>CM046875.1:673796253-674388043 GCA_025667525.1 Glebionis coronaria
TATTAATATAAGCCGAATAGTAAATAAGCCCAAGGAGGCCCAAGTATTTAAATGGATTATTAGGAGGCTTAATAAACTAGTACTAGTAGTAACAAGCCCAACATGTGAGCCCATTTAAACTAAAAGCCCAACCAAGCTTATTTAGCTCCAAGTATACTATTTGGAGACTTTTTGTGCCTTTTATGCCAAAGTGTGAAAGTATAGGTCGAAAATGTAACTTTATAAAACATATAAATTTAATTCGAGACTTTTGAAAAGTTAAAGGACTAAAATTGCCAACGTTAAAAGTAGAAGGTGGCGTTTGTTTTATACCGAGACTCAAATCAACCACAAGGACCATATATGTCACTTTCCAAACTTGTAACAAGCCCTAATTTGTGTCTATAACTATTTCGAGACTACAAGGGCTAGTTTTGCCACTTTACAAAATTTAACCGAGCCATAGGGACTCGATTTGTAATAACCCAAAAGTTGGAAACCCTATGGGCTATTTTTGACATACTCCGAAACATTTGTAAGCCCTAGGGGTTGTTTTGTAACTTAAGATAACGAACAAGGACTAACGATGTAATACATTTAACGAACGAAACCCTAGGGGTTATTTTGGGAATTATTATCTTTACAAGGACTAATGTGTAATTTAATTTAATTAAAAAAATTAATAAAATTGTTTTATAAATAAATTAAATTAAGTTATTTTAATTATTTAAATTAAATAAACAATTAGATTTATTTACGACATTTGTATAACGAACGAACTATATTAGTGTATTCGAAACCCTAAGAAAATTCAGTGAAATATATTATTTTCTTACAATCAATTAATTAAATAAAAATCTATTTAATTTATTACTGTAACACCCCACTTGGATAAGTGGACCGTTACGTGTATTTATGGCGTGTCATCAAAGCATAAGGTAAATGTCCTAAAACATTAATTGACCATAACGGAAATACCGGAATCAAACATCGGTAATCCAAACTAAGCTCAAAACATGAAAAATAAAATACTGAAAGAAAGGACTAAACAATGTCCAAATAAGCAGAATAATGTAAGTGCATAAAATAAGAAGTCTGGACAGCTTCCATCCCAAATGCACGTGCTCTCAGAAACCTAAGAGCGTCCCGGTGTACCTGCCGTTAGAACATGAAAGGAACTACGGCTGAGCATAACGCTCAGTGAACGGATATAAGCATGATAAGAATATACTGAATGAATCAGGCAATAGAATACTGAAGCTGTAAGACTGATATGTAACATGTGGTAGAATTCTGCATAAAATCTGAGAAACCTGGTTCATATATACTGATACTGAAATATAACTATTAATTCTGAAAACATGCATTTACTGTATTTTATTTGCCAGAGCTTATATAGGTCACGTGCTGTAACAACCGTGCATGAATAACTGGAGGGGTGACCTCGTCATGCTGTAGAGGGGTGACCTCTAAATAACTGTGCTGGGTGGAGGGATCAGCTCCAATGTGAAGGATGTAGAGCACACACCACATTCACCCTGATAACTTGTAACACATATAAGCCTAGGATGCATCCATACGCCCCACTAAAACATACATATAAAAATGGCCAAACTGAACATGAGTGGGACGATGCAGGATATCACTCTCCTGCATGTGAGTCACGACACCGGTGCCTCTAGTGTCGTGGTTACGGTACCTCCGTAACTAGTACATAAACTGGTCGTGCTTGTATATAACGCTCAGGCAATTCTATTTAGTTATTAACATGATTACTGATAAATTTAAACATATACTGGGGAAAACATTTGGCTGAGGATGGGAAATCCTAATCATGCATATAAAGGAAGTCCTTACTGAAAGGACGGAAATCCGTACCTCCGGTCCCGTAATGAAACAAGAATGAAAGCTGGAGGATCGACTCTGACTTCACGAATACTACATAAATAATAGACGGAAATAAGTCGTCTGATTACCGTTTACCGTTACTGACTCTTATCTGTTCTTAGTTTGATTCAAAATCGTCTTTGTATTATAATACTATATAATCTGAATGTTCTGCATTATTTCTGATAAGTGTATTCTTGTAATTCTGATTACCGTATTATATGTATTTCTAATATTTACGATCTTACTAAAAAAATAGTAACCTGTCATACATAGACAGTTTCCTGATTTAGAAATATTTCCAATTTAATATCTTTGAAATTAACTCATTAACAAATCATATGTTTTTAATAAGATAAACGATCAAGCGAGAATCAATTTAATTTTATTAATTAAATTAAATAAATCATACACTATAATTGATTGATTAATAAACTCATTTCTAAAAATGATTAATTAGTTTAATTACTCCCATGGTTCCCACTGTTTTTGTTTATTTTGCCCCTGTTATAGTATTGTTCCCAGTGCTTTCATTATGTTTCCCCCTGCTGGTCAAGTTCCCACTGCTAGTTATAAGTTCCCACTGCTTTTTTATACGTTCCCACTGTTTACAGTCCCAAACACCCCTACTGGAAACTGCAGTCCCAAACGCCCCTGCTGAAAACTGCAGTCCCAAACGCCCCTGCTGGAAACTGCAGTCCCAAACGCCCCTGCTGGAAACTGCAGTCCCAAACGCCCCTGCTGTCGCTATGTTTTCAGAAAACCACCAAACGCACCCTGTTTGATTGCTGTTGGCTGCCGACACACCAAGACCACCACTGAGACATCCCCCGTGTCTCGGTTTTCGTGAGAAACCCCCAAGGCCCGACTATGGTTCATTCTTGATTTATGTTTAGCTTAAAAACAACATGTTTTCTTAATTAAAACCATCATGGTTTCGTGATCAAAAGAATAGAAAGAAAGAAAGCTTACTGATTCACGAATGGTTAATAACTATGAACAAGTATCAATGTTTAATCCGAAATAGAACATAAGCACTTTCTTCTTTGATTTGTTCTTCCTGCCGGCGGTATACAAGAGGCATCAACCCTAATTTCCTTTTTTTTTTTGATTCGTCTGGTCATCACAAAAGGGTAAAACCCCGTTCCTTTTTCTTTGTAACAAATGGGCTAAGCCCAATTTCTTTTCTCCTTCTTTTTTTAATACTAAACCGGCCCAAAAGAGTAAAAACACTTTTTCTTCTTTTTTTTTTTTTTTAATACGCGTTTAATTATCTACGTAAAGCTCGTACTTAAATTCTCGTTCTGAAACGTAATTATATTCCTCGTGTTTTATAAAATCTCGCCATGTATTTATTTATTTTACTTAAATAAATATGTACGTCATACTGAATAAAATTTTCTGAATTATTTTCTGAATAATAACTACGTAATATTTTTAATAGAACTGAGGCTGCGTGAAATTTATATTAATCCTCGTGGTATATACTGATATGGATTATTTCCTTCTTGAATAATTAATATTCGCGTAATATCTGAATTTATACCGTTATTTTATTATCTGCATAAACTATAACATTTAATAGTATTTAAATAACTGGGATTGCGTATTTAATTTCTGCGTTTATATCTCTGTCTAATAATTAATACTTATCTAGTTTAATAATATTAAACCGCGTATTTAAATATTCTGATTTTTAAATACGGGTTTTACAATTACACTTTTATCGTACAAACAATTTATATATATTTTTAGAAACTAAAAATATATTATTATCGATAACTTACTATAAGTTTAACGTTTAAACAATAGTAACAATTTATTAATTCGTGATCATGCATTTTCATCAGTTACATTTATATGTGCATTTTTACTGTGCATATACTAAGTCATGTAAATTACTTAGGTAATTTCACTGCTCCGTGATCATACCATATCAGAATACCCAGTGTCATTCTACCACTAGTTTATCATTGAGGTGAGTTCATGTCCCCATACTTAATTATTGTATATGCAAACACTTACAGACAACAACATATTGCTGCCTATTGTGTGAGAACTCGTATTTTCTCAGTATTATTTTATTATTTTATTCATGTTTCTTGAATTTTCCAACATGTTACGTTTTCTTGTATTCTTCATACGAAAATGCTGAGATCTTGATAATTTTAAATAAATTATAAATTAATTATTTTTCTAATCATTGATAATACTTTATTCGGAATTATAAAAAAATTTATTTTATTTTTCCGTTTTTGTTTAAATCAAAATTTTTGATTTAAAAGCATCCGCGCGTATTTTATAAAAAATTTACCCGAATCGACGGAACGAGAACTGATGGCTAAATATTTCGACTTTATGAAGTCAAAATACATGTTTCGATAAATATTTTGTTTTCGTATTATAACTTGTACCGAGTCGGAACGATTAGCGTTTTAAGAGTTGTGTCGGGCTAGGACTAAAATTTAGTTGGGCTAAGATTTTGCTAAGGAATTTGGGTAATGGGCCAAAAAGGCCCATCCCATCTTTTCTTTTCTTCCCGTCGATACAAACACAAACATCCCTTTATCATTTTAACTAGCTACTACAAAATCTGTTGCCAAACACCCCTTTATTTTTTTAACTAGCTAACTCCTACAAAACCCATTGCCAAACACCCTTTTTATATGTCTCTAGCAAAAATAATGAACAAACACTCCCTTAACCAATATACTTATAAAAAAACAGTTACTACATCTAAAGTTACCAGTAAAAAAAACATATTTCTCCCTCTTTGATTCTCTGCTCCGACGAAACCAACACCACTACTATCATCTTCATTCAATTTTTCCTATAATCATCATTTAAACAACCAAAAATCATTCCTACATTAATTCTCATCAAAACCCACCCTTAAAATCCCACATGCAATTGATTTGGTAGAAATCAAGAATCATAAGAATTGGAGATATTTGGAACTTGATCATTCCAATAGGTTTATATTGTGTTATTAGGGTTTAGGCATTGTTAATTTTGTGTTTGGAACCCTAGTTGTGATCCTTGTTGAATGCTAAGTTTTGATCATACCATGAATGGAGTGGTTTGATATAGCCTTGATATAATTTACTTAGTGTATGATGTATTTTTGATGTTTTGGATTGAATTAGAGGTTGTTTGGTATAGAGATTATTATAGCAAAATTCGGACAGCGGGTATATCAGTCCAAAACTCCCATATTTTTCATTATTACCTGCATTTTTTATTGCTTAAATAGATTCTTTAGGTCTTTTACCTATTAGTGGCGAGTTGGATAGGCACACAACTCCTCCGGAGGAGGAAGTTATGATCAAATTAAGATTTTAAAAGTAAAATTCGGATAGCAGGTTTGTGAGCCCAAAACTCACATATTTTCCCACTCTAGGTTGTGTTTTTGTAGCTTAGATGGATTCATTGAACCTTTTACATGTTATTAGCGAGTTGGATGGGCCATCAACTCCTCCGGATGAGTGAATTAGGGTTGATTTACGGTTGTGAACCCAATCTGACCCAACAGACTTGTATAGCTATTTTCTACAGGTCATGGACCATATATTTGACATTTTAAGACCTGGTGAGTTAGCATACATTATAATCTAACGAACTCCACTGACCTCGCGTCGATAGCTATAACCAAATGGTTTTTGTGGCTAAAACGGTAAACCCGAGTTTGAAAACCTAAATTTTGATTTTGTTACCTTCAAAGAATGTAACTTTTCCGCTAATTGGTAGTAGCTATTTACTCGTGGTTGGTATGGACCGAAAGTAGAGTCTTGAGAATTTCCAATGGTGGAAATCTCAGGCCCTTAAACCTTATAGGTTAACGGATTATTTTGTCCAAAGTTTGACTAGTGCAGTTTGACCATTAAGTGCTTACAGGGTGGCTGTTAGTGTTTTGGACTTTTAAAAAGTTTCGTACACTCTTAGATTGAATGGTTAGACATTCTGGAAACCTCATGAGAGACCCGTTTCAGGGGTGTAAACCCCATAGTTGTTAGACTTATGGATTGGAAGCTACGCCCTTTACAAAACAGCTATACCAGAAATGTGACTTTACGCCTGCGGTTAAGTAAATTGTTGGCGTTTTTAGGTGCAAATCACTTGGTTTACTTGATTTGAGACCATAAGCTATCATGTTATGCATTTTATACAGGTTGTGTGTCATGAAGGTCATGACCACACTTAGGCTCGGTTGGTTGTGCAAGTTATATACATATTACATTTTTATAAAATATTTTGATACAATTGTTTTATGTTTTTATAAAACGCATACTTAAGGGTCGTGATCACTCTTGTAGGTCGCGGGTAGCCCTTGGAGTACTTCCATATGCCTTCTTCAGCCCGGTTCTCATATCCGTCACACTTGTACTAAGGTACTCTTGGCACCATTGTATTGCTTTAATTTCTATTTGATTAAATACCATGATTATGAAATTGAGGTTTTTGTATTTAGACCATATGCTACTGATGTCAAAGTGGTATTATGATCATGATAGGTCTTTTGTACTTGTAGAGGCCTTTCTTAGGGTGTGCAAGTGTTTAGGTGATGTTAGAAGTAAATTTTAGTGTCAAACATGAGGTTAAGAATGATAGCAGATTTATACAGCCATTCACGAAATTTTTCTGCAAATAAGACCTACAACTTTCTTGATTTTTGGATAGCCTTGTTTGTTTAGTACAATTTATGAGTTGGTTGGTTTTTGGAAGTGTCCGGATGAGTAAAATATGGTCTTTTTATCAAAACTAGTCAATACCGACATGTGCGCCAAATTTGTGTTTGAGGTCAAAGCAGAAAAAGTCAAAGTAGGTATTTTTATGACTTATTATAGTAACATAGGTTAAATGTGAACATTTCCAATTGGTTTCAAGTTAAAATATTTTACGGAATGTAAATGATGGTCAAAATGGTTTTATGCAATTTTTTGTCGAAAAAGTCAAATCTGAGTAGTCTGCACTAAAACTGCATTTCCCGTTAATTGGTAATAGCTTTGATAGTGTTACTTAATTATTTGAAAAGGTAATAATTGTATATTTTCAGGGCCATAAATTTTTAGTTTATAGCTATTATAGAACTCTAGATATGATACAATCTTTAAAGCATGTTTCTGAAAATTTAGTGCAGCCAATTTGTTAACGTTAATTTTCGACTCAAAGTGTACAAGTGTTTGCTACTTATGGGTTTGATGAGCATTGTTAATGTTTATAAACATGATCATACAGTGGGTAAGTAGTGTTTTTAAGTCAAAACTGATTCGAGTCAATAGGTTGCAATGCCTTGCGAGTTATAAGACGGTTTATGTACTAATAGTAACCAAAGCGTTTTCTAAACGTTATTTTTGTATCTTATAAGTTTCCGCACCCCGTTATCGTAGGTCTTGGATGACTTAAAGTTTCTTGATTGCTTTTTGTTACTACTCAGTCCTCAAGTTCCATATAAATTCACCTCGTAGCTAAGGTGAGTTCATAGCCCCTTTTACTACTTGTACATTGTTTCTAAACGCGGGGTGAGATTTTACATGGTGGAACACATCCATTTAAAACTGTATGATATACAGAACTTGTATGCTATTCAGACCTATATGCTTTCCAACAGTTTTCATTGATATTATTGCTTATAGTTAATAGCCTTAAGTTTCCTCTCTTGATCATGAACCGTTAATTGTCCCGTATGCTTTACGCTAAGCGTGAATGTTGTGGGTGGATCCATCGGGATTTACAATCCTCGTCCCGATTACCTTGACGCACTTACATTTGTTTATACTTGAGTATTTAGGCTGAATACTCCCTAGAGGGACTTACTTTGAGTTAAGCTTCGGTTCATGAACTAAACAGAAATAATATTGGTTTCGGACAATGGTTAATAATCATAACCATTTTCTCTATTTACTTGTTTTACAAATGAATGCTTGTGTTCCACACCTTTACTGCTAAACCTATGAATATCACTCAACTTTATGTTGACGATTTTACATGTTTAATCTCAGGTATTATTTCTTAGCTTTGCTTGGATGAGAGCCCGCAGGATATTATCGCAGCTTGGAGATTTCTGTGTATATTCAAACTTTGGTTTTATCTAAAAACTGTCAGAAGTTTATCATGTATTCTTGGTAACTATAAGTTACAAAACATAATTAAATTATAGATTTCCTCTTATAAAAATTTGGGACCTTTTTTTAAAAAAACTATGATTCTTTATGATTTAATGTTTTAATTTTTATTACGTCAACTTTATGTCAACAATATTTCATTGTTTCTTGTACCATCACGTGGCGCCCCTTCCTGCCTAGTTGTTCAATACCTGATTTTGGGGGTCTCACATATTGTTTGCCCCATTTATTCCCGTGGACTGTAATAGTTAATCGTGTAGCGCGAAATGTTATAAATAGATCTATTTGGGTATTGACAACACCTGTGTAACACCCCATTTGTTAAGATGGAATGCTACAGTAAAATATGGCGTGTCATTAAAGCATGCAAGGTAAATGTCTAAACATTCATGACCATAAATAGAAATACCGGAAACAAACATCGGTAGTCTAAGTAACTCACACACAAGCAAATATAAGTATTGTAAATGAAAGGACTAAACAATGTCCAAATGAAGTATAGTATGAGAAAGTAGGAATAAATGCATAAGGTAAAAGAGGCTAGATAGCTTCCATCCGAATGCACATACTCTTGAGATCCTACTTGCGACCTTGGGTACCTGCCGTTTGGGAACATGGAAATGGAAAATGGCTGAGCATAACGCCCAGTGCACGGATATACAATAAAACATAGAAACATAGAGTAATGAAAGCATAAAAGAGCATAAAAAGCATGAAAAGCAACGGAAATGAATAAGTCCTGGGAAACCTAGATGTATGTCATGTTTACTGGTTTTAGTTCTGAAAACATAGCTTATGTTACTTATGAAAATCTGTATTAGTTAATATACCAAAAGCAAATATAGGTCATGAGGTCAACAACGTGCATGAATACTTGGAGGGGTGACCTCTTCATGCAAATTAGAGGGGATGCCTCTAATTAAATGGTAATGGGTAGGAAGGATCAGCTCCTTGTGAAGGATGCAAGGCACACACCACATTCACCATGAAATCCTGACTGACACTATAACTAGGATGCACTCATACGCCCCACATGATAATAATAATAATGGCTAAATAACTGAAAGGGACTCCACGAGCCATCACTCCGCCGTGGTGAAGTAATAATACTAGCGCCTCTAGTATTATGGTTATGGTACCTCCATAACTAGGTGAAGTTGGCATACATGTATATGGATAAGGTAACTAATAAACATAAGCGTTTAATCTGTAACTACTGGGGAAAACAGTTGGCTGCATACGGGAAATCCTAATAAAGGAAGAGATTGTCCTTACTGAAGGACGGGAAATCCGTACCTTGTGTCCACTAGAAGCTAACGGAAACACTGAAGAACCTACTCCGCCTTGACAGATAATACTACATAAGAATGGGAACGTGTATGAGTTGTCTGAATTACATGTGTTTTACTGGTTCTTGTGTGTTCTTAGTTTATTATTCATGTTAAGTCATGTTGTAACTGATATAAGTGTTAATCTGTAGTTATTCCTATATTCTGTTGTTTATTATTCATGTAGTATGGTATTATATTACTTGTATTGTAATACTAAGTAACTTTCTAAAAATAGCAAATTTCCATAAATAGTAAGTTTCTAAAAATAGAAAGTTTCAAAAAATAGTAAGTTTCCATAATTAGAAATAAGCTGGATTATTAATGTTAAGTAAAGTATAATTAGTAAAATACAAGACGTGGTTCAAGTACTATAGCTTATTAATTAAATAACTTGGTTAATTAACTAAACTATACATTATAAGAATTTAATTAAAACACATGTTTTAATTAAATTAAGCTAAGTCAAATACTTTAGGTTATACATGAAATATTAATTTTAATATTTAAGCTAAGTCATGCATTTAATTAAATTACATAGTCTAGAAAATAATTTAATTAAATATATTTTTTCTGATTCTAATACTTTCCCGAAACCCAAACCCGTGATTTAAAATTAACCCGAGCCCGTACCCGTGTGTCACATATAAGCCGAGCCAAACACCCTTGACAGTGGCTACCCGGCCTAGCCGGTTGCCACTGTCCGAGTGGTTTACCCGCTGCCGAGCCACGGCTAGCCGCTGTCCGAGCCCGGTTCACACCGGTTTACAGCCGGTTCACATCGGTTCGTGACCGGTTCCCACTGTTTTGTTGTCTGGTTCCCACTGTCCAACACAAAAGTCCCACCAAGACCCTAATGGTCTCGGTTGACACTCAATCCAAACCAGAACCATACCCTGACATCGAGTCGCGGTCCCCTTGCTTGCGTCCGAGCCAAACCGACCAAGCCGAGACCTTCGGAGGTCTCGGTGGTGGTGATTAAAACAAGCCGAGAGCCCCTTGGCTCTCGGTAGTGTCTCGGCCAAACCAAAACAAACAGCAAACACCCCCTTAATCATGATTTTAATTAATCCCCATGTTTTTATAACTTGTTTTTAAGATGAATTAAAATAAGAACATGAATTCAATAAAGAATTAAAAAGAAAAAGAAAGGTTTGATTATACCCAACACGTGGAAGAAAAGGTTATGATCACGAACACGTACACTCAAAGAATCAAGTAGCAAAATCGTCCGGATTGTCCTTGGTGGTGAGCTATGGCCGGCGGCAAGGAGCAAAAGGGAGACAGGGGTGAACTTTTTCTGTAACATAAAATTATGACTAATAGTTCCCTGGTGTTTAGTTTAATCATGGGTTGGTTATGGGTCATGGGCCAAAGGCCCATCTCTTCCTTTGCTTGCTCTCTTAGCCGCGGCCTACATGGAGCCCAACAAGGGAACTCGTAACTTTTGTTAAGTTAAAATAGTCGTGATCATTCGTGTTTAATTATCATGAATTTTATATGTCATGATCGTAACACATTTATAATATATATACGTACATACATGTTATTTATTCTAGTGACACGTGAAATATATTATAAATGGAAAGTTTAAATTTCATCGTATTTTCGTGTATTTACTGTTCATGTGTACTGTTCATGGTATTTTAATGCGGGTTTTACACCCGGCCTACGTGACTTGCTATCACGAAACGCTTAGGCCAAGCAGCAAGTTTATTTTATTGTCGGACTGAGGGTCTCTCATCAGGATGATCCATATAGGGACCTGATAATCATGTCTAGCATCTATTACAAGGCAATAGGAACTACTATAGTATGTGGCTTTATGCACTACTATCTTCGTGGTGTTTTGCATATCAGTACTTTTACTTTATAATTAAACCTGTGAATTCACCAACCTCGTGTTGACCCCCACATTTTACTTTTATGTTTTCTCAAAAAAGTAAGCAGGTTCATTGCATTGGATTCCAGCATCATAGTGGAGCATTAATGTTTACCATCAGGGTGGGATATTTCTACAAATATTAATAAATGTGTTTTCAAGACAAGTTAATTAATTTGCACAATTAAATTCATGTGATATGTTTTAATGACATTTTATGATCATTGCTCTATATATTGTATGCTATCGATCCGCCAAATTCAAAGTAACACCCCACGTACTATTCCGCTGCATTTGACCATTTGGGGGTGTTACATATCAGAGCGCATAGTTATAGAGAATCAGATCTAAAACAAAATTTTTAAATACTAAAAATTTATAACTGGACTATAACTGAATTTAAAAATCAATGTGTACAAAAAAAAATTGATTTTTGTGGAACCCTTATAGTTAGGCATACACATATAAAGCATACATATTGTGTGAACTAACTATGCATTTATATATAGTATCTGCTATATGATCATCTAAGTACCTACGTAATTTTGATTACACTACTACATGCATACATAAGCATCGCATATGCATCTTTTGAAAACTTTTTGAATTGTGTAAGCTAATACTTACTCAACTTTGAAATGCTATTTTTTCAGATTATCATGACGTCACCGACTATCGTGACTACCTTTGACGCTCTCATGACTCCTGCTGCTGCACCCTTATCACCGACATCCGTACTAAACGGACTTGACTCCGACACAGATTCCAAAGACCACCCGTCAGAGGGAATTATTATGTTGACTGATTCTCCAACTCCATCACCACCAGTCGTACCTGCTTCCCCACCTAGGGAACCTGATCAGATTGTACCACCTCTACCACCACTCTCTACTCTCCATACCTACCCCACTAGAGTTTTGCCACCTCGTAAGAGGAGGCACACCTCTACTCCTGTCTCCATATTCGAGATAGGAGAGGGATCGGGAGCCAGACAGGTATCAACCGACACTATCCAGGCGCAGCGTGATGCGCTTACTGCTAGGCAGGCACAAGATAATGCTCTTATCCATGCCTTGCTACGCGCAGACCATCAGGGATGTGTGGTACTTCAGGAGAGACTTAACACTCTATACTGGTCCGTTGTTGCTGAGTCACAGGCTGCACAGGGTTCATGGGACGACTGTCCAGAACAACTTGCAGTGGCTACTTGAGGAGAACTCTATTCTCCGCCATCGCTTGTCAGCTCTTGAGGGTCATTAGTACGAGACCTACACTGCCGTGTTGACCCAGGAGGAGACTTTCAGGATCTTCTTCGACTTGGCTGAGATTTGTCATCAGGGGATGATCGTAGAGACCGACTATCTGAGGAGTACCAACACTGCTCGTCAGATTCAACTTATGAAGGCTCTCAGACTTACCAGAGAGACCAGAGACGCCATGATTGTGTTTCAGGATGCTCAGGCACCTATACCGCCAGCTGGACCAGCCGCACCAGCAGACAGTCACACCAGTGTAGCTTAGATATCTTTGTATATCATGCCAAGCATTGAGTTGCATCTCAGCTCGCATGATTTAGGACTTTTGTACTGTATCTCTTATTTTTGTTTTTCAGTTGTATTCCTATCATTAGCACCTAACCATAGAAGGTAGGTTATCTTTTGTTGTACTAAACACACATGTACCACTATTTCAGACAGGCATGTTGTATCCCTGTCTTAGATCGATTGTACATGTATGATATTATTATTTTGCCAGAAATGACTTGTACCAACATTACTCTATTACCTCTTGTACTTATATTATTATGAACTCTTGACAGGTTATCCAATTTGTTGTGAATTCTATGCATACATTTTCCATGCAATTTAATATAACCATCATATTGATCAACTAATAAATCTCATCCTTGTGTATTATAGAAAAATGGCACAAAGGTTA
Source organism: Glebionis coronaria (assembly GCA_025667525.1). Taxonomy (NCBI): domain Eukaryota; kingdom Viridiplantae; phylum Streptophyta; class Magnoliopsida; order Asterales; family Asteraceae; genus Glebionis; species Glebionis coronaria. Next base: position 673,809,390 of record CM046875.1, read on the forward strand.
CTCGACAGAATCCCGGAGCTGCTCCTACAGCAACTATTTCGAAAGCACAACTTAGAGTGCTTATTGGTCAGGACATCGCTAAAGCCCTTGCCGCCAGGGAAACACATCCCAGCGGAAACCAAGGCGACAACCAAAACTCCAATGCTAGGAACCGAGTTGCTAGAGGGTGTACTTACCCCGACTTCAAAAAATGCAAGCCCAGTTACTTCAAAAGGAAAGAAGGAGTAGTTGAGCTCATGCAATGGTTCGAGAGAACCAAGACTGTGTTCCGTATTAGTGATTATACGGAGGAGAACAAGGTAAAATTTGCTACCTGTACACTACTGGAACATGCTCTTACTTGGTGGAATTCACTAGTTGCTACCCTTGGGCATGATGATGCCTATGGGATGACTTGGATTGCACTAAAAGAAAGAGTGACCGTGGAATATTGTCCTCGCGGTGAAATCAAGAAGCTGGAGATTGAACTATGGAATCTCAAGTGCACCAACTATGACATCACAGCCTACAACCAAAGGTTTCAAGAATTGACCTTGATGTGTACCAGGATGTTTCCTGAGGGGAAGGATAAGATCGAGAAGTACGTTAGTGGACTTCCAGAGTTTGTTCATGATAGTGTGCTAGCATCTCGACCCACTACAGTCGAGAGTGCCATCGAGTTCGCCATTGAACTAATGGAAAAACGAGGTCGTGATCATGCAATCAGGCAGACTGAGCACAAGAGGAAAGCCGATGAGAACTCCCGTAATCATCACCAGACCCAACCAAAGAGGCAGAACTCTGGGCAGATTTATAGTGCTACTTCCTCGGGATCACCTCCATATGTAGGCAACAAGCCTAAGTGTCCTAAGTGCGATTTTCACCACTATAGTGATGCATCTTGACGAAGGCCCGGACAAGGCAATACCTATGTTTCTACTGATAGAAACAACTCTAGCACCACCTACAGGTCCAACAACAGAAATGGCCAGAACTTCCGTGGAAATAGACAGCAGGGATATCGTCCTCCCACGGGTGGAAATGATGGGAAACGGAAGGAGGTTTGTTGCTATGGTTGTGGAGAGACAGGACACATCCGACCCGAGTGCCCGATGAAAGCAAGAAATAACGGAAATGGTGGAGGAGCACCAACCATAGTTTACGTGATAGGAGACACCAGGACCAACTCCAATGTGGTTACCGGTACGTTTCTTTTGAACAATCGATATGCATCCATTTTGTTTGATACTAGAGCTGATAGGAGTTTCATATCTATCGAGTTTAGTATTTTGCTAGACATCATCCCTACCCAGTTAGACAACTGTTACAAAGTCGAATTAGACGACGGCAAAATCATCGAAACCAATGTTATTTTAAGGGGTTGTACCCTAAACCTTTTGAACCATCTCTTTGATATCAACCTAATCCCAGTAAATCATGGTAGTTTTGACGTAATCATCGGTATGGACTGGTTAGCAAAATATCACGCAACCATTGTGTGTGACGAAAAGCTAGTATGTATACCGTGGGAGAAGAAAACTTGATTGTACGAGGAGAAGGAAATTTGGATAGGACTGACACTAGACTGAGTGTCATCTCATGCACCAAAGTTCAGAAATACATACAGAAAGGATGTCCTATCTTTTTAACACATATTTCCCAAGCAGATGAACCCGAGAAGAAACAAATCAATGACGTACCAATTGTCCGCGATTATCCCGAAGTTTTCCCAGATGACTTACCTGGTTTACCACCCACTTGTCAAGTAGAATTTCAGATCGACTTGATACCAGGAGTTGCACCTGTAGCTAAAGCACCATACCGGTTAGCACCGGCCGAGATAAAAGAATCGTAGAACAACTCCAAGAACTATCAGACAAAGGTTTTGTTAGACCCAGTTCCTCACCTTGGGGAGCTCCAGTACTGTTTGTCAAGAAGAAATACGGTTCTTTCCGAATGTGTATTGATTACAAAGAACTGAACAAGTTAAATGTGAAAAATCGTTACCCACTTCCTCGAATCGATGACCTATTTGATCAACTACAAGGATCAAGTGTGTACTCCAAGATCGACTTACGATCCGGATACCATCAGTTGAGGGTCCGAGAGGAAGACATACCAAAGACAGCTTTCAGAACTCGTTACGGTCACTACGAATTTCAGGTCATGTCATTTGGGTTGACCAACGCACCAACTATATTCATGGACCTCATGAATCGAGTGTACAGACCGTATCTGGATAAATTCGTTATCATGTTCATCGACGACATACTCATCTATTCCAAGAATCGAGTGTGCATACCGTATCTGGATAAATTCGTTATCATTTCCTTGGTCATGTTATCGATAGCAAGGGAATACAAGTAGATCCCGCAAAAATCGAATCTGTAAAGGATTGGGCATCACCTACGTCAACAAAAGAGATTCGCCAATTCTTAGGTCTTGCCGGTTACTATCGGATATTTATAGAAGGATTCTCTAAGATAGCTAAGTCTATGACAAAGCTTACTCAGAAAGGCGTGAAGTATGAATGAGGAGAAAAAGAAGAATCAGCATTCCAAACTATTAAGCAGAAGTTCCGTACCGCACCTATTTTAGCCTTGCCATAAGGCAACGAAGACTTCGTTGCCTACTGTGATGCCTCACACAAAGGCTTAGGTGTTGTACCGATGCATAGAAAGAAAGTAATTGCCTATGCTTCAAGACAACTGAAGAAACACGAACAAGATTACTATACTCATGATATAGAACTCGGATCCGTGGTTTTTGTCTTAAAAATCTGGAGGCACTACCTATACGGAACAAAGTGTATTGTGCATACCGACCACAAGAGTTTGTAACACATTCTAGACCAAAAGGAGCTGAACATGAGACAACGTTGTTGGATAGAGTTGCTTAGTGATTACGATTGTGACATCAAATACCACCCAAGTAAAGCCAATGTGGTTGCAGATGCACTAAGCCACAAGGGAACTGATCCTCCCATGAGAGTTCGATCCTTAGTTATGACCATTAGCTTGGATTTACCCAAGCAGATATTAGAGGCTCAATTCCAAGCACAGAAGCCTGAAAACATTGGAAAAGAAGATATAGGAGGAATGCTTAGGACGGATCTAAGTAAGGAGAAGTTAGAAGCCAGAGTAGACGGAACATTATGTCTACATGGAAGAAGTTAGTTACCATGTTACGGAGACTTGAGAAGCGTGATCATGCACGAATCTCATAAGTCTAAGTATTCCATACATCCTGGATCTGAAAAGATGTATCAGGACGTGAAGAAGTTGTATTAGTGGCCAAACATGAAGGCAAACATTGCCAAATACGTGAAGAAATGTCTGACTTGTGCGAGAGTGAAGACTGAACATCAGAGGTCGTCAGTATTACTAATCCAACCTGAGATACCCAAGTGGAAATGGGACAACATCACCATGGACTTCATCACCAAACTTCCTACTTCATCTCACGGTTACGATACAATTTGGGTAATCGTCGACCGACTCACAAAATCCGCTCATTTTCTACCCATAAGAGAAAATGACTCTTTGAACAAGCTAGCAAAGCTATACCTAAAGGAAGTTGTGACTAGACACGGTATACCAGTCTCAATTATTTGTGATCGAGACGGTAGTTTTACGTCAAACTTTTGGAAATCTTTTCAAAGAGCTTTAGGAACCAATTTGGATATGAGTACCGCTTATCACCCACAGACCAACGGTCAGAGTGAAAGAACAATCCAAACCTTGGAAGACATGCTGAGGGCATGCATGATCGACTTTGGAAAAAGATGGGTCGAACATATATCGTTAGTTGAATTCTCCTACAACAATAGCTACCATGACAACATCAAAGCCGCACCATTTGGGCCCTCTATGGCCGCAAGTGCAGATCACCCGTGTGCTGGGAAAAGGTAGGAGAATTTCAACTCACCAGACCCGAACTAATCCAAGAGACTATTGAGAAGATCACACTCATCAAGCAGAAAATTCAAGCTACACAAGACCGACAGAATAGTTATGCAGATCGTAAACGGAAACCTATGAAATTTGAAGTAGGTGATCGTGTTATGCTTAAGGTATCACCTTGGAAGGGTATTGTACGCTTTGAAAAACGTAGAAAGCTAAACCCACGGTACGTAGGACCCTTCAAAGTGATTGCCAGAATTGGTGAAGTCTCTTATCTTCTAGAGTTACCCCAACAATTGAGTCGGGAACACTCTACCTTTCATGTTTCGAACCTAAAGAAGTGCTACGCGGATGAGCCGTTAGCCATGCCATTGGAGGGAGTTCATTTTGATGACAAACTCCAATTTACAGAAGAACCCGTGGAAGTCAAGGAGAGAACAGTCAAGAAACTGAAGCTCAGCCAAATTTCGTTGGTTAAGATACGTTGGAACTCCAGGAGAGGTCCTGAGTTCACTTGGGAACGCGGAGACTCGTTTAGAGCTAAGTACCCACATCTGTTCACCTGAGCAGTAACGTCATCTTAAGCTTTGAGGACAAAGCTAAAATAATGGGATAGTGCTGTAAAACCTACAGTTTTCAGGTTTTGACTATGACATCATTGTACACGTCACCTCATGATATATATATATATATATATATATCCACCTTTGCATAAAATTTTGCCTAATCATATGCATCATTCATGAGCATACATCATTTTGATCACTCGAGCTTTGAGCATTTATCATATCTGGGAACAGTTGAAACATTTTAGCAACAAGGACTTTGAACTACACATTATGATTGTGAATATTCAATCATGGGATCACAGGAACAACATGTGACTACATCTTTATGAGCATACTGACATACTACATTTCATCAAACATTATGTATGGCTACATTTTATGAGCATACAGAACACAAAACATCATTTTGGGACTTTTAAGTCACCTGTAAACACATGAACATATTCATGCATCATTTTAAGATTATAAAAACCTAAAACTATGATCACAATTAATAATGTTTATTTAGTATCACATTACTACAAAATATATATATACTATATATTTTCTATGCACTTTAAGTGTTACAACAATCAACAAAAGCTATTGTCACAATATAATTTTGTACCTAACAAAATTTATAACAATTTTTGTAAGTGACACATACTTTAAATAAATAAAGCTATACATTTATTTATCTACGACTATACTTTCACCAAAAACCATAAAACCTAACCAAATCGACTTGGACTCGAACCTACACTCACACTACACTACCTAAACTCCTAGTAACTACACAAAATCACTTGACTTAAACCTAAAACCACCCTAGACACTATATGTTAGCGGAATTCCACATACACCATACTTACACTTATTTAAAACCTTACACCTTACATTATACTTTACATAGAACTTGTAAAACACCTCCTCATTAAAACTTACACTATACAAACATCACCTTTGTCCCCTTTGACCCTTACATGCGACGGCTAGGAAGACAAAAAGGGGCAAGAGTACTTGTCTTGCATTTAAACCTAGTACTAACAAAATCCCATGTAAGATCATCATAGTACTAACTAGATTACATGAATATACTCTATCTCTCTCTCTTTGGACGTGTATACAACCGAACCACATACATATCACAACCTTGGATACTTAGTTAACATTTAAACACTCCAAACTCACCACAGCATCACCATTTTAGGATCTCACATACCACCTAGACGAAACACATTTACTCCACCCTACTATCACCAAATCTTGGTCTCAAGAGCATTTAGTGCAAGTCTTCACTTGAATCTTGGTGGTCAAAGCAAGCAAAGACCATCCTAGGTCACGATTTAATAAGCTAGACGCATAGATCCATATAAGTTCTAGTAAATCCCATTTGTTCATCATCATCCTCACTAAACAAGTAAGTACATCATACTCATATCCACATTCCTTCTGTTTTCATTTTTATATACTTCTTAAACTTGCAAATCCATGTACCATGTTTGGAGACTTAATATAGACGTGATTAAGTGACATGCATACGTAAAACATGCTAACATTCGAACCACAAAGGTTAGAAGCCTACATCTTGTTTTCTTTTATGGTTAAACTAGGGGTGAGCATCGGTCCAGGACCGGACCGGATAAGACCGGACCGGACCAAGGACCGAAATGGTCCGAAACCTGACCGAGACCGGACCGAAATAGTCCGGTCCGGTCCAGGTTGGTTCGGTCCGGTTCGGTCCTCGGTTCGGTCCGATCCAATTAGGCAAAATCGACAAGGTTTTTTGTAAGACCGATCGGACCGGACCGAGGACCAAAATTGTCCAAAACCCCAGACCGAGGACCGGACCGAAATTGTACGGTCTAGTTCGGTTCGGTCCGGTCCGGTCCGATTTTCCGGTCCGGGTCGGTTTTGAGTCTGCCATGCTCAGTCCTATGTTAAACATGTCTCAAATCATAGATCTATGGAAGAACTAGTAGAAAACCTTACTTTATGAACCCTAGATAAACTAGATCTAACAAGTTAAACATATACACTAATGTATAAGCCATATGTCTCGGCTTATATTTAAAAACTGGGTACAAAACAATTGTTTAATAAGCTTTAGCTTAAGTTTATGCTTAAGGTCAGATAAGGTTCATAAACAAGCTTAGAAGCTTAGATAAGCCCACATGAATAAGCTAAGCCATATAATTCGCGAACCATATAAGCTCATAAGCCATGGAAAATCCCATAAGCCCATTACACTTTTATTATTATAAGCCGAATAGTAAATAAGCCCAAGGAGGCCCAAGTATTTAAATGGATTATTAGGAGGCTTAATAAACTAGTACTAGTAGTAACAAGCCCTACATGTGAGCCAATTTAAACTAAAAGCCCAACCGAGCCTATTTAGCTCCAAGTATACTATTTGGAGACTTTTCATGCCTTTTATGCCAAAATGTGAAAGTATAGGTCTAAAATGTAACTTTATAAAACATATATATTTAATTCGAGACTTTTGAAAAGTTAAAGGACTAAAATTGACAATGTTAAAAGTATAAGGTGGCGTTTGTTTTATACCGAGACTCAAATGAACCACAAGGACCATATATGTCACTTTCCAAACTTGTAACAAGCCCTAATTTGTGTCTATAATTATTTCGAGACTACAAGGGCTAGTTTTGCCACTTTACAAAATTTAACCGAGCCCAAGGGACTCGATTTGCAATAACCTAAAAATTTAGAAGCCCTAGGGGCTATTTTTGACATACTTTGAAACATTTGTAAGCCCTAGGGGCTGTTTTGTAACTTAAGATAACGAACAAGGACTAACGATGTAATACATTTAACGAACGAAACCCTAGGGGTTATTTTGGGAATTATTATCTTTACAAGGACTAATGTGTAATTTAATTTAATTAAAAACATTAATAAAATTGTTTTATAAATAAATTAAATTAAGTTATAATAATTATTTAAATTAAATAAACGATTAGAGTTATTTACGACATTTGTATAACGAACGAACTATATTAGTGTATTCGAAACCCTAAGAAAATTCAGTGAAATATATTATTTTCTTACAATCAATTAATTAAATAAAAAACTATTTAGTTTATTACACTTTTATCGTACGGACAATTTATATATATTTTTAGAAACTAAAAATATATTATTATCGATAACTTACTATAAGTTTAACGTTTAAACAATAGTAACAACTTATTAATTCGTGATCATGCATTTTCATCAGTTACATTTATATGTGCATTTTTATTGTGCATATACTGAGTCATGTAAATTACTTAGATAATTTCACTACTCCGTGATCATACCATATCAGCATACCCAGTGTCAATCTACCACTACTTTATCATTGAGGTGAGTTCATGGCCCCATCTTTTACTGTTTTATAATTGGGGGAGAAAACATACTTAATTATTGTATATGCAAACACTTACAAACAACAACATATAACTGCCTATTGTTTGCCCCATTTATTTTCATGGACTGTAATAGTTAATAGTGTAGCGCGAAATGTTATAAATAGATCTATTTAGGTATTGACAATACCCGGCCTGCGTGACTTGCAATCACGAAACGCTTAGGTCAAGCAACAGGTTTATTTCATTGTCAGACTGGGGGTCTCTCATCAGGATGATCCAGATAGGCACCTGAGAATCATGTCTAGCATCTATTACAGGGCAATAGGAACTACTATAGTATGTGGCTTTATGCACTACTATCTTCGTGGTGTTTTGCATATCAGTACTTTTACTTTATAATTAAACATGTGAATTCACCAACCTCGTGTTGACCCCCACATTTTACTTTTATGTTTTCTTAGGAAAGTAAGCAGGTGTATTGCATTGGATTCCAGCATCATAGGGAGCATTCATGTTTACCATCGGACTGGGATATTTCTACAAATATTAATAAATGTGTTTTCAAGACAAGTTACTTAATTTGCACACTTAAATTCATGTGATATATTTTATTGACATTTGATGATCATTGCTCTATATACTGTGTGTTATCGATCCACCAAATTCAAAGTAACACCCCACGTAATATTCCGCTACATTTGACCATTTGGGGGTGTTACAGTTAAGAAGTTTATGGAGGGTTGTAATGGGATGTTGTTAGCATATTGATGGGATTAAAATGTAGGAGAGAGTTAGACATCCATCATAGGTTGATGAACCATTTTGGTTTATTAGTTCGTGTATTGATTGTATGTATTGTTATGATTAGATTTTGCTAGTGTGCGGGAACTTGGAGGAGTTTTATCAGGTGAGTTCATACTCCCATTTTCACTAAGTTTTTAAATGTTTTTCCAGTATGGGATGGAGATGACACTCGTAATGGTTTTAAATGTTTTGATAATATATTTTAAAATGTGTGGACACAAATGTGTTATTATGTGATATGTTTACTTATGTGTTATGTTATATGTTCTATTATGTGTTCTGACATGTGTTCTGAGTACTTGTGTTCTGAGTACTGGTGTTCTGAGTACTAGTGTTCTGAGTACTGGTGTTCTGAGTACTGGTGTTCTGAGTACTTGTGCATCGTCTTCTCGGAGGCAAGATATCTCGACGGGAATATGGTTCATCTCCACACAGGGTGTGAGAAAGATCCGGATAGGTATAGGTGTGGTAGTGCATTGTTCTCATTGGGTGTTCTTGATTGTTATAATGTGTTTTGCTTGTAGTTGTATGTAACATGATTATCACATTATAGTCCATTGCTTTAACTTGTTTTCTTCAACTTATTTATAGCGGTTGACAAGGTTTTTCTTAAGATGTTTTGATAGCTTAAACCTATGTTCTCACAAAATTTATGTTGACAGATTTTAGTGTCATTTTCAGGTGAGTTAGTTGAGAATGATGATGTTAGAAGTGGCTAGAGTTTAGAGGCTGCTAGGATTGCATTAGGAGGAATCCCTTTCCTCTTAGTTTTTATTTGTTATTTGAATAAGTGATACTTTAGACACCTATATGTTGAATGTTTATTTATTTGTTTGTCTTTGGTAAGAGGTGGGACTTTTACCTACTTACCTAGACACCTGCATTTTGTTGAGATATTGTCATGATAATTGTGTCGCCATTTATGACATTTCTTTTTCATTTAGTTCTCTCTATAGACACGCTATTGTTGTGATGATATCCATACGTCGCGCCCCATATTCCGCCATCGTGGGGGTGTGACACATACGTATATTGATCGGGATCGTAAAGGAGCTGAAGAATGTTTACGTTACGATTATTTTGGTGAAGACCTAAGATACCCGGACTACTATTTCAAGCGTCGTTTTCGCATGAGCCAACGACTATTTCTGAAAATAGTCAAAGGTATTAAAACTAAAATTGCAACTAGTCCACTACTCTTGCTCTTTTACCTGCACATTTTGATTTTTTTAGAGAACGTGATAATGCTACGGGTCTGTCTAGTTTTAGTGTTCTTATGAAATGCAAGTTCGTCATATGCTAATTGGCATACGACACATCCCCTGATGCATTAGACGAGTATTTACAAATGGGGAAGCATTGTGCCCGAGATTGTTTAGATTTTTTTTACTATGTGTGTAGTTGAATTGTTTATGCCCAAGTATTTAAGAAGTCCAACTCTTGTCGACATTCAAAAGCTATACACAAAACATGACGCATATCATGGGTTCCCGAGAATGCTTGGAAGCATTGATTGTATGCACTGGGATGGAGAAATTTTCCAAAAGAATGGCACGAACAATTTCATAGAGGTGATAAGAAATATCCAACTATAATGCTTCGAGCGGTTGCATCACAGGATTTATGGATATGGCATGCATATTTTGGGGTAGCAGGTGCAAATAATGATCTAACGGTTTTGAATAACTCCCCTTGTTTGATGAACTACTTGAAGGCAACGCTCCAATGGTGACGTTTCAAGTAAACGGGATTACATTCGAATAAGGGTATTACCTAGCTGACGATATTTATCCTCAATGGGCATCTTTTTTTGTTGCAAATTCTGAAAAAATACCGCATTTAAACATAGGCAAGAAAGTCCTCGAAAAGACATCGAACGAGCATTTGGGGTTCTCCAAGGCCGATGGTGTATTATAGCTCAACCAGCTCGTGCTTATTCTGTGAACAAGTTACGATGTATCATGTACACGTGCATTATATTGCATATAACATGGTATTGAAAGATAAAAAATTTGCAATATCGGAGGAGTCGGAAATTTCAATTTGTCTACGCAATAATTTTCTATGGACGTGGGAAGAGCGATGTGAAACCCATCGGAGACTAGATAAAGAACTTCATGATAAACGAACGCATCAAAAACTTCAACATAAAATCAATGAGCATATCTGGCAACAACATCTACTTCAAGCGGCGCAACATCAATAAATGTAATTTAGGTTTCGTAATTTTTTTTTGTGTTTTTTTAAATTTAATGTATCTATTTTTATTGTATTGTAATTTTATTTTAATGAAATGAATTAAGTTGGGTTTAAAATAAAGGAAAAGAAAATTAAATTAGTAATGGCGGGGCTCAAATGAATAAGGGGTGTTAGTTGCCACAACATGAATTTTTAGAAAATGAGATTGTCAGATGACGTGACAGCCAGTGAAGCCCAAATAAAAAGGCAAAACCTTATTGCCACGCCTAGATCTCTTACGAATAAACAAGTACACAAGCATATTTTTATCTTTTCGAAAATGCGAAAATGCGGTTTTGAGTGAAAGAAAACATTTTCTTTCATTGAACTTGTAAGTAAACAATTTATCAAATCAAAATCAAGTGTTTAATGCCTATAAACTACTTTAGCTGTTAGGAGTAGTGGTAACAAAAATTTACGAGTGAGGGTGAGGTGGAAAAATCCCACTTAAAATTCATGCGTGGGTTATGATTTCTAGGAAAAAAATTCCATTACCGGTGAGAAAGTCACCACTCGAACCACACAAAAACTCGAGCCCCACCATTTTTATTCATAAAAAAAAACTATCCTCTTTTTTCCTGTAAAATCCCCATTGTACTTCTAATATTTTCACATCTTCTTCCTCAAACCCCAAAAGTCATCTTCTTCCATCACATACCAATAATATCCGGTCGCCAAACCTCACAATCCGACAAACACCACGAACGAAATAATATCACTGCCTCTCCACCAACACCTACCAGAACCTTTGATCTTAACAACCCGTCACCAAACCAACCATATCGACAAATCAGACCATATTAAAACCCACCATAACCCGATGTCGGCATCGATGCAAGCTCTGGTTCGGACTCATACCCAAACCACCCTTATCCAAACCCTTATAATTTTGCCCAATACTCGCAAACACACAGCTATCAGGACTTTTGTTCACAAAACCTGTACCCTTTTAATAACTATGTTGGTGATTCGTCATCACAACACCATGCCGACGTACCCACCTCTCTCATACTCTCATTCCCAACTGAAGATTTATACATGCCTTCTTTTTCGAGGTCATTTCAGGGGACTCAAGATGATACGGACTACAGGCTTGAAGTTTCGTCCCCAGCCCCACCAGTCCACCACAATCGAGGGCGTGTAGAGGACGGTAAGCTCCATAGGGTCTGAACGCAGCTCGTCAGTGTTCATGGACACACTTTGAAGAAGTGGAGTTGTGTAAAGGTTGGGTATCCGTTTCTGAAAATAGCGCAAAGGTTAACGATAGGAATACCCAAGGTTTTTGGCCCGAGGTTTTGCGGTACATGGAGAGCAAAACAGGGGAGGTCGGTAAAAGACCATATGATAACATGAACGGGAAATGGAAGCTGATACGGCCTCAAATGTGTAAGTTTGTTGGAGTGTGCAACAACATGATTCGAATTGGAGTAATGAGTGGAGCCGACTATGAGTCATACGTTAACAGAGCATGTGATGACTATCAAGCTGAGCACATGTCGAAGTTCAAGTACCGTCATTGTTGGGAAGTTTTGAAAAGTAATCAAAAATTTATGGTGGTGAGATGAGCATGTGGGCAGTAAATGAGGAGAAAGAAATCCAAGGCAGCAAGAGGTCTAAGACATCGGGTTCTGGGGATGTTGCTTCTTTTCATAATGTCGACGATAGCCAAAGCAGTGGTATTAGGCAGGGTTAAAGCCAAAGCTGATGTTGCGAGGAAGAAAAAAGGTATGTTGTCGCGTTCGTCAACTACATCCCAAGAAGACGAGTTTTCTAGGTTGAGGTGACCGAGATGGTCAATGCGGGCAAAGACGATCGTCGTAATTTTTTTTGGAGATAAAGAGTTGGAGTGTCGTCGTCTCGAGTTGGAAAATCAAGGCAAACAATTGGAACTTGTTGTCGGGCGCCAAAAAATAGAAAAAGTCCGAGCAAGACGTGGAGAAATGAAATTATATATGGCTCCCTTTGATCACTTGGACGGGGCAGCACTGGCATACCGTTTGTCACTCCGACGAAATCAAGGAGCGTTATAATTTGGATTTTTAGTTTTTTTACCGTATATCGTCTTTAATTTCGTCGTTTTAAGTTTTTGTTACCCGTGTATCGTATTTTGTTTTATGAAATATAATTTTTATTTTATGAATAAACTAAATAAAGTAATAATAAATAGGTGTGAGATGGAGGGGAATTTTTTTTGTTGTTGAGTTTTAACGAGTTAATTTAAGGAATGAAAAAATTGAAGCGACGGATGGTGAGTTATGCCACTCCCTGACCTTAGAATTCGTCTTCATTTTTTCGAAACTAATCTACTCAAAATTATTTAATGATGATATTATAATAGAGGGAATCTTGGCCCATTTCTTTTTTTGTTTTGTTTTATCCTAAAAGCCAAATATTAAATCTTTATTTAGACCATAAATTGTTCATAGTTTCTAAATTTAGTAACCTCTAGATCCTAATTGTCGATTTCGCTCTTTTTAGTCTTAACATAAACTAGTACAACTAGTGATTGTTAACTTGTGAGGTGTTAGATGTTTAGAGGCTCTAACAGAGAAAATTATTTTATATTTTTGTTTTGATTTAAGTTCATTTGGATACCAAACTTATCTAAGATATGAGGGGACTCATCCCCACCTTCCATCTCCCTCTCATCTAATGGTTGAGATTAAATCTCCATTTTACACTGGAAGGGTATTTTCGTCATTTTACCCGCTCACTATATAAGCATTTTTCTCACTTCTTTCTCATAAAACACACACACACATCGGCTTTCTGTTTCTCTCTCTACCCGATCTAGTTTCTCTCTCTACAATTGATAGATCGAAGCTTTTAATCACGAATTCCTCGCGAATATCATCAAGATTCCATCACGAATCAATTAATTAGATCAATTAATCAATACGAATTCATGATTAGGCACGAATTGAATCATCAGGTTTGTATAAAATCTATTCTTATATTTAGCTTATTTGATTTTGAACAAGCTTATTAATTTACTATCATGTTAATTATAAGCTTTGAATTAGCTTGTTTTGAACGAATTATTTTGATTGATTGTTCTTACTTATAAGCTAACTTCTTAGGTGATTTATGTGAATAAGCTTATTTGTTTGAATAAGCTTTTGAATTAGATGAAAGTTATGAATAAGCTTGTGAGTTAGATGATTTGGATTTATTTTGTTGAAATATAAGCTATCTTATTAGCTTATTTTAACGAATTATAAGGTTTTTTGAATAAGAGAGTTACGAATAAGCTTATTTTCGTTTGAATAAGCTGCATTATTAGGATACTTTTTATGTAGCTGATGTATGTTGAATTAAGCTTGATGTATCATATATGATACATCATTTATCATATATGATACATGGGTATCATATATGATGTTTCTAAATAAGCTTAAGTTAGCGTGAATTAGCTGTATTATTAGACATTTTTAACTATATTGCTGATGTAAGCTTATTATGTTGGATAGATCATATATGATATCTTATTTATCATATATGATAGTTATATGATATGTGATATATGATAGATATATCATATATGATATATGAGGTATCATATATGATATATCTAACATGCCATATAAAAAACCAGACATTGATATTGTACATGATTTTTTTTATAGTTTTGACCTATTGTGCATTTTGATATAGTCTGCTAGGTAATTCACTCGTTGATAAAATGGTGCCTAATATGTTCTTTCATCTTTTTTATTAATGCAGACTATTTGAACACAACAACGAGCATATATAGATGTGACAATTACATGGTTGGAGCAAAGCATGATGACGTGCACGCATATATGTAATGATAAGATGAAGGTGTCGTCGAGGCCAAAGAAGATTTACAAGAGAAAAGTGATTTGGTCGAAAATGAAGAAGAACTGATTGAAAATGAAGAATAGTAGTTCCAATAATAAGAATGTTATGATTTTGTTATGAATTGATTAGACTCTTTGTTCTTGTATCTTTTTTATTATGAATAAGTGTTTTAATCATGATTGGTTACATTCTATTTGAACAAGTGTTAAATCATCAATTGTATGCTCTTAAAAACTACTTTGTTATTTTATGAACAAATGTTTAATCATTGATTCAGCTGGCTCTTTGTTTTAGTCATGAAGTCAGCAAACCTTTTGTTGAATTTGTCAAAAATATTTGAGTATCATATATGATAATACATCATCATATATGATACTCATAAAAAAATATTCTTTTTTATTTTCTAGACAAGTGTTTAGTTATTAATTGTGCATACTTTTTGTTATAATAATGAATTCATCAGATTCTTTGTTTAATATATCCAAGTTTTCTTTAAGTGTCATATATGATAATGCATTATCATATATGATAGTGCATTATCATATATGGCTTAATTTATCAAACCATCATGACATAATACCAAGAAAGTTAATCATATTAACAAGACGTTGTACTAGATACCAATGGATTATAAAATTGTCCATATACTTCAAAACTCCATTAGGAGATTACAAAGAAAAAACAAACAATAAACGTAAAAAATTCTTGCTTCTTCACTAAGCTTCTTGGCCTTTTGGATGCTTGTAATATTCAACATGTCTTGTAAACAGCTTCCTCTACACAAAAAAAGAAGATTTAATTCAATTTTCAAGCACTAATCATATATGATATATTTTATCATATATGATATTTTAGCTTATATCATATATGATATAGTATATCATATATGATACTTCACAAACATGTCATACTAAATCTGTTCAGCGATATTAAGCCATAAAACCTTATAATTCACGAAAATAAGCTAATAAGTTAGCTTATAATTCATCATAATAAAGATGATGATAATCTATAAGCTTATTCACATTAGTTAGCTTTAAATTCACGTAGTTTCTCAAATAAGCTAGAAAAGAATAAGATGAATTATAAGCTTATTCACATCGAATAAGCTAAAAAAAAGATGAATCAAAACAAATCGAATGAACTTTACCTTATTTATGAAGTGGATGATCGATTTACGAAAGTGGGTGATCGATGCGTTTGATGTTTGTGTTGATAAATTAAGATGTAAATATGTGTACATGTGTGTGTGTTTAGTGTGTGTTTTAGAGAGAAGAAGAAAAAAGAAAGAGATCGATCCAGATCTGGGATGTAGAAGTGGGAGGGGTGTTAGGTGGGAGGGGTAAAATGACGAAACTACCCCTCCGCTTTTTTTTTTGTTTTTAATCTGGGCTGTTGGATGAGATGAGATGGATGGTCCAGATTTGTCCCCTTGTATCCAAAAGATACAAGATTTATTATATATTTTTTTTGTCTCAAATTAATATTCTCTCGATAAAAAATAATCATTCTTTTATAAAAAACACTATTACTGCATTCTCTCTTTTACTTTTTTGCAAAAGGAAACTTTTACCTTTGTGCAATTAATTAAAACTTTATATATAATTTGTAATTTTTAATACCATTAGGTGCAATATAATAAACTTGATAGTATAACTTTGGAACATCAAAAAATAATATAAAGGACTATAATTTTGACACGGATGGAGTACTAAAAAGTCATTTTATTATTAATTATTTAAAATAAATAAAAAACAAAATAATTTTTCCCAAAATATTTAAAATATTGTAACAAATGACAGAAAAATTAAAGTTGTAAAAATATGACAATAAATGATTATCACTAATAATAAAAATAATAAATATTATTGATATTATTTTATAACCATAATATTTTATTGATTTATCATTACTGATAATTAATTAGTTTATTATTAGTTATATTATATTGATTTATCAGTAATGAATCATCAATATGCCAAATATTCAATAATATGAGTTATCTTTAATAGATAATTATATTTAATTATATAGATATAAAAGACAAGCGAGCAAAAAGATATGTCGTAAGCTTTTTTTTAAATTACAAAGCTAATTCTATGAAAAATCATATATGTGAATTTATGTGTCATAACGTGTTGAATTCTTTTCAGAAGCTCCGCCGCTTCATGTGTAAGGAAACCGAAGACATATGCAAAAGGAATAAACACGTGCTCATTTTCAATACATAATTTTTCGTGTTTTATCCTTTTGCATGAGGGGTTTTCAAATCAGCCTAACATGTTATAAAACCCCGACTACTCAACAAGTGTTTTGTTTAAGAATTTAATTCATATTTAAAAAATAATAATTATAAAAAGCTAAAAAAAACATCCATAAAGGTGATTAGCAAAATCCTTTGAATAAAGGATATTTAAAGATGCATTAACAGTTTGTCTTTCAAATTGAAAAGTGTTTACTTCTTGAATTTAACTTCTCGTTGCCGTTTTTATGTATCATCAGTTACGTTTTTTTATGCAAAAAATATTTTGTTAATTGCAATGTCTTATATGTATCGGTAATAATGAACTAGATGCGCTAATTACTTTTTCTTAATTAAATTTAGTTGTAAAGTGAGAGTTATCATAGGTGTATGTAAGAAGATTAAAGTGAGTGGTTTAAGATTTGATATTATTAAATATTTAATAATGTTTCATTTGTTATAAGTTTAAAATGTTTATGTTATTTTAATATTTTAATAGAAATAAAAAGATATAAATTCATATAAAAATATATAATTAAATTACTACACATAACTATGGTTCATGTTCCCACATATTTTCTCTAAAATTGGGGGTGAATATCTTTTTGCATATTCTTGAATTTGTAGGTTCTAATGGGTCAATTTTTAAGCAAGTTTTTAAACCAAAAAATGCATTTCATCCCAAAATCACGTTTTTTTTGCTCATCATCAAATACTAAGGGTGTATTTGTTAAGATGAGAAGCAGCTGTGAGCAAGAGCAGTGAGCAGTAATTGTCATAGCTCACCGTTTATTTATCACCGCTCCTTAAAATAAACATTGGAAAACTGCATTTTTTAAAAATAGCTCCGCTCACACTCCTTTGCCAATAGACTAAAAAAAATCATAACGCTCACCGCTCTTTTTGCCAAACAAGCATTAAAAATCAAAATGTTCTTATTCATAACTCACCGCTCCAAAAAATTTCACCACCGCTCCTTGTCAAACACAACCCAAATATCTCCTAAAAAAGTGCTGATGATATAAATTCGAAATTCGGCTCATCACCAAATACCAAACGACTATGTCGTCCCCTAATTCAATTATAAAAGATTCTAGGCTTGTATGTTTATGAATTGAATGCCACTATATATTTTAATTATTAACTAATAATTTTTCCTTAAAAAATATATAGTTATATTAAGCAAACATTATTTTTAAAAAAACGGAAAAAATGCATGATTTATGATTGAAGTTAAAGGCATTCACTATGGTGGTTTATATATAGGTTTATGGTTGTGTTTGGTGAAGAGCTTTTAGAAGCATTTAAGAGCGGTGAGCGGTGAGTATTGAGCGTTGTAAAATTTGATGTTCGTTTGGCAAGCTTTTTAATAGCGGTGGCTACTTTTTCGTAATGCTCATTTTCCAATGCTCATTGAAGTAGCATTTGAGAGCATTGAGCATTAAGAAGATGTTTTACATAGTATATTTACAAATACAGCTATGTTACCAAATGTCTTTATTAAAAAATACAGCTATTGTTCACAACCGTAACTCACAGCAGCTCATAGTTACTGCTCACAGCTACTGCCCATAGCTACTGCTCTCTGTTACTGCTATTTCTGTCAAACATAGCCTATAAAGTTATGAAAATGTCTAAAAACTTGTAAAACATAAAGTTATGAAAAGGTCTTCATAATTTAATGTATTTGAGTTATTAAAAAGTTTATAAATTTAAAAAAGGTTTATACATAATAGAAATAGGTTTATAAAACAAATTTTTTTATAAGTTAATGTTATAAATCTTTATAAAAGTTTATAATAAAAGATGCTGATAGTAGTATAACAAATATTTTTTAGCAGGCCGTTTGAACGTGGAATTGTATATTTGACAAATGACATATTTCCATATGGATGATTTATTGCACACGCATCCAAGGGATGATGGGTGTTCTTTGTTGGGAAAAAGACATATATGGTCATTTTGAGCATTAAACAACCTTATCATGGTCAACTTTTCAACTAGGGACAAATTTGGTCATGTTGAGCACTTCACAAACTGCACAACTGCACAACTCCACTACTTTATTGACATGTGTCTGACTGACACAATATTTATTATATTATTAAAATATTGAAATTACAAATATACCCTTAATTTTGTTTTCTTATCTCTGTCTCTTTCTGTTTCTTCTTTCTTCTTTCTTCTGCTTTCTTCTCCTTTGTATCCAAGTCCAGAGCTTAACCAAGAAATCAAATTATAAACAAATTCATTTCCTTTATGTAATTGAAGAGAAAAGTGACAAAAGGAATTCACCTTCTTGGGACAATCTGCTGATGACCCACTTGATTGGAAGAAGTGTTTTCTTGATTTGAATTCGCTTCAGAGCAAAGAAGAAGCTGTTGTTAGGTATTTTTACAATTTTTTTATGATTATTGATGTGTGAATTTAGGGTTTAGTGATTACCCATTTGGGGTTTTTGTTAATTATGATGTTTGGTGTGTGAATTTGGGTGTTTTTTGTTATGTGTACTAGGTGTTTGTTGAAATGCTCGAGTGAAATCAGTGTTTTTAGTTGGAGAGAAATGATCCGGGATTCTCAAACCAGGAAGGTAAGTTCATATTCTGTTTTATTTGTTGTTAGTGCTGTTTTTGTTGTGTAAGTAGTTAGTAAGCACAATTTCGTAATGTTACAGGATGACGCTTCTGATGGAGCCGCCGTCATCTGGTAAGACGACACTTCTATTGGCCTTGGCGGGAAGACTAGATCGATGTTTAAGGGTTGATGGAGAGATAACTTACAATGGTTATAAGTTAAATGAATTTGAACCTCGGAGGACACAAGCCTACATTAGTCAGCACGATCTTCATCAAGGAGAAATGACGGTTAAAGAAACCTTTGATTTCTCAGCAAGATGTCAAGGAGTTGGATCTCGTTTAGGTAACTAAACTTTCGTTTTTAATACTACTGTACTACGGTTTTGTGTTAAATTTGGAAATTGATAATATTTGATTTTTAACTAGACAATGAAATACAGAAATGTTGCAGGAGCTTGCGAGAAGAGAAAAGGAAGCAGGGATCCACCCAGAAGCCGAAGTCGATGTTTTCATGAAGGCAACTGCTGCCCCTGAGACACACAATGTCTCCATGTCAGAGATGTTCTCCTCTATAATTAGCCAAAAGTCCGAACTCGGCCCAAATGCTTCAAAGCCCACATCATTCTTAACCTCAGTAGCATCTGCAAAATTTGATGCGCGTAAGGAGATAGATGCATTAGTTTCAAATGGTTTTGAGCCTTCAAAGGAAAGCTCTGACAACAGTAACAATACCATTAGTGCGGACCGTGCAACTGCAGAGGGATTATCTCTCAAATTGGACGCGAGGACCGTGAAAGATGATGCTGCTACTACACCAAAGGAAGAGTTCCCTCCTTCACCTTCTGATCACCAAAGTATTTTGGTTTCCTTGTCATCCCGGTGTGTGTGGAAAGGAACCGTCTGTGAGCGATCTCACCTCTTTCGTATTAAGTATTATGGCAACTTTGATAAACCACTAGGCCGGTTTCTTCGAGATGATTTGTTTGATCAAGTATGCCCTTAAAAAAATCTATCTCACACACAGACACATGCACACCAATCACACACACTTACTATATGCTGTTGGTTTACAGGGTTATAGGTGCCGATCATGTGAGATGCCATCAGAAGCACATGTACAATGTTACACCCATAGACAAGGAACCCTCACGATATCTGTAAAGAAGCTGCCTGAATTTTTGTTGCCAGGAGAAAAGGAAGGTAAAATCTGGATGTGGCACAGGTGTTTGAGATGTCCACGGACGTGTTTTTTGTGCCAGGTGTACTAATAATTGGATACCAGCAAGACCTAGTGATCAGAATATTGTTAGAGAGGATAGTGAAAAGCTTAGGGCGTGTAATTATTGTTTTAAGCAATGGCAGCAAGGCGGTATAGCTGCCTCTGCTGAGAATGGAGTGCAAGAGTCGAGTTTGGATCTTAGCACATCGCCTTCTGCTGCCAGTCTTATTAGTACGAAATCTAGCTGTACTGCTGATAGTAGTAGTATTACATTTACTTCTGTGCCACAGTCGGTTACTTCTTATCGTCATACCCATTACCCTACTGAATTCAGTGAGCAGCAATCTGGGGTAATGGATACAAATCTCGACGAGCATAATGAAATGTTACTTGATGCTGTTGCTCAGTCTGCTACCGACTTCAGTTGTTTCACCAACAGGTCCTTATTTTCGTGTTGTTCGGTCTACATTCATTTTTCAATATTTTTGTATTATAGTTAGTTGATTGTGTATGTGCTCTATTGGCAACAGGGGTAATGAATTTGACGAAGAATATGCTTACCAACTAGCGGCTGGTGAACGGCATTTGTTACATATTGAAAATGGTTATTATGATGAGTTACAAATGGATGACATGGACAACGATTATGAATCTGATAAAGTGAATCCCAATGGACAACCTGCTGATGCGAAAAGTGTAGATAGTTCGTTAACCGATGCTCAACCTCTTGAGAAAAAGGAGGATGCAAATGATGTCAGTGACGAATGTGAAGCCGAAGCACCAAGCTCGTCTTCAATATATGCTACAACGCAACAACAACAACAAGATGTTCCCGAGCCTGTGGATTTCGAGAACAACGGGGTCTTATGGTTGCCTCCTGAACCTGAAGACGAAGAGGATGAAAGGGAAGCTCTTCTGTTTGATGACGATGATGATGACGTGGACGCTGCTGGAGAATGGGGATATTTACGTTCTTCTAGTAATCTTGGAAGCGGGGATTGTCGTAGTAGGGAAAAGTCAAATGAAGAGCATAAGAAAGCTATGAAGAATGTCGTTGATGGGCATTTTAGGGCTTTAGTATCTCAGTTGTTGCAGGTTGAGAATCTTTTTGGCGACGAAGATGAAGATGATAAAGATAGCTGGTTAGAAATAATTACGTCTTTGTCATGGGAAGCTGCTTCATTGTTGAAACCTGATACAAGTAAAGGTGGTGGGATGGACCCTGGAGGATATGTTAAGATAAAATGTTTAGCTTCTGGGCTTCGTACAGACAGGTGAAACATTGTGATCTATATTCTTCCAGTAATCGTTCATAAACACAGTAAATGCATGTATGGTTGCAAAAGTGTGTATGTCTGGTAGGCTTAAATACTGTTCTTACTTACTCAAAGTGGGATGTCTGTCTAGAACGTTTCTCATGGATATCAATTATGTTCATTTCGATACTATATGAACTTCAAAAATTTAGTAAATTAGTTTGAATTTCATTCAGAACTTAAATTTGAGTTCCTTCGACACATCCCAGGGTTTAATTGTTAGTTCGACATCGCTGATATGTTAAAGAGTTAATTTCTTAATGAGGCGTGTTTGATTTCCTGACTTGGTTTTTACATATGCTGAATGATAAATATGCAATAGTAATAAATTAGATGAACGTTACCATTATACCTTTATGAATCCATAGAGCATAGTATGCATTCTGAGATAATTGAAAAGTTACAATAGGATAGTAAGTGTATCTCTGGTAGTTGTGGTGCATAAATTGTAGAATGGGATGTCAACATGGACCTGTATTTATTTCATTTTTTCAGGGAATATCGAGTAGCCACACATCATTCTACTCTTAATTTAACATCATCATGCTCTTGTTTTCTCTGCGTTTTTAATGTAACTTTTTTTTTCCTGTTATTTTGATATATTTTTTTCAGTATTGTGGTGAGAGGAGTTGTTTGTAAGAAAAATGTTGCTCATAGACGGATGACATCAAGAATAGAGAAGCCTCGTTTCTTACTTCTTGGAGGAGCTCTTGAGTATCAGCGTGTTTCTAACCACCTATCTAGTTTTGATACTCTGCTGCAGCAGGTAACAGTTTGTTTTATTCTCAAATACCCCATGAAAATTCCAGTTTTAGGGCTTTGTTAATTTAGTATTGTTTATATTTAGGA
This sequence comes from Glebionis coronaria, assembly GCA_025667525.1. Taxonomy (NCBI): domain Eukaryota; kingdom Viridiplantae; phylum Streptophyta; class Magnoliopsida; order Asterales; family Asteraceae; genus Glebionis; species Glebionis coronaria. The sequence goes on from CM046875.1 coordinate 673,832,256, forward strand.
AATGGATCATTTGAAGATGGCTGTGGCAAAGATAGACGCACACCAGCCGGATGTTCTTTTGGTTGAAAAATCGGTTTCGCGCTATGCACAAGAATATCTTCTTGCAAAAGACATATCTCTTGTTTTGAATATCAAAAGGCCACTTCTGGAGCGAATAGCTCGGTGCACAGGCGCTCAGATAGTTCCTTCAATCGACCATCTATCGTCTCAGAAGTTGGGACACTCTGATATGTTTCGTGTTCAAAGGTTCCAGGAAGAGCATGGAACTGCTGGACAAGCTGGCAAGAAGCTCGTGAGGACACTTATGTACTTTGAAGGCTGTCCAAAGCCATTTGGTTGCACGGTAAGTGATTAAAAGAAGAAAGTATTAGTCTTATACAGAGTCTTTAAGTATGTTGGTAATGTTATTCTTTTGACCAGCTCATGTGTTCCAGTTTCTGTCAAATCGAAGTTTCCATTATTCATAGTCTACTAGTATCGAACTCGTTAATAATCGACTAGTATAATACTCTTGAACTCTAACAGTAATATTGCTCTTTACGTATGTAGATAACTTCATGCATATTTACTTTATTTTCTACCACCAATGTTTAATTTTTATAACTTATTTACTTTTCACATACATCACTTATCTTCGATGCATTGCTATGTATTCAGATCTAAACAGTAATATTATTATCGGGTCAACCCAAACCCCGCTAGACCCGACCAGATTCAACCCGAACCCGATAACCCGATCTCTTACAGAGTCGGGTTGCGGGTCATATTTTCAAAACTCAAAACGTGATTCAAGCCGACCCGAGTAACCTGACAACACCCATAGTGGTAATGGATATCATACATAACATATTACTGGTATTGCATGTTAAGATGGTTATGCAAAGGCCATTTGAGAAAAAGTTTATAGCCAAGTCTTGCGCTTGGTCACAAGTGGGTTGAAAGCTAATTGTCAAAGTCACATGATACTTGGTCACAAAATTCTTGAAGAGTTCGTACCACCCGTTTCGATCATAAACTCTTTAGTTAGTCGTGTCAAACTATTTGGTCTTGCATTGTATTTTAGTTATAAACAGGTTGTGGGATTGAACTATCTGTTCACAACTAACCCAATCACGACCCTATGTTGAATTGCTTAGATCTGTCTGTTGATGCCCTAGACCCATTTAGGTCTGACCTTAATATTTTGTTTTAGTTATGATGTTGTAATGTCCACTCATGTTCCAACTCTTTATATACCTTATTAGGACTTGTCGAGTTTATTACGGTGGACGTTGCACCATTTCTATTAAACTTGGTATTTTTTTCCCTAGTTCTGTTTCTGTTTCAACATAAACTGATGATGTTAGTCTCCAGTAGTGAAGTTAGGTCACAACTCTGACATTGAAACACAGCCCTAGGCGCATAATCATTCTTGTGTGAGATAATGTAGAATTTTTGAAGTTTTTTTTAGATTTGATAGTCGTGTACTTGTGTAAGGTGAGCATCGGGTGAAAACGAGCTTGTGATTGAACCCAAGTTTTTAGACAAGTTCCCCAACATCACCAAGAGGCTCAAGAGACCTGCAGTTGCTTTGGTGTCCACCAATTGTACATGGATCAAGTAAGCCCAGTAACACATCTTTATTGTGCTCCTTATCAGTAACATGTGATGTACTGCATCTTAACCTTTGTCTAAATCATTAACAGGTTTATGAAGTTGAGACTAGATCGGGTTTTGCAAGAAAGCTTTGAAGCTGATAGTCTTGAAAAAGCATTGGCCTCAAATCCTGTTAAACTAGAGTTCGAGAAACCTGCTAATTGGGTTGCACCATACCCCAAATATGAGTATGGTTGGTGGGAGTCTTTCTTGCCACCAACTGCTCAAAACTAAAATAGCATCGTAAGCTTGTGAGGATGTCCTGTTACTTTATGTCAAAGTCTAGTGGGCGCATGATGCCTTAAGGTGTCAAAATTTGTATACCGGTGATTTAGATTTCAGATCCTCTTGGTGTAACATTTTATTTTCTTTTCCTAATCAATTTCAAAATCATGGTGTAACATTTATCTATATGTATGGTAACTGCAGTTTTCAAGCTGACATATGTCCCCCTGTTTGCGTAATCTGTAAACCAAAAAAAGTTGAGCACTTGTGCATAAGTTTGACCACTTTTGCATTTAATAAAAAAGTCGAGCATTTGTGCATTTGATGAAAGAGTTGAGCACCTTGTGCATAAGTTTGACCACTTTTGCATTTAATGAAAAAGTTGAGCATTTGTGCATTTGATGAAAAAGTTGAGCATTTGTGCATTTGATGAAAGAGTTGAGCACTTGCGTCTTAGGTAAAAAATTTGACATTATTGCATTTAGTGAAAAAGTAGAGCATTTAGTGAAAAAGTTGAGCACTTGTAAATTGTGATTCTAACATGGAACAATGCTATCAATGAAACATAAAAAGATTCATTCAAGGGATCATGCTCACTAATGAGAATTTGTAAGTCCGTCTAATCTTAAAATGTGAAAAAGACATCATCACGACTGGCAAATACAGTAATTACTTAGACGTTGTTTACGACTCATAATTTCCATGTGCAGGTATCAGATAATGATCTTGAAGTGCTCTACGTTGAATCTCACTGCTACATGTTGGCTTCACACTTGTATCGTGCTTTATGCTTTTTAATACAGGTACCTGAACTAACTGGTACTAATTTTTGGTACCCATTTTGACATGTTACTCAATCTGCTTATTTTGTCACTTGAGAAAGATAGTTTTCGATGTGATCTTTTCACAGACATCATTTTCATACACCGAGCCTAGTTTTTAGATTACACAAGTTATTTCTTCACATGGCAGCCAAAACTGTCACCAACTGATTTCAACTATCGTAACTACTTCTTGAGGTTTAACGAATACAAGAAACGCGTATACATACATCACAATCATAATATAAAAGAGCAATAATATAAGCTAACCGGCATAATTCAGATGCTAAAACCGCGACATCACATGGTAAAAGACCATTTTTACCCAACAAATAACTACTGAAATATCTCAGACAAACTGATAGAGTTAACAAAACTTAACAAACAAATCAAATATTCATTCGCACAAAACATAAAACTTTCTAATCAGTAGACCGTTCAATACGGATCTCAAACCCGCATCAGACGAGGTCTTACAACTATCAATCATACTTTCAGTTTCATCATCCGAACACGACACAAGATCCTTAACACTCATAGGCATACTAACCGAAAAACTCACTTTAGGTTTCACCACGGGCACATTCATTACCTCAGCCTCGCTGTTCAGTATTTGCAAAGCTCGTCTCATCGATGGCCTCATTTCACTTCGCGCATGTGATCCAATAACCGCCATCACCGCAATATAAGATACCACAAAAGCTGCTAAGAACTACATTTGACCTCTGCTCTTGTGATTGAAAGCGCATTTTCTCTAAAGATTCTAGTCACGTCGGCTAATAATCCCACCCTGTCTTCAGTGCATAGGTCTAGCCTTACACCCTGTGTATCATAACCAAAAGCGTGCATTTAATATATATTGATTCTATATCCTAAAAACAATCAACTATATATACTTGTGCATTTACCTCTGGAATTCGTCTCTTGATAGCTGCCTTGATGCAATGAATCACACGTTGCCTTTCAGCTTCTGAGCTAATTGTGCATCCGTCCATATGTCGGATGAAAAATTCCTAAAATGACACAAACATAACATATTAGAAAACATAACCATTTCCTAACAATGATTTAGTAACATGAAATTGATGTAAAAGACTACCTGACAAGCAGTGGGTCCGTCGGCAATTATGCTGGCATGAAAGACTACAAATTGCATATCCGTTAATGTACATACTGAGTCAGAGCCATTCGAACTACGTAGTACCATAATTTATCCTAACTTGCTCCTGCCATTTTTACATCTTCCTAGAGATACCGGTTTGTTTTCGACTAAAGCCAGATCAATCAGCCCTTCAAGAGATGGAATACCTTTGTTTTCTTGATGAAGCACTTGACGACTTGGATTGTGAACTACCAGACGTCCCACTGCTCTTGGACTCCCCGTAGCGCCCCATTCCCATCACCCAAAACCTATCAAGTATCCTTCGCGAACGAGATGGTAATAACCGCATACTACCACCACCTACCACCTCCTTCTCTGAATCACAATCATTCAACTTCAACCGTGACGGTGTCCTTAGCGATTTTGACCTCAAGGGTACTTTAATATCCCAATCATGTTCGTGGGGTCGGTTGCTTCGAGCTGCAAGTTGCATCGCAGCAGTAGCACGGGCTTGTTCATGGAACAGGATTTGCACCACCATCCGCAAAGGAAGACGGTCATTATGCGCTGCGTGTGCAGATGCATTTGGTGATAACCTTTTCACATCAATCAACTCACATACCCTCTTCTTCTCGCTTTTAGTAAATGTTGGGTGTTCCTTCAAGTAAACATCAACCGCACCATAAATCCCATAGTGAACTGGTCTCCCAGCCTCAGGAATTGACCGTGACAGTGCCATAAAACTAGATAGTGCAAGGTTCGGATCACAAGCAACTTCTGCAAGGTAACCATCTATCAAACAACCAATAATCGCACATTGGCGAGTAGTAACCAAAACCAAATCACTCCTCTTCCCATCAACATCGTCATCATCCGTATTCTTCCTATCGAAAAACTGATCCACAAGACTCTGCACAAGTTCAACATCATAAGCCTTAGTTTTCGGATCCTCATCCAGGATCAGCAAATCACGAACACTTGCTTCATCAAGCTTCAAACCAACAACCTTAATTAACTCATCACGTACCAAACGATCTACTCCAACCAAAATTGAAACCTTCAACAACTTCAACAAAAAACTACACGAACAACTTACACGTTTATCCGGTGTCAGCAAAGAAATAATAGACTCGATCAACAACCTATACTTATCACCTTCATCACGTTCAAACTTATCACCAGAATCAGGCAACCACCTCAAACAATACGTCTTTAACGCGTCACCAATGACGTCACCTTCCACTTGTTTTTTCGCAATAACAGCGCACATAACACGTTTATAAACCTCAATATTTAACTCACACAAATCCTCAGTCCACCAATCCTTCGGTACAGGCACCATACCTGTCTCATCAACCTTCTCTATCACATCAACCTTACGATTGCCACGGTTATAATTATACGACCAGTTAACACACGCCGGATCGATCGCGGTTTTTGCTGCTACAGATTCAACACATCTCGACGTAATCTGCAGAACTTCAGACCACGTTGGAAGATCCATAATTGATTGTAACACAACAATCGAGTCCTTCCAGCTACGATAAATACTCGATTTCAGAAACACTTCTAACTTATAGATCAAGTTCCCTTTTTCAACATCTTCCGTCATTTCAAGATACTCCGCCGCACATCGTACAGCAACCACGGTGTACGGACTAACAGAAACCATTATTCCATAACAGAATTTCGCACAGATCTCAAACGACTTTGATCTGCCAGGAAAATCAAAGAGATGTATGACTTCAACATCCTCTTCTTTTTCGCTTGCTTGTAATGCAAGTTTTTGTAACTTGTTGCTTTTTGATAGCAGCGGATACTATAACACACAAATTTAACAATCATTATAACAAACAATTAACTATATTAACGGCATTATAAGTGATTGTTAACAACTTGTTCTATTATACCTAGCTTGTAAAGATCGAAGGTGACATCATCAACTCACAATTTGTTAGCATCATTTTTATGGTAAATTACACAAAATGAAGTACCCCCTCCAGACTCGAAATAAGTGTCGTTTTCATCTTTCAACCCACCAAAAGAGATTCTAGTGGCTAGAAATGAATTCTGATCTTTAAAAAGTCGATTTATTTTGGGACGTAGAGTGTATTAATTAGTTTTAAGTTGCTCAATTTTTATTAAATTTAAGGTATTAATGCCAAAATTTTGTGCAACTTACTTTTCGAAAAAAGTTACCGGTCCTGGTGACCTGGTGTTTGTTTCGGCTTATATAGCCAGCTTATGGCTTATTTGGTTTTGGGCTTATGTTTTCACATGCTCATTTTTTTGGCTCTTTTTAAAAGTTTTCGGCTTATATAAGTTCATTATGACATAATATACTTTGAAAAATGATTATTGTTAAGCCAATAAGTTTCAAATTCAAAGTAAGTCACAAAAGTGAGCTTACGAAACATAATCCCAAAACCAAATAAGCAATAAGCCGAAACAAAACCAAACAGCTTTCAATGCCAAATTAGAATGCCACTACATCATAAAGTTACCATTTCACCTTAAAAATGACCAACCATTTCAGTTAAAAATGATAAACCTAACTTGAATAATAAAAAATCATAACTTAAAGTCAAAGTGGACTTAAATATAGTAAGAACAGTAACATATACTTGCCATAGTGATTACCTTGTGAAGATGAAAGGTGACATCATCAACCACCACAGTGAAATCAGTAGCTAAATCAGATGAAACACCCCCTCCAGACTCGAAATAAGTGTCGTTTTCATCGAAGAATTCAAATAAGATGGAAACACACAACTAAACCCAAATCATATTGAAAACCCTAAAATTATTACCCAATATCATTTAAATTCATTAAAATGTAATAAAAAATAAATTTCACAAATTGAATGTAATGATTACCTAAGACCCGATTGATTTCTTGACCCCGTCAGAATCGTAGCTACGCCGCCTACCAACTCCACCGCAGCGACTTTGCATTAAACCCGATTGATTATCAATTGGTGTTTGTTGGTGTGAGATTTTGATATTATGATGTGGAGTGGTATTCAAAACCAGAAGAAAGAAGAAAGAAGAAAGAAGAAAGAGGAAAGAGAAAGGACATTTTAGTAATTTACTATTTTGATAATATTGTGTTAGTGGACACGTGGCGGTAATTGCATGGAGTTGTGCAGTTGTGCACTTGTGTATGACTAAATTTGTCCCTATCAAAAAACTTGACCATGGTTTTACTTTGGAGAGGTGATTTTGACCAAATTGGTCTTTTTCCCTTCTTTGTTTTTGTCTGCACATGGATTCAAAGATTCGGCATATGTACTTGGATCTTGTAGGGTAAATTTATAGAACTTTGCCTTAGTAGTTACACGACAACGGGTTGGTGTTTTAAAAACTGGGTTAACTCGGACGATTGAATAAGCGTTCGGTTCAAAGTTTTTAAGATCGGGATTTTACTTCGGATCGTTTTTGTCTTTGTAAGATCGAGATCGTAAAGTAGGATCGAAATCGTAAGATCCTACTATAATGTATATTTCAATAGTCTTTGCAATATTTTACAAATCTACGAATTAATATATATCGTAAACACAAATTATACGAATATTTTATGAAAATGTGGTTCTAAATTATGATTATGAAATGTATAAGAAGATTTACACGTTGTTTTTTATATTATACAAAATAGAACATATAAATTTGTAGTTTTTTAGTTTGTTGTTCGAGAAAAAGTAAGATCGGATCGTAGTAGATCCTAGGATCCTATGATTAAGATCGGGATCCTATAAGATCTTAAGCATGCAAAGATCCTATGTAAAATCTGAATCGTTTTTGCTTTGCAGTATCGTAAAATCGTAAGATCTTAAGATCAGGATCGGAATCTTGACAACCTTGGTTCGATTGATTGAAAGCTGATTTTGGTCAAAGACTCGATTGAATAATTGGTTAAACTCGTAACCTGATAATTTAATCATAACAATTGATAACTTGATTTTTAAAACATTTTAAAAACACATACATTAAAAGGCGACTTTTAACCAGGTCAATTAAGAAACCGACTTCTAACCAGGTTAATTAAAAGCCGTCAAAATTCTTGAAGACCCGAAAATTTAATTCGTTCGTTATTAATTACTAGACGATTACTTGTGCATAGTAGCGGAATTACCTAAAGTCATATAGTTAATAATATGTTAATTGATTCGATGGTCGAACTCGTGACATAATAATTGCCTAGCGATAGATAGTTAATGATTTATTAATTGACCCGATGGTCGAATCGATAACCCGGTGAATCGGCCGGGTTGAACCTGTAGGCGATCCCGTTCCCATTGACTCGATTGGGTTGACTCGGTGGTCGAACCCGTGTCCCGGTGGTTGAACCCGTGACCCGGTGACTCGATAGGATTGACCTGGTGGTCGAAACCAGTGACCCGGTGGCTCGACAGGATTGACCCGGTTGTCGAACCCGTGACCCGGTGACTCGATTAGGTTAACCCGATGGTCGAACCCATGACTCGAAAAGATTGGCCCGATGGCCGAACCCGTTACCCGGTTACTCAATCGGGTTGGTCCGATGGTCGATCCGTGACCCGATGACTCGACCGGGCTGACCTGTTGATGGAACCCGCTGACCAAGTTACTCGACCGAATTAATCCGGTGGTGGAACCTGTGACCCAGTAACTTATGCAATTGTTTATGATTTAATTTTTTAATATTTTCTACTTTATCCAACTTATGTATTTAATTTTTCAATAATTACATAACTAATATTCAATTTTATGTATTTAATTTTTTAACAATTCCATAAATAAGTTATTTTTCAACATTTAAAATTTTAAGATTTTTTCTTTATAAGTAGTAGAGATAGAGATATGCATGTATCTTAACAGAAAAGATATTTGTAAAAGCAATATAAAACAGCAATATTTTATACTCGTTATATAATTTTGTCCAATAGCTTGAAATCTTCAACCGACTACAACATATGAGGCTAACCGAAGTAAGACATAATTTACTTTGGTGAGCAAAAATTACACCAATGAGTAAAATTTACACGTAAGTTTCTTCTTGAATTTAACGAAGAGTAGAGAACCCAATATTGGTGATTTTGTGTCGTCCATATAATGAGTATGTTTTTTTATTATTTTTTATTAAATTTGGGAGTTATAAATGATTATTTAATAATAATAAAATATATTAATGTGATGTGATAAAAATAGTTTTTACTTTTTTAAAACATGAACAATGCATTAAGTTATAAAAAAAAATTAATGTATTTATAGTGATAAATGTTAATGTATTTTTAAAAATACAAATTAAAAAGTCATTTTTTCAAATATTTCACATTATACAGGTCTTTTTTCAAAATATGTTAAGAAAGTTTCAAACATTATACTCTATCCGTTTCAAAATTATTCATAAATAAAAATCACACAGTTTTCAAAAAAAATAACTTTTACAGCTTTTTTTCTTCTACTTTTTACATAATGATACTTTTATCCTTAATCAATTAATTTTATATTTTTTTATTGTTTGTAATAATCACAAATAAAGGTAACATAATAAACTTGAATTAAATTCTTTATCTATTTTTAAAAATAGAAAATAATTTTAAAATAATTCAAAATAAAATTATAAAAAATAATTATAAAACAAAAATACTATTCCCTCCGTTCCAAAATTATTATCCTCCGACAAAAAACACATAGTTTAAGAAAAGTACCATATTTTCAGCTTTCTTTCTCTTACTTTTTACAGAAAGACAGTTTTATCTTTAACCAATTAATTTAAAACATTTTTAAAGTTTGTAATAATGATTTCAATTAAGTTAATCTAATAATCTCGATCTAAAATTCTTACCTATTTTTAGAAGTTTTAGAAGTGGACAATTAATTTAAGAAAAACCAAAAAAAATTTAACAATTGACTTTCCTCCAACAAAATGTTGTCGACCATCAAGTCTTAAAAGCCATCAAAGTCAACCCAACCAATCACACCATTTCCATTAACATTTCCATTTTTATAAAAAAAAAAAAAAAAAAAAAAAAAACCATCAAAAGCCATCCCAACTTATTATCCACCATTTCCATCTCTCCAAAAACAAAAATATCTCAAAACCAAACCCTTTTTATAAAAAAAAAATCAAAATTTTTATAAAAAAAAATGCAACAAAATCATGATCATCTTCAATTCCCAGAACACGAGAAGCTAAACTGCCCAAGATGCGAGTCAACCAACACCAAATTCTGCTACTACAACAACTACAACTTGTTACAGCCTCGTTACTACTGTAAAAACTGTAGACGCTACTGGACTAAAGGTGGCACCTTGCGTAAGATTCCCATCGGTGGTGGTATTCGCAAGAAAACCTCTTCTTCGGCTTCTTCGGTAGTGGTGGTTAAACGGAGTGCTGACGTGTCACCACCGCCTGTGGTGGTGGAGATGAAGATGGAGGGTGGTGAGGAGACTAGTGGTGGGTTGGAATTGGATTGTGGTCTTTCTATTTTTACTTCTTCTTCAGGTTCTACTACTAAGGTTGATTAGATTTTATTTTTGTTTTTTATTTCTATAAAAGGAAAGTTAATTTATAAGAGATGATGTTTAGATGTAATTTACATCGGATGGATTTGTCTGATTTGTATGTTGTTTTGTTGTTGTTATGTGATTACTATGATTTATCAGCATATAAAATATAAGTAAACTGCATAATTTTGATTTAGTTTTTTTTATTAAGTTGTTACCGTTCTTGGTAGGGGTGTTAATTTTTGACTCGAAACGAAATCTGACCTGAAACCGACACGAAAATTAACAAGTTCGGGTTGAATATATTGAATCTTAGGTGAGGTTTGGGTCGGCCTATCTGACCCATTTATTAAACAGATTAGGTTTGGGTTGAAAAAAAATTAAACAGTTCGATCCGAAAACCCGTTTAAGATTTTTTTTTCTTATATTAAAAATGATTAATATTTTATCATACGTGTTAACTAGGTTAAACAGACCGAACATAAACACATTTAACATGTTTAACACGTGTAACTTGCCTACTTTTATATATATAACTTGTTAAATGGATCAATATATAAACTCGTTTAACCTATGTAACATATTTAACGTCAACCTAAATATATACATGGGTTAAATGGGTTAGGTTCGGGTTATGTGTAAACGGGTTAGGGTTGACATAACTGACCCGATTATTTAAATAGGTTAGGTTTGGGTTGGAATTTTCTGACCCACCAACCTGACAACCCGAACCCGACACGAATTGCCACCCCTAGTTCTTGGTATAATGCGTTGTGGTGGGCGTTTTTCTTGCGGCATCACATGAAAATGCGAGCAAGCATATCGTGAGCTGAATTTTCGTCTCTCGAGCCGCGAGGCATTGTTCATCTCTGATTTTTTTCGTGTTCTGGCGTGGTCATGCACTTTTTCTTTTTTCTTTTTTCTTTTTAAAACGCCACTAGAGAGTTACGTTTTGTTATTACGGGAGAGTTTGGTGTTATGAAAAAAGTAGTGACTTGACATCACTTTTTACCATGCCCCGTCAACTGTACGTATGCTGTTAAGACTAAAAGCGAGCTAATTAGCATGCCTAGCTGCAACATTCTGTTGGCGAGTGTAGTGTGATCATTTTATCACAAACTAATGATATTAGTTTAGGCACTAAGTTTAGTCATATTTTTAGATACTAGACGAGTACCCGTGCATAGCGGCGGAAATTGTCTAGCAACAGATAATTAACACGATGCGATATTGTGGTAAGTGTTTCGGTGAAGTTCAAAATATAACGTCAAAAGATTAAACTTTTATTTCAAAGCGTTGTAACATGTTATAATTCAAAATATCTTATAAGTATGTTTCAATTGGATGAAAGGGTGACATTTGTTTAATTAACGAAAGTTTATATCTTTTTTAATGAATAAGATTTGCATGTAGTAGTTTTTAATGGGACCCACATTTTTCAAGCATTCAACATTTTCAACTTTCAACCAAAGGGATACACCATTTATAATGTAATATAAATATACATTAGTGGGACCCACATTTTTCCAGCATTCAACATTTTCAACTTTCAACCAAATGATACACCCTTTATAATGTAGTATAGATATAGATTAGTGGGACCCACATTTTTCAACCATTCAACATTTTCAACTTTCAACCAAAGGGATACACCCTTTATAATGTAGTATAGATATAGATTAGTGGAACCCATATTTTTCAACCATTCAACATTTTCAACTTTCAACCAAAGGGATACACCCTTTATAATGTAGTATAGATATAGATATAGATTAGTGGGACCCACATTTTTCAACCATTCAACATTTTTAACTTTCAACCAAAGGGATACACCCTTTAAAATGTAGTATAGATATATATTAGTGGGACCCACATTTTTCAACCATTCAACATTTTCAACTTTCAACCAAAGGGATACACCTTTTATAATGTAGTATAGATATAGATTAGTGGGACCCATATTTTTCAACCATTCAACATTTTCAACTTTTAACAAAAGGGATACACCCTTTATAATGTAGTATAGATATAGGTTAGTGGGACCCACATTTTTCAAGCATTCAACATTTTCAACTTTCAACCAAAAGGATACACCCTTTATAATGTAGTATAGATAATCAGTCATATTCCTTTTTGAAAATGTTGAAACCGTTGTTGTTGGAACTTTCGAGTGCACTTTTTGGTTCCAAAAAGAACATGGTCCGGGCATTCTCGTAGTTTCACTTTGGGAGATGAAATGTAAGCATCCAATGGGTAAACTAGTTAAAAAAAGTTCACTATTTTAAAATGTGTTTTGAGGTGGTTTTTAGTAATGCATCAAAAGTTTTTTAAAAGGTTTTTTAAGATGACTTTGGTATACTCCAAATTATTTGCAAAAGCTTTAATATATAAATTTACTAAACATTTAATGCATTAAATGCATCAAGTATTTGAAGACTTGATGCATTGTGAATGCTCTAAGTATCCCGATATTTGCACTTTTGTACGGACTGCACTCGGCAATTTGTCGAGATATATGTTGGTCATGATTGTGATATATGATTACTTTTTGAGTTTGCTTATCGCTTTCTTTGTTTAAAAGGTTATTTCGTTTTTGACGTAGCATATAAAGCCGTCTTGAACTAGTTATAATTGATTAAAACTTGTTGGATTTATTTCAAAAGTTATATAATAAGCGACCTGAAACTCTGAAAGTAGTCAGACTGTAATTGTGTTTAACCTTTTGTAAAGTCAAATAATTGAAAACTCTAAACTAAAGATGAGATGATATTTTTTACCCAAAAAAAAAAGATGAGATGATATCAAATACGTTAAATGGGTCCGATGAATTGATGGTGACTAGGGAGTAAGAGGATCGCTTGATTAATGTCGTTATGTAGTATAGTAAGGGTTTTGTATCTTGTGTCTTAGACTCCTACATGATAAGAACAAAAGTACATAAAAAAAATATACATAATTTCATAGAAAAATATGCATTATACTTTTTGGGAAAACAAAGATTTAATAAAACAACAAAAAACAAAAAGGGTACAAAACAGAATGCGACTCGTGAGACAACAAGAACTTAAGGGTGTAAACGAGTCGAGCTTTTAACGAGCTATTCGAGTCTCGAGCTCGTTTAACTCGAATTCGAACTTAATACTTTCGAGCTCGATCCGATCTCGAACAAATATTAGTGTTCGTTTAATTTGGCGAGCCGAGCTTTGAAAACTAATATTAAGCTCGGCTCGTTCGAAAAATCGTTTAATTTTCTCGAGCCGAGCGAGCTTAACGAGCCGAACAAGCTATTCGAGCTTAACGATCTAAACGAACTATTCGAGCTTAATGATAAATCTATAAGTATATAAGTTACATATACCTTAGCTTACTCTTTAAGTATTAGTATCATTTTAATAATCATAAACGAGCTTTCGAGCTCGAGCTTGAGTTAATAAACGAGTCTATCAAACTATATATGTTTTAATAGAAGTTAGTCTAAACAAAAGTTAAAAATCGTAAACGAGCTTCGAGCTCGAGCTAGAACAACAAAAAAACATTCGAGTTCGATCTCGAGACAGATTATAAAATTTTATTCGAGCTCGAGCCGAGCTCGAGCCAGACAGTTAATAAACGAGCCTGGCTCGTTTAGGCCAAAACTCGACTCGGCTCGGATCGTTTACACCCCTAGTCAAGAACGATAATAAAACAAGATGCCTTAGAAAGGGTCAGTTGGCTAAATATGCCTGGCCTGCTCATTACATGGCGCACGCGTATGGGTGAAAAGAAAAACCAGTTCATGATCTGATTTTAAAAAAATCTAAAACTTGTTTTTAAAAAATCGGTGTTTTAAATAGGTTTTTGTCAAATTGATCCGGTAGTTTGTACCAGTTTAAAAACCGGTTAAAACTAAGCCGATCCTGTTAAAACCAATCCAATCCAGTAAAACCAAAATTCTGTTACAAACCAATCCAGATTAAAACTTGTTTCAAACCAAACCAGATTAAAATCAAACCAGTCAACAACAAACCAATCCAGATTAAAACTTGTTTCAACCCAAACCAGATTAAAATCAAACCGGTTTGTTGACTGATTGACTAAAACTAAACCAGTTTAAAATCCAATCCGGTTTTTGTTTGCCCACTCTATGCACGCGTAATATAATAAATATCAGACAGTATCAAAATCAACCAGTTTGTTTTCATCATCTCACATTTTATTGGTTCTTACATGTCTTCGAATAAAATGACACTGTTTTAAATTTCATATATTTTTGAAACTTCTATATTTTTTTGTTTGTAATGCTACAATTAATTTATGGTAGCAAAGACAAGACTTGATCCCCACCGCTTTACATTGGCCTAATGCCAAGATTACCAGCATATGTAGAGAAACTAAATTAAGCAACATCGTCGCATGCAAGAGACTAAATTTTTTAAACCTGCAGGTCTAATGTATATATTCTTCACCAACAAAAGCCCAAACAATAAACACAATTGTGAAATCCAAATCCCGGAGGTTTGTTCTTCACTCCATTCCAAGTTCTATGCTGGTTTTGGTATTAAACTAAATCATGGTTCAAATAATCAAATTACACAAATAGTAACAGAAACAACATTACATCGCAATGGTGCGAGCCTTGTACATGCATATGTAAGCCATATGCCAATCGCCTGTAACAACAAACAATGAAAAACGTCAATTAATCATATAACAAAATGGTATTTGGCATATTAGGAGGATGCGAAATGGGGTGGTAAGACAAGTTGAGTAATTGGTTTAAACACATCAGGTCAGTTCTACGGAAACAGTAATATTATTTCAATGATAAGATAATTCTTTAAAACAAAAACAGTTACGTGGTTCAATAATTTAATTTGTACTTCAGTGACTTTCAACCCTTTCAGCCCATTTGACCCTTCTCCCCTCTCCCGTCTTTTTTTTCTATAAAAGTATAGCTGTGTGCACCTTTAGAGATAGATCAGTAGTCGAATGACCAACTGATTAAGTATATGAACGTGTTGGTTGGACTAATTATGATAATGAAAGGTAAAGCTGAAAAGGATCTTATAGAGCAAATCATTCATACCTCCTCCAGAAAGTTTTGTAATATCTTCTTCCCTTTGTGGGATGGGATTATCATCGTCAAACTGAATCCATTTCCCTACACCAAAACAAAGTATTAGCTTCCTTCGATGTAGAGCAAACTAGTAGTATATGCATAGAATGAAACAGACAATATGGGCTCACCACTTTCTTGCTTGACCCAAGCAACATAATGACCTGAGTCTGCACTTCTGCCTTTATGGGTGAGCACAGCAACCAAATCATACACTCCAGTCAAAACACCTGAAACATATAATAATCAGATAAATTGAATGGTAGAGTCAAGAGGACCAGAAGAGACGTGGTTGTACAAGAAAACTGATGCCAAAAGAAAGAGGACACGCTTTCATTAAGTGACTGATTACGGTTAAAGTTGACAAACTTGGTCCATTTACTTATTAATGGGTTGTTTTAACTTGATATTTATCATGTGTCAGTTGAATAAGATAAAGAAAAAGGCAGCTATGTAGGAATAAGACCAAACGGGTCACAAAGTCTCATTTAATGTATTAACTGTAGTTATTTTACAGATAATGGACAAAGAATGTTTAACCTTCTCCTGAAGTAGCTTTCGACGATTCTCCACTTCCATTTGATGGTCCCTGCACGAATAAAGAATGTGGTGTAATCCAAGTATACATACCTATGTGAGAGTTGGCACATTGACATATATATGAAGTAATCTACATACCTCCGCATCAGACATCTGAACATCCTTGTCGACAGCAGTAGCAGCAGCAGCAGAGCTCTTCTCTTTAAGCTTCAAACCAGCCTTTCTACCATCCTCGTCTCTTAGCATCTAAAGTATCGAACAACCCGAGCATCAGTAACAAGTAACGATGAAAGAGCTACTTTGTATAGGAATGAAAAGTTGGATCAATAAAAAAACATAAACGTTTTTAAAACAGTACATAAAAGGAACCTTGGGAATCAAAACTTAACGCATAAAATACATAATTTGCCAGCATGGAGTTAACGTTTAGATTTTGACATATATTTGACTGAAATTCAAATTTGAAAAATTCAGGGACACTTTTTTTTGAGACCTTTTTTACCAAAATTTCTTCATCTATCCAAAACAGGATTTCATAATCCTTTTTAGGCAAAAAGTAAACTTAAGTCGCCTTTTAGGAGCGATAAGCGACAGCCCGCGTTGGCAAATTTGATATTTTAAGTTATCTTACTTGGCAATCTGCCATTACTTTATATATTAGGGTTTTAATGTAAGTTCCACTCGGATATATACACAAATTGTAATTAGGTTCATCATGCAATAAGTCATAAGTTATAAGAAATAATACAGTCACGCATAATATAGGTACAAGGTACCACATAACGCATTGATGCTCTGTACGGCTAAAATTACTAACCTGGCGTGGGGTTTCTAGCGTTTTGCGTAGATCGTCTGAACAAAGATCAAAAATATCCAGCTCCAATGGATAGTCCACTTTCTGAAAATTTAAGCGCACACAGTCAACAAAAATTAATATTTACAGATATGGCTTAAGAGAGTGGCTAAACAGAAGAGCCTAGAAGTTTGATATTCTATGATTTTTGTAGCAACTCCAAAAGTAGAAGCAATTTTTAGAAGTAAAATTGTTAGACAGAGAGGGAGAATAACTTAATTACCCTCAGAATCTTTGCTTTCTGATTAGATTCCCTCTTCCAGAAAAATCGGACAAACTGAATAGTCAAGTACCTTGCATAGATAAGAAATAGCTTTTAAAGACTTGAAAGCTAAGAATACAACAAGCTATGTTATATTTCGACCCAAATTTGGGATAGTAGAATTATTACTTTGGCAATCCATTAATACGTGAATCCTTCAAGTAAACTGCACTTCGTCCCAAAGCAGGAGAGGCCTTCTCTAGCTCTGATTTCAATCCCTGTAAGAGAGCATTCGGTCAGAACATAAACTAAACAAGTTATTAATCAGGTTAACTATATGTAGAAGCTACACACAAAAAATGTCACGCATATTCACGATAAGATCTACTAAAGTGACAATTATAAAGTGATAAAAAGTTCCTATTTACCATTTTACTTTCTCAAAGTACCTCACCATCATCGCACTACTAGTAACCAGATACTGTCTAGCAGACACTTTCAAATCAAGGGACATGCTAAATCAATTTAGTTGGTATTACAACTCCAAACAGCATACAATTGATCAAAAAATTGATTTATATACTACTAATCTACAATGAATGTATTCTATTCCCTCTGCTTAGCCTTTTTGAGCTACCTCTCTTCTAAACTAGAGCTATGGAATTGCAGCAAGCTATTAACCTCAAACGATGAATGGTACTTATAGCACTTGTCTGTGTACTTGTCTGATTAACTTACTCCTTGATATCAATTGGTCTTACAAAGCCTATACAATGGTATTTATTTGAAAAGAAACCTATTATGTTCCAAATAGTCCAATATTACTTTCATATGATCACATTGATCCAACAAACATATAACTATTACTATTAAGGAAGGACAATTTATTTTGAAAGGATTCCAATTATTGCACCACTAATTAGGATTCTCAATAGATTAAACATGTGGCATTTGCTTTGTTGTGAGAAACAGTTATAACAACTCCACCCTTTTAGTTGAAGGATAAAAACCCTATCATTAACGAAGTTATAAATTCATAAAAAAAAAAATAGATGACAAAGTTGGAATGAATCAATGAATCATCTTTAATTTAAAGATCCAATGGACCAACATTGCTACAAGAGTGCAAATAATCACATGACAGCCATATAGCTGACATGTATTCTTGTTTGCAAAAGTAACGAAAGATATAGAGAATGCAGAAAAAGTTAACTGACAAGTGCAATCACTTGTTAAAAAAAAAAGCCTTACATGTTTCAGCCCCTCGTGCAAATGATTCACTTCATGTGATATGTGGCATTTAAGAGAATAGACTGACTCTGACTCT
The DNA here is from genome assembly GCA_025667525.1 of Glebionis coronaria. Classification (NCBI taxonomy): domain Eukaryota; kingdom Viridiplantae; phylum Streptophyta; class Magnoliopsida; order Asterales; family Asteraceae; genus Glebionis; species Glebionis coronaria. The sequence goes on from CM046875.1 coordinate 673,850,545, forward strand.
GAACTTTCTTCACCACTCTCAGCACAGTGCACCCTACACAAGAAACATACCATGACATACAAATTAAAAATACGGTGAATCATAACTACCCAATAACAAAACTATTATTACTTATTTAGAAGAACACATTATTAGAATTGCATTTTATTCTTATAAACGAAATACAATAACAAAATTATATTAATTGCTTTATAATGGAAAATATTACGGAGTATTAGTATTGTGTTTTATTATGTCCCTTTCTACATCTCAACCAAAAAAGAAGTAGAAAAGCTAATCCAATATAGTTTAAACGTTTCCGTATGTGATACTTAAATATTCAGCTTGCATCATTAACGAAAAGTACCAGCGCTATGAGGAGGTAAGAACATAAGTTACGGTAAAAAAATAAAATATCAGCCCTGCAAATTAGAGCCAACAAGTACCTGCTGACAAGATCAATGCCGAACAGTTGCTTCACTGCATCTATATTTACACTGCACAATTAACAATAACAGTTATCAATGATAGAACACAAAACACACTATATCAATTTAGCATTTTCTGATCACATCAATGTATAATGTACACAAAATCTGCTTTACAAAAGCTATACCATATTATTTTAAGATTCCACAATCTACCAATGTACATCATTAATTGTACACAATCATTTAATCAAGCAATTCCAAAATCAAAAGGAGAACCAGACCAACATCTATCAATTATACAAGAATACAAAATACCTGGAACTTGGCGATTTGAGAGACAGAGAAAGAGTATACAAAATCTGTGTCCAGCATTCTTCAGCATCCTGCGAATTATCCAAAAGGCATAAAAACCAAAAAGAATAAGACAATTTGAGCTAAAAGAAAAAAAAAAGTGAAATCACCAGTACCTGCTGCATAAAGGATCCATTATGCAACTGCCCAAATTGAGGATACTTTTTCCTCAACACCTACGATCATAAACAATGTGGCATAGATAACTCAGTACAACATAACAGAAGCATAACCGGCAAGACAAAATTCATTAGTGTGTCCCTAAGAGTCTAAGACTGTGTCCTAAAAGAAATTATCTTAAGGATTTACATGATCTAGCAAGATCACATATAACAAAAACACATCATATGTGACAGCAGTTAACACCCTGCTTTACTGCAGTCGCTCACTTTTACAATTGGTAGTTTGGTACAGGCTACTGTGTTTTCTAGTTTCTTCTTAATACAGCTGTTCTCCAACTTTATATTCACATGGTTATATTCAAAGTTTAGAGGAAATGTACCATCCAAAACTGCATTGGTGCAACTGGCTTGACATTCTTATCAAGCTCAGTAAATAAGTCTCGTGTTGCAACAGTCAAGAGATGAGAAGACTGGTCCAAATCATTGCTTTTGCCAGATTGAGGATACCTGAGCAATAAAAATGTGAAAAATCAGTGTCAACTTACTTGCAGAGAGAACAGATGAATCTCACTGAGAATCAACATCAAAAAATAAACTAGTCGAACGAACAGAGTATATCTGAATAGCAAAAGAATAACAGTACAGCTACAACAGTTCTTTTGACAATTCTAAAACTGCACCAGGACTACACGCAAAATAGAAAGTAACAGCTAAAAGCTGAATATTCTTTAAACAAGTATTTGGTCCTTGCGTTCCAAAAACTTACTCAATTAAAGCAGATTTGAGCTCTGGAACTGAATGCAGACACTGCATGGTGGAGTTCATGTAGCATGTATTTCCCAAATTAAACAATCCAGCTGAATGACCCTACAAAAATAAAATAAAAAAGAATAAGATCATTACTATCCCAAACATTATATATATGGCATGTCTAGCGAGGTAGTCAACTTGTATAATGCATAGGTGCCACTCACAAAAGCTAAATAAACAAAAGTCGGAACCTTACCACAGCAACTGCTTGTTCTTCTTCTGGAAGATCCTCCATGAAAACAGGGCCCTTCTCCGGAGCCTTAATAATCTCATCAGCAGTCCCCATCATCATTAGTTTTTGACCCTGTACGTTATTGAAAAAACATTTACCACCAATTGCAATAGTGTTAGATAATCAACTATCATACATAAGAAAAAGAGCATTCACCTCTTTCAGCCCCAACTTCGACCAATCAGAGTCATCCTGGATAACAGAAACATATTCGGGAGAGTATGAGACTAATAATACTGTATGCTAAAATAAGAAAAATTACGCCATAAAAGATTACCTTTAAGGTTGCACCTTTAACCAATATTGTTTGCCTTTCGGGTGGTACCCCTGTGAGGTCAAACAGCTGACATTTGAAAACATATGGGGGTTGGGTTGTATCTATCTCTACTCCCTTGTAAAGCTCTTTTTGCCATTTCACACTCACTGTCATACACATAAATGAATGACAGTGTCAAAAACAAACCTTCTATTTGCGAATAAGGGCCTAGGCTACTGTTAACTCGTGCCCTTAGAAGTATTATATGAGTGAACTTAGATACTCCATGATTCTATTTTCGAATATGGAAAGGCTGTAACAACTACCAGCACGACTTGTAAATAGACGCAAACAATATACATGTTATAGCTCGGACATTTAAAAGATAATAGTACAAGATATGTAGTTGTCAAACACACAAAACTAATGTATGAAAGAAGAAATAATAGAAAACATGTTGCTGTTGTTTAAATTCTTACACACAAGTATAGAAGATGTAATAAATAGTTCGTCGAATGAAGAGGAATCAACAATCAACCTACATGGGCTTGACAGTTACGGAGTATCGTAATTAGATGATGCTATCTAACGGACTTTGTTAAATTTGCTGCAACTTTACTTGAACTTGGGGAAGGATTTGCGCAAGTGTGGCATATACAACCGCACACGTCCGCCACTTTTAATGCAACATAAATTCCATTAAATATTTTTAGTCCAAACTCCAAAATCATTTACATCTCATCCGCATTTAAAATCACATAATAACCGGTCTATTCAGATTAAATAAGTAAAGAACATTTGACTATGACTATAAACACTTTTTTCCTAGGGGCCTACTTTGAGATAATAAATAGCATACGGCCAGTAAAAATCCACATGACAACCTTGCTTGCTTGCAGTAACATAAAGCATAGTTATCGGCTATATCCTGATTATCAGGCATCCTATAGTGACTAGAATTACAAAAATAAATAACTCATAACTTAACTCGACTCTCGAGTGAGTTATCATTAACGCCTGAACAAACATAAACTCCAATCCAGCGAGCACTTAAAAAATTACAGTCATTCTTCAAACATATACACCGACGCAAAACAAGCTAATCAATTACCCGATACTAACCTAACACTCAATTAATTAAAATCTCAAGTGACATGTCATTAACACCTTAACAAACATAAGCCGACTGAAATCAAATTTCGAGCGTGTTACAGTTACGTATTTATTAAAATCTAACACAATTAACCGAAGTTTAATCAGTTACACTCATTCTTCAAAAATTTAAAACTACGCGAAACAAACATAAGCTAACTGTATCCAAATCTCGAGTGCGTTACCGCTAACACCTAAACAGAATACAAAACTATGCGAAAGGAACTAATCAATAACCTAAGTTTAATCAGTTACACTCATTCTTCAAAAATATACACCGGCGCAAAACAAGCTAATCATATAGCTTAATCAATTAACTGATACTAACCTAACTGAATTCAAATCTCGAGTGCGTCACCGTTTACGCCTTAACAGACGTAAAGTCCAAAATCTAGATACAGCTAACTTTAATCAGTTACACTCATTCTTCAAAAAATATAAATATACGCGAAACAAACTAACCTAAAACTAACTCAAATATTAAGCCCTAAATATACAAAATAACACAATTAAATATGCAAAATAAATAAATAACTATTAAATCTCGACCGCGTTACTGTTAACGCCTTAACAAACATAAGCTAACTGAATTCAAATCTCGAGCGCGTCACCGTCAACGCCTTAACAAACATAAATTAACCGAAGTTTAATCAGTTACACTCATTCTTCAAAACTAATCAAAAAGCTTAATTAATTAACCGACACTAACCTAACAAAAAACAAGCTAACTGAATTTAAATCTCGGGCGCGTCACTGTTCACGCCTTAACCTAAGTTTAATCAGTTACACTCATTCTTCGAAAATATAAAATAACACTAAGTCAGAAATTAAGCCCTAGATATACAAAATATAAAGAGGCTAACTCGGATCTTAACTCCGATCTTAATCCGAAACCTAAAATTTCCAAACCTAACTCCAAACCAAAAATTAAGATATGAAGGTTAAATTTAAACCCTTAGATCATATTTTGTTAAATTGATCTTATCCATTCATGTGTTTTTATAACAAACTTTTGTAACAACCTTAGTAACAAACAATTCAAAAAACTTTTATCTTTAAATTGAAATATCTTTATATATTTATTTTTTTTATAATCTAATTTCACCATATTTTCTAAAATTTTGTGCTCTTTAATTCAACGTCCATTTTGATATAATATTAAATTTTAGTTTCTTTGTTTTTAACGAGTTTATTTAAGTTAATTTAATTTTTTTATTACTTTAACTTTAGTTTAAACCTAAGTAAAATTGTAATATTTGTTCGCTAAAAAGTAGCTATCGGGTACTCGCCGCTGCGTTGCGCGGGTACGATGCTAGTATGCAAAATAACAAATTAAATAAACAAACTAAATAAATAACTATTAAATATCAATCGCGTCACCGTTAACATACAGAAATTCAATCCATCGCCTCAACCTAAGTTTAATTAGTTACACTCATTCTTCAAAAATATAAAACTACATGTAACGATACTAACCTAACAGAAACAAGCTAACTGAATTCAAATCTCGTAAATTCCAATCCAACGCCTCAAACTAAATAAATAACTATTCAACCTCGTTAACGCTCTAACATACAGAAATTCCAATCCATCGCCTCAACCAACTCATTCTTCGAAAATATAAGTATACGCGAAACGATACTCTAACTCGCAAATTAATCCCTAGGTATACAAAATAACAAATTAAATATACAAACTAATTAATAACTATTAAACCTGGAGCGCGTCACCGTTAACGCCTTAACAAACGTAAACTACAATCCATCGCCTCAAACTAAGTTTAATCAGTTACACTCAATCTTCAAAAATATAAAACTACGTGTAACAATACTAACCTAACAAAAACAAACTAACTGAATCCAAATCTCGAGGTGTCACCGTTAACGCCTTAACAAACATAATAAATTCCAATCCAACGCCTAAAACTAACTTTAATCAGTTACACTCACTCTTCGAAAATATAAAACTACGCGTAACGGTACTAACCTAACACTAACTCAAAAACTAATCCCTAGATACACATAATAACAAATTAAACATACAAAATGAATAAATAAGTGTTAAATCTGAAATGATAATGATAATAATAAAGCGAAATGATAATGAATTAATCGACCTGTAGGCATGATGATTGGTTTTTTTTGGCGCGATCGAAGTGTGTGTGTGTGTGTGTGTGTGTGTGTGTGTGTTTTTGTGTGTGTTTTTGTGAGTTTGCTTGGAGGAAAGGGCAGCGATAACCGAGAGACTGGTTTATCAAGGGGGGTGGATGGAGCCTTCTACAAGATTGGAATTGGTGTTTATTGGGCTTCTTGGTTTTTAGTTAGCCCATTAGGCCCTTTTTCTTGTTAGTTTAGGGTAAATTTAGGCTTTGGCGAGACTAGCTGCAAGCTGTAAGCTACGTATTAACTGTAAGGTGTAAGTTGTTTATTAAAAATCTGTTAACATGAGTTATAAGTTGTATGTTTTTAATAAAAGCGTTTGATATATTAGTTGTTAACTGTAAAATTAAGATGTAAAATGACTTAAAAATACATATTTAAATAAATTATAATATAGTTGGAGGGTACATTAGTAATTTACAGTTTTAATTACTTTTGAAAATTTAAAAAGATTTATGAATCATCTTTTTATTTAATAGCTACTTGTTTAAAATAAAAAATTAACAACTCCAAAAAAATTGGTGTGCCAAACAGAGATATTCGATTATTTTTTTTACAAAAAAGTTAACGGCTCTAAAAAAAGTTTTAAAAAATCTTACTAAACATAGCCTTATGTTGTCTATAATCTATACTATATATTAAAATAAAACAATTTAGATTTTTAGAAATGTTACAAAATTAACTTACAACACTATATGCATAATAAAAGCATATATATCACATTATAAATGATCAGAGTTTTAAACATAGGTCCCATAGTTTTATATGCGGAAAGATATATTATTTCATCATGATTTATAACATAAAGTTGCCCAAAAGATATAATAAATTTCTGACAGTTTATACTAAAACCAGTCTTTTAAAAGTGTCACAGAAATCTCCAAGCTGCGATAATATCCTGCGGGCTCCCATCAAAGCAAAGCTAAGTGATAATACCTGAGATTAAACATGTAAATTCGTCAACATAAAGTTGAGTGATATTTATAGGTTTAGCAGTAAAGGTGTGGAACACAAGCATTCTTTTGTAAAACAAGTAAATAGAGAAAATGGTTATGATCATTAACCATAGTCTGAAACCAATATTATTGCTATTTAGTTCATGAACCGAAGCTTAACTCAAAGTAAGTTCCTCTAAGGAGTATTCAGCCTAAATACTCAAGTATAAACAAATGTAAGTGCGTCAAGGTAATCGGGACGGGGATTGTCAATCCCGATGGATCCACCCACAACATTCGCGCTTAGCGCAAAGCATACGGGACAATTAACGGTTCATGATCAAGAGAGGAAACTTAAGGCTATTAACTATAAGCAATAATATCAATGAAAACTGTTGGAAAGCATACAAGTCTAAATAGCATACAAGTTCTGGATAGTATACAGTTTTAAATGGATGTGTTCCACCATGTAAAATCTCACCCCGCATTTAGAAACATTGTTCAAGTAAAAAGGGGCTATGAACTCACCTATAGTAAGTAATCACAAGGTAAAAGGGGTTGAGCAAAAAGAAGTCTTCACGGACCTATGCAATGGTGACGCGTAATAAGAATGCGTTCAATGAAGCAATAACGTTTTAGAAGTGGTGGGACATAGTATGACTAGGTAACTTGCGTGCGATGGCGAGACCTAAGCTTAAGTTAAAATTTTGACCCAACACCTTGAACCTACTGTAATAACCTAATATCAACCTTGTATGATGGTCCAAGCGTTTATGTGTGGGTTCCGAACACGTTTAAGACTCGGTTTGAAAAAACAAAACAAGGGACTGCATTCAGTTTTCTGAAAAAGGCTGTGAAGATTTGGTCATATCTAAAAATCTATAATTGTACAGGAGGTGAAATTTCTTGACATGTATAGGTATTTCTCTTACCTTTAAAAGTTGGGAAAGAACAGCCCTAGAACTATTTTCAATCAACGGGAAATGCACTTTTAGTGACAGACTATCAAAACAGAAAGTTGTAAACGCCTTTCGTACCTTACAGTAGATTAAGCATAAATCCCAATCGATAAAAGATTTTGACACGAAACCAAAAAGAGAAGTTTTATTATATTTGTAGCTACTGTAAAAAGTCATAAAATCATAAATTAATCCTTTTTACCCAAGTCAATTTACCCACGTTTTAAGCATAACATTCAGATTTGACCTAGTTTAGTAAAACGACCGTTTCGGACTCATCCGGACACTTCCCGTTTCCATCCAACTCAACACATACTAATCACATCAGTGGGTATCCATTTTTCAAATAAAAACAAGGTCATATGTTTAAGAAAATTTTGCCATGACCTGTTTGTTTCTGTGGTGATTTCCATACTATAAAAACAACTCCATTTAGCTACCTAACCTCAATCAAGCAACACTTAGGCTATACCAAATTGCCACGCAAGTGTCCTAAGCCCTAATATGCCCTAAGTATCTATAATCTCAGTGGGTTTCACCCAAGGAATTCAAAATTCATGAATAAAAAGAATCAAAGTACTACTAACATCAAAACTAAAATGCTAGGAGTGACTATACCTTCATAACAAGTAGGAATTAATCCAAACACGCAAATTAAACAATTCCTCCTCCTTGATCCTTAGAAATTTCGTGGCCCTTAGCCACGTGTTAAGTCAATCACGGTACTCAGCAACTGAGTAGAAACAATGTAGTGAGACGATCACCGACGATATGGATGCCCGGGGAAAACACGAAAACCGCAACCTATCACAATAAGGCGCGCGTTAAGACTCGAACTCAATATCGATATATATACCAAATATAACATGACTCAAATGTTTTCAAAGTATACACGTTTCAAAACCATTGACACGAATCAAATGAATTCATACAACCCATTTATCCAACGTTACTCGTTAAAACACTTGAACACTTGAAAACGACTCGTCATACGACGCCAAGTCAACGCAAGTCAAACTATCATTTACCCTTATTTGGACCAGTAGCTAAGTCATTTATATAATGACTAAGCACTTGAGTAAGTCACCATGTCCGATGGTGAACACTCAAACTCACGCAACACAAGCATTGAACTACGTGTCCAAAATAAAAATCAGCAAGTATACCCCGAATGTACACACCGATCTACCCTATCTAGACTTGTCCGTTTTACATGAAAATTGGTGTCAAGGTCACTTATAACCTGTATAAGACCTCACCAAAATTTGAGCCAAAGTTCACACTTTAAAATCCTTCAGCTCGACGCTTTACTCGACTCCAAATTTTAGGACAGATTTGTACACTTGTTTTGTAAAACCGTTTGGACCACTTTAAAAGTACTAACCCGACAATCCGTCTTTTGAAACCACTACTAGACTCATCAAACTCAGTTTGTAAACTTTGAAAATCAGTAGTATCAACTATCTAACCAAGCCTAAAGTCCCCGAGAGTCGACCCAAAATCAGCCACAATTTCGGATTGTGCCGACTTGCGTCTCCTGGTACACGAAAACTAAAACTAGCATAACTTTTGACTCGTAATGAGTTATAAGCTCTATCTTATACCAAAACGACCGTCTCGGAAAACTCTACAATAATTTCAAATAATCTCAGTCTTTCACATACCTTAAACCCACGAAACATACTGTTTAAGGCTGCTGTCCCAAATTAGCTTTTTAGAAAACATGACAAATCTATTTTTCACTCAAAACCAATCATTCCCATACCCCTAGGATCACTATAATATCATACCCATCAACCAAACACTCCTAAAAACACTTGTATGAAAAATCTAACAAAAATCAAAGATTAAAAACAAGACTTTTAAGGATCAAAACATGATAATCTTACCAAATATAACATATGCAAGATGATTACAACATCATACAATCATGAAATCAAAAGTTCTTGAAATCTTGATGCACGTGGGTGATTTTAGTATCAAAAGAATTACCATTGAATTTTATGAATAGGTCTTATTTTAGTTTTTGTCAAATCATGATGGATGGTGGTGGATTGTGGTGGTGGAGTGGCGGTAAAATGGAGAGGGGAGGGAGGAGTGGTGATTTTTTTTTTAAATGTGTTTATGTGTGAGTGGAAGTGGAAGAAATGGGTTTATATATGGTAGGTAGTGGAGGGACCAAAGTTGCCAATGCAAACTTGTGGATCTAAATACAATTAATAGTTTTAAAGGGTAGAAAATGGTTATTGGTAAATATTAAAAATATTTACGGGGCTCGGGTTTCGTAAAAATACTTTTCAAAAGTTACAATGCATCGTAAAAATGATTATACGATTTCTCGACACGAATTAATACGTAATTAAAACGACATCATCGAAAATATTAATTATCAAAACAATCGATAAGTAAACGTAAAATTTTGGGCATCCGTCGGTATCGCGATCACTAGGAATTCTCGTTGTACATTAATTTGAATAAACTCGTTGTAAAACGCACACGGGTGATTTTAAATCAAAAACATTGATTTAAAATAAATATGGAAAAATAAAATGAAAATTTATAATTCCATACAAAGTATTTATCGATGATCAGAAAAATACTAAAAAAAATATAATTTAAAAATCTCAGGATTTACATATAGCAATACAAGAAAACGTAATACGTTGGAAAAATTCAAGAAGCACAAATAAAAAGAATAAAATAATGTTGGGAAAGTACGGGTTCTCACAGTCTTCCCCCCTAAAGGAACTCTGGTCCCCAAAGTTCTCCTGAAAACAGTAGAAGATGCAAACAAGAGGAGGTACAAAGTGTAGAACAAAAATCATTGCTTCCCAGGTAAACTTCCGTACCATGATGAATCTTAACGGTTAGAATTCACTATGCTTCAGTTTCTTAACTCCTTTTCGTATAACTTTTCAGTCTTGGATTAGGATAACGATCTTTCAATACGGAGATACATTGAGAGATAGAGTTGTTGGAAAGATGTGCGATAAACTAACAAGAATGAACACAAGAATCGCTTAAACAGGCAAAGTGCGATAAAATGAACCAAGATTGTAAATCAACAAGGGGTCGCAAATCGTGCAACTGTAAAACGTGAAAATCTTAAAACGTAAGAATCTATTTACAAGAGAAATAGAAGGGAAAAATGAATAACATATGATCGTTTAAAATACAAGTTGTCACAATCAGTTGTCTAGGATTTTGGTATTACTTTAAAACTCGGTTTATGTATTTCCTTGATTAAAAGAAAATTTCACAAGGTGTAGTGATTTAAAATCAAACTATCTATATTTAGGGAGTAAGCTGTTGCTATATCTTTTTCTTGATCAGGATTTTCAAAGCAAAAGTAGAACAGTTCAAGATAGTTATCCTTATCGGCTTAAGAACTTTTGGATGACTGTATTAAATTATCGTTAAAACTCGGGTTTATCGTCACCATTAGAGAAAATTCAGATTTTTTTTTCCAAGTTATTTTGAATCATTGTTAGAAATTATAAATTAATTTAAATAATTTCATTAGGTTGACAATAAAGTATGATATAATCAAATACTTTAAAAGATACAGCTTGATATCTTTGAAACATTAGATAAATTTACCAAAGAGGATATATAGATCCGATACTTAACTTGAAACAGTTATTTTGGTAATTTAAACATTTGATAAAATGTATAAAATGTTCTTAAAAATTAATAATAATTTTTTTAGAAATTTAAGAAAGTGTTTAAGATATCAAACGATAAACACGTAACAGTTTCTAGTTTTCAAAAGGTGACAAGACAACAACGAATGTGAATCATATAAAGGTCAACAATCTGTATGCGAGCAATATACAAAGGAATAAGACGGAAGTCGTCTCAATTCTTAACAAACGTGGTAGAATAGTCACGTCAATAATAAAAATAATAAGAAACAATGATTATAGCAAGATTAATTCACGAGTGCGGTTGGCGTCACCAATAACGGCTTATTAAGTTCTCGGTGGTCGAAATACGATCGAAAGGGAAAAGCCACACAACGAATTTTCAAATCAAGGAAAACTCTTAAGAAGTCAATTGAGAGAAGTTCCAGTAAGATGAACAACATTAGCAATGAAAGGCGAAATCAACACATGATTCACACGAATGAAATTTCAAGACGATAGTATCTTAACACATATCATGGCAATTACACGTAATCATCGTTCACGTCCAGTCATAAATCACTAATCGCGTCCAGAGACGTTTCGAAGGTCTACCCAAATAGATAGAGATGGTCAATCGATGTAGGAGCATAGCAACGTTGAAACTTTCAAGTCGGGTATCAATGGTAAGAACTTAGGCAAATGGTAACGAAAATTGTATCATGAGGATGATGAGGTAACAAGTAAAGCAAGGATCATTGAGTAAAGAAATCTGTGCTTGAGGCATGTATTTTGTTCAAGAAGGGATAAGGGTCCATAGGTGTATGTCGCGAACTGTTGTTACTCGCACAAGAAGTAAAAGTTTTCAAAACTTATATTTATCTAACTTTTTAAGAAGCATAATTAAAAAGTTGATTCTTGGTTAAATATTTAAGGTGACTACTATTTGGCCTTGCATGGCTCCTTCTAAATTAGGCATAGGTGATCAGGCCATGCATAATTCAGGACTAGCAATGCGATGCTCAACTTCGTCAACCAATATTACATATCATATGATTTAAAATATGCATATAATGCCATTTGTAAAACAGGAATCAAAATAGTTTATGAAAAATTTTCGCATATCAGTTACTGGCTAACTGTTTTAAATCGACAATTCGTATAGTTACAAGGGTTCTTATAAGACCGTATTAGAACAATTTGTGAAAATACATTGTAAAATTAATATAAACTAATTTTATAAGATAACCTTCAAGTATTTTGTAAAGTCCAAGTGGAACTTATGTAAAATGATTCGCAAACAATACCAGTTTGAGTTATATGGTAACATGACAATAGTTTATAAAGTAGCGAGTGGGTTACAAGAGGGAAGTAAGGAGTAGTTCAATACAACCAATAAAATGGTTACAAGGTGATTAGGTTTCAAGAGGTTTAGCCGAAATCGTCAGGAGACACGAGTCAAGATGATAACAAACGATATGAAAGCAAGATCTTCAAATCTCGGTCCAATTCAGTGGTACGATCGAAGCAATGAAAGAAAATGTAGAATGACAAATAAGTCATAGATAAAAGAAAGGATAAAGGAATCCGTATGTGCACAGCGTAATTTATTTGACAAAAATATACTTTTAAGAAAGTAGGGTATCAGTTAACAAATAGTACAATCACTTCGAAAAGCTTCGATATTAGGAAGATACCGAATTTCAAAAGTTCAAGATCTAGGTACATGTATGACCGAACTCAAAGTTACTATTCTATTCTTTTCAAACGCAATCATTGTTTTTAGTTTGCAAAATATCATTAGTTAAAGTTTTACGAGCTCAAACGAACTCAAAAACGCTTCAATCCATGTTTTTAACTTTTATTAGTTTTGACCTTTGGGTTTGACTAGACCAATTAACTCACTAAACGATATTCTAAGACTCAAAGTCTAATGCATTTCGATGTAAAACAATCTTTTGAACAACTTTCTAGTTTTACCCGAGACTTGAAACGGAATAAAAATGGACGAAAATGCCCTCGCATTAAATCTGTTAACAAAATGATATTTTAGCATTATTCAGAAACTAACTTCTTAGATTTTACAATCTCAAATGAGCGTAACTTGCTCGATTTTAAAGTTTACTGGTCAAATTTTATGTCCTAAACGGACGTCTCAACATGTAGAAATATATATAATTTTATGTCTAAAGTTATAAAAATATTTTCTCGACACTGTTAAACTTCCTGTAAAGTTTCTGTACAAAGTATATTTTTCGACACAGCTTGAAATTAAATCCAAATTTCATGATAACTCAAAATTAATGTACACATAGGACTTGTGGATTCCATAAAGACGAAAGAAGGTAAACTGTATAATTAGTCATGTAAAGAAAACACAGTATAGAAATGGTTCAAGAATGCCAACGATAATCGGAGACATAAAAAAACGACGCATATCATCCGTGTCTTCGGCTGCAAGATGCAATGCAGAAAGGTCTCTTGGTGGCATGATTTCCAAAATCACAAGATATATCGAGAAAGAAACGGGACAATAACAAGTGGCATTCCTGGAGCGAGGAGGTTCAATGAAAAAGGAGGATACAAGTAGGATCGTATTCCAAACAATCATCACATAATAAATGACGATTATGTGTTCAAGGTACAACGGATGTTCTAAGTTGAAATCGAAACGTAGAATGGTCAATGAAGTAAGATGTAATCCATGTACAAGTGTCGCGTAAAACGGTGGCGTAAAGGTAAATCAAGATTATGAAAACCCACAATATTATTCAGCACTGATTCAACGAATTCTTCGAGGTGTGAGACTCACACGATGTCCTTTAGTCTTTCTGGGAGACACATTGAGCTACACAATGGTCTATAGACTAGACATTCAATTATGAATGGTCAGAAAGAAAATCTGCGTATCTAAGTAGATATTTTAAGGGAAATAAACAATGAAAGCAACACACACGGTAGTAGAATGAAAATCAGAAGTTCATCGAAAACAACACTTATTCAATCCCGAACAATGGTATCGCGATAGTATGCACAACACGTATCAACGAGTCAAGAAAAACAGACGGTTCAAACGGAACGAGCATATAAAGTCAGTCGTATCACGCATAAATGAAATAGCAATAGTACTCAGAGAAATGAGTATGAAAAGTCGGCAGCATACGCGCTCTGAATACAAGTATGTAACGTCATAACGATATAATATCATTGCAATAAGATCAATTCACAAGAACAAGAATTCAAGAAATACAGTATAGGCAGATGTAATCACAGTAACATTCAATGATAATTCATGAAGCACATAGGCTTTGAAAAGACATAGTAATTATCGTCATTAGCGTAAAGTAATATTTCAAAATGTAATCAAGAGATGAAATACTACAACGTTAATTAAAAGTAAATAATAAGGATTAGAGAGTTACCCGCGAAGATATCGAACAGCAATGGCAAATTCTGTGTTTGACACTTAGAAACAATAAAAATATTTGAACTTTCGGTTATAGACTAAGTTTTGAAAAACGACTCAGTTCCCTATATCCATCGCTCTGATACCAATCTGTGAGACCCCCAAAATCTAACATGGAACAACTAGGCAACGAGGGGGTAACACGTCATAGTACAAGAAACAATGAATTACAGTTGACACAAAGCTGACATAATAAAAGCATATATATCACATCATAAATGATCAGAGTTTTAGACATAGGTCCCATAGTTTTATATGCGAAAATATATATTATTTCATCATGATTTATAACATAAAGTTGCCCAAAAGATATAATAAATTTCTGACAGTTTATACTAAAACCAGTCTTTTAAAAGTGTCACAGAAATCTCCAAGTTGCGATAATATCCTGCGGGCTCCCATCCAAGCAAAGCTAAGTGATAATACCTGAGATTAAACATGTAAATTCGTCAACATAAAGTTGAGTGATATTCATAGGTTTAGCAGTAAAGGTGTGGAACACAAGCATTCTTTTGTAAAACAAGTAAATAGAGAAAATGGTTATGATCATTAACCATAGTCTGAAACCAATATTATTGCTATTTAGTTCATGAACCGAAGCTTAACTCAAAGTAAGTTCCTCTAAGGAGTATTCAACCTAAATACTCAAGTATACACAAATGTAAGTGCGTCAAGGTAATCGGGACGGGGATTGTCAATCCCGATGGATCCACCCACAACATTCACGCTTAGCGCAAAGCATACGGGACAATTAACGGTTCATGATCAAGAGAGGAAACTTAAGGCTATTAACTATAAGCAATAATATCAATGAAAACTGTTGGAAAGCATACAAGTCTGAATAGCATACAAGTTCTGGATAGTATATAGTTTTAAATGGATGTGTTCCACCATGTAAAATCTCACCCCGCATTTAGAAACATTGTTCAAGTAAAAAGGGGCTATGAACTCACCTTTAGTAAGTAATCACAAGGTAAAAGGGGCTGAGCAAAAAGAAGTCTTCACGGACCTATGCAATGGTGACACGTAATAAGAATGCGTTCAATGAAGCAATAACGTTTTAGAAGTGGTGGGACATAGTATGACTAGGTAACTTGCGTGCGATGGCGAGACCTAAGCTTAAGTTAAAATTTTGACCCAACACCTTGAACCTACTGTAATTATCTAATATCAACCTTGTATGATGGTCCAAGCGTTTATGTGTGGGTTCCGAACACGTTTAAGACTCGGTTTGAAAAACCAAAACATGGGACTGCATTCAGTTTTCTGAAAAAGGCTGTGAAGATTTGGTCATATCTAAAAATCTATAATTGTACAGGAGGTGAAATTTCTTGACATGTATAGGTATTTCTCTTACCTTTAAAAGTTGGGAAAGAACAGCCCTAGAACTATTTTAAATCAACGGGAAATGCACTTTTAGTGACAGACTATCAAAACAGAAAGTTGTAAACGCCTTTCGTACCTTACAGTAGATTAAGCGTAAATCCCAATCGGTAAAAGATTTTGACACGAAACCAAAAAGAGAAGTTTTATTATATTTGTAGCTACTGTAAAAAGTCATAAAATCATAAATTAATCCTTTTTACCCAAGTCAATTTACCCACGTTTTAAGCATAACATTCAGATTTGACCTAGTTTAGTAAAACGACCGTTTCGGACTCATCCGGACACTTCCCGTTTCCATCCAACTCAACACATACTAATCACATCAGTGGGTATCCATTTTTCAAATAAAAACAAGGTCATATGTTTAAGAAAATTTTGCCATGACCTGTTTGTTTCTGTGGTGATTTCCATACTACAAAAACAACTCCATTTAGCTACCTAACCTCAATCAAGCAACACTTAGGCTATACCAAATCGCCACGCAAGTGTCCTAAGCCCTAATATGCCCTAAGTATCTATAATCTCAGTGGGTTTCACCCAAGGAATTCAAAATTCATGAATAAAAAGAATCAAAGTACTAGTAACATCAAAACTAAAATGCTAGGAGTGACTATACCTTCATAACAAGTAGGAATTAATCCAAACACGCAAATTAAACAATTCCTCCTCCTTGATCCTTAGAAATTTCGTGGCCCTTAGCCACATGTTAAGTCAATCACGGTACTCAGCAACTGAGTAGAAACAATGTAGTGAGACGATCACCGACGATATGGATGCCCGGGGAAAACACGAAAATCGCAACCTATCACAATAAGGCGCGCGTTAAGACTCGAACTCAATATCGATATATATACCAAATATAACATGACTCAAATGTTTTCAAAGTATACACGTTTCAAATCCATTGACACGAATCAAATGAATTCATACTACCCATTTATCCAACGTTACTCGTTAAAACACTTGAACACTTGAAAATGACTCGTCATACGACGCCAAGTCAACGCAAGTCAAACTTTCCTTTACCCTTATTTGGACCAGTAGCTAAGTCATTTATATAATGACTAAGCACTTGAGTAAGTCACCATGTCCGATGGTGAACACTCAAACTCACGCAACACAAGCATTGAACTACGTGTCCAAAATAAAAATCAGCAAGTATACCCCGAATGTACACACCGATCTACCCTATCTAGACTTGTCCGTTTTACATGAAAATTGGTGTCAAGGTCACTTATAACCTGTATAAGACCTCACCAAAATTTGAGCCAAAGTTCACACTTTAAAATCCTTCAGCTCGACGCTTTACTCGACTCCAAATTTTAGGACAGATTTGTACACTTGTTTTGTAAAACCGTTTGGACCACTTTAAAAGTACTAACCCGACAATCCGTCTTTTGAAACCACTACTAGACTCATCAAACTCAATTTGTAAACTTTGAAAATCAGTAGTATCAACTATCTAACCAAGCCTAAAGTCCCCGAGAGTCGACCCAAAATCAGCCACAATTTCGGATTGTGCCGACTTGCGTCTCCCGGTACACGAAAACTAAAACTAGCATAACTTTTGACTCGTAATGAGTTATAAGCTCTATCTTATACCAAAACGACCGTCTCGGAAAACTCTAAAACAATTTCAAATAATCTCAGTCTTTCACAGACCTTAAACCCACGAATCATATTGTTTAAGGCTGCTGTCCCAAATTAGCTTTTTAGAAAACATGACAAATCTATTTTTCACTCAAAACCAATCATTCCCATACCCCTAGGATCACTATAATATCATACCCATCAACCAAACACTCCTAAAAACACTTGTATAAAAAATCTAACAAAAATCAAAGATTAAAAACAAGACTTTTAAGGATCAAAACATGATAATCTTACCAAATATAACATATGCAAGATGATTACAACATCATACAATCATGAAATCAAAAGTTCTTGAAATCTTGATGCATGTGGGTGATTTTAGTATCAAAAGAATTACCATTGAATTTTATGAATGGGTCTTATTTTAGTTTTTGTCAAATCATGATGGATGGTGGTGGATTGTGGTGGTGGAGTGGCGGTAAAATGGAGAGGGGAGGGAGGAGTGATGATTTTTTTTTAAATGTGTTTATGTGTGAGTGGAAGTGGAAGAAATGGGTTTATATATGGTAGGTAGTGGAGGGACCAAAGTTGCCAATGCAAACTTGTGGATCTAAATACAATTAATAGTTTTAAAGGGTAGAAAATGGTTATTGGTAAATATTAAAAATATTTACGGGGCTCGGGTTTCGTAAAAATACTTTTCAAAAGTTACAATGCATCATAAAAATGATTATACGATTTCTCGACACGACTTAATACGTAATTAAAACGACATCATCGAAAATATTAATTATCAAAACAATCGATAAGTAAACGTAAAATTTTGGGCATCCGTCGGTATCGCGATCATTAGGAATTCTCGTTGTACATTGATTTGAATAAACTCGTTGTAAAACGCACACGGGTGATTTTAAATCAAAAACATTGATTTAAAATAAATATGGAAAAATAAAATGAAAATTTATAATTCCATACAAAGTATTTATCGATGATCAGAAAAATACTTAAAAAAATATAATTTAAAAATCTCAGGATTTACATATAGCAATACAAGAAAACGTAATACGTTAGAAAAATTCAAGAAGCACGAATAAAAAGAATAAAATAATGTTGGGAAAGTACGGGTTCTCACAACTACTGATACACAATGATTGCATAACATGCATAAGGATATCGTAAACAAGTTAATATAACTAAATAAGCATCACAACGACAATAATAATATATGTTGAGAATAAAATTAATGTTGGTTTGTATTACATAGTATTAATATATTTAATTATGGTAAGTGGTAATGATATTCTTAATGTTGGTTGTATCTGTTCAATTAAGGCCATATTGGACATGGACGAATCTCAATGCATTTAAAGATATTGATGTTGCTTTGGAGATAAGAATTGAAGATGTATCGGATATACATAGAAGATATTGTGTATATCTTTAATTAGTTTAAACTTATTTATTCATATTTTTATCTTGAAAAGGACTCCTTGTAGTATAAATGAAGGTTTTGGGTTTAGGTTTGGATATCTCTCTGCTTTTTAATCTTACTTCAAGGTTGTAACCCTAATACTTTGTGTTAAGAGTATTCATATTGTTAATAATATTGAAGTGTTTGGTTTACTTTCTATGTTTACTATTACATTACATACATAATCTTCATAATATCAAAGAGTAGATTCCGCATACTCTTTGATATCATTCAAAGTTTCTACTAAGGCTATATAGGAGTTATTATGTGTAAGATCATAAGAGATCAACAAGTGATATAAGAGCTTGTTGAGAAGCTTTGATCTTGAAGGTTATTCAAGAACTCTTTTTGACTAAATAGATGGGCTGCACAACCTAACACAATGAACAAGGTTCATGTCTTAAAAAAAGAGTTTGAAGAATGGAAATTCAGATTTACTCATTTTGTGTAGACGTACAACTGGGACATGTGGGAAGTAATTGCCCATGAAAATACTCATACCAAACCTTTTGTAACTACAAAAGATGGCAAAGCACCATAAGTATTGCCTGAAGAAAAGAACAAATGATATGAAGGCAAGAAGTATTCTTATGTTGGCAATACCAAATGAACATATCATTGCTTTCCATCAATATGAAGATGCTAAAACCATGTTTAATGCTTTTGTTCTAAGATTTAGAGTTAATAACTCCACCAAGAAAGGCACGAAAGCATTGTTAAAATTAATGTTTGAAAACTTTAATGTTGATGGGTCAGAATCTCTTGACTTTGTTTATAATAGACTTCAAGGGTTGTTAGTAAACTCATTACTCAGGGAGGAAAGACTGAGCAAGAGGACATAAATGCAAAGTTTTTAAGGATATGCCTACAGACATGGCTACAAAGGTATCAATATGGGAAAACAAAGAGGATATTGATCGAGTCAATATTTATGATCTATACAATCACTTCAAGGTGGTTGGACATAAGCTCAAGAAAAAGGCTGGAGCCTGGAACAATTTCTAATTCTACAAATCTGGCATTTATATCAAGATCTAGTCATGTCAGTAAAGAAAACTCAAAAAAGTATTTTTAATACTCGCTATACATCTCTTAATACTATTAGTACTTTTTCTAATACTGATGAACCAACTACTAGTGTTGTTGGTTTAAGTGATGGAACAATTCATGCAATCTTATCCAATTATGAGAATATAACAAAAATTGTTGCAGATGATCTTCAACAATTAAGTGATGATGACTTAGAAGAGATTGAAATAAAAAAATCTTTTCTTAGCATGAGAGCAAGAAGGTTCTAGAAGAATGATGTAGTGTTTTTACTACTCTTTAGGAAAAGAGAGCAAAACAGGGAAAGTAATAAGTGTCGGTTTAGGAAAACCAAGCACTAATGACCAATGAAGTTCAAGTTCGTTTTCCAAGGAGGCAAGTGAGTTGTGTTAAGAGATGATTAACTTTTGTGATTATATTTTATGAAGAAAGAAAATAGAAGAGAGATTAGAAGAGAATGACGGTTCCGATTAAGAATTACACTAAGACGAATAGTCGTACACGTAAAACTGTAAAAAGTGACAAAATTAAAAATTTACCCTAAAAATTCCTAGAAAATTGCAATAAATCCTAAAAAAATATAATTAGAGTTTACAAAAAGTCAAAAATCACTCAAACCTTTATTTAATTAAATAATAATTTTTTAATGCTAATTAAAGCCCAAAAAATCAATTTGATTAACAAAAAGCCCAAAATGAGATTTTTTTCAATTGTAAACCTCTAAAATGACTTAACAAAATCTAAAAATATTTTTAAAAATTTTAAAATTAATAAAAGCTATTTAAAAACAATTAAAAACTATTAAAACTTAAAATAATTCTAAAAATTAATCTAATGACAATAAAAATATTATAAAAATTATAAAATTCCTAACTTAATGTATTTGAACTAAAAAAAATGAAAAACTTTGAAAAATCTAAATTTTAATTTTTAATAATAAAATATTAATAAAAATCCAAAATTTATAAAAAAATTCTAAAAAATTTCAAACTAGCTTATTATAACCTAATAAACACAGAAATGAAGTTAAAATTACAAAATACCCCTATTGGGCCTAGAAATGGGCTAAAAGTGCAAACAGACCCCTTAATGGGCTATTTAAGGCCCAATAAGACAAATGTTGTCCAAATAAGCCCTAAAGCTCCTATCTGACTCAAAATTTTATTTTAAGAACAAAACTCAGAAGGCCCAAAAGCTGAAAATGTGTTTAAGCTATCTTATTTCAAAGCAGCTTATTCTTAATGGGCTTTTTGGCCCTTTAAGCTATAAGCTGATGCCATAAGCTCAAATTTGACACACAAGCTTCTTTTGAGTTACTTAAGAGATTTGTAAAAATAAATTTTAAATAAGCACAAGAAATAAGCCTGGATAAGCTAAAAGCTATCTTCACAAAACGACAAAATAGTCGTTTTCGAGTTCTAGGCCACCTCAAGAGCTGATTCAACTTTCAAAAGCTTTTAAATGACTTAACTAAGCTTAATCAACAAAAAGTTTTCCAATAAGCACACTCAATAAGCTGAAATAAGCAAATAAGCACTTGATTAAAAGTCAACTTTATGAGTTTTCTAGTAAAAAGTCAAAGTCAAGCTCTGATAAGCTCTAGATCAAATAAATGGGTCAAATGAGGAAGATCTATCACAAAAAATAAGTTGTTGCAAGTCTGGATAAGCCAAATTGGGTTTTAAATAAGCTAAAAGAGAATTAACACTAGGAGGGGCTAGTTTTGGGTGTTGAGCAGTGGGAACTTTTCCCATTGCTTGACTTTCTTGACTTTTTGTCTTTAGTGACTTTTTTGTGGATTCAAGTTAAGCAAAGGCACCCAAATGATCAGTTAATCATAAGGAGTCAATATCAATCACAAAAACACAATTACAAACAGTCAATCATTGCAATTAATTCAATTTATCACCAGATCTAGCCCAGATATGAACAATAAGCAGTTATGAACTTAATAAGTTGTTTTAGCAAAATTCAGCCAACCAAATTGCACCAAAAGCATACACAAGCTATATTTAATTCAAATGAACATAAATTAACAAGTTACATGCATTGGTTCAAGGCCTAAATCAAGATTCAACCACAAAATAGTTATTGATGAACACTAAACAAGCATATTTTTCACTTTGCTGATATACATGACCACCAAGCCAATTTTAAACACTCAAATCTTGTTATCATGTTACACAAACTTTGATTTAACACCTTTTAGCCCTAAACATGCATATACTCTAGGTATTTCCAAAATCTTAGGTCAAAATCAGTTAAATCAAGTGAGTTATAGCACAATCTTTAATTTGAGGTTACAAGACTGAAAACTTGCAGGTTTTAGCACACAACCAAGTGAATAACAGATACCAACAATGAACAACACTTTCCAACAACAGAATAATAATCTATGCACTTAAACAGATAATCTCAAACACCCCTTATCTTTTTCAAATCAAATTTAAACAAGTATAAGTGTATTCCAAGATCACCTAAGCGCAATCAAACACAATAACAGTTATATTATACAGTAATAAGCAAGATTAAGCCACAAATTTCACAAGAACACAAGCAATGCACCAAATCACCAAAAATTAAGTATTTAAGCAGATTTTGGGTAAAAGGGTTCAAACCTCATGGATGTACATCCACACCCACGAATTTTGAGCTTATGTGCTAGCAAGAACAAGCACAAGCTTCCACAAACAACCCTGCTAAGATTCAACAAGGTTAGAACAAATAAATCAAAATTAAAAAGTAACCACTTGGAAAATAAACTTGATTAATGCAACCTTGTTCCCACACTTGATTATCCTCAAGTTATAAGCCTCACAACACCTTGATATCACAATATCAGGATGCTATGATCCACTTATAGCCCAAGAATTCCAAGGTTTAAACAAAGACTTAGCGAAATATCAAATTTTGATCCTTTGTGCAATTTCTTGCACAAGGTTTAAAAACAAGTTTTTAGATTCAAGATTAGTTAACTTAGAACATAAACAAGCAGTAATAAATATTGGCACTTGGTTTCTCTTCAAAGATTCAAACACTTTTCATTAAATAGTGAACAAGGATTTACAGAATTTGAACAAAGGAAAAATCAAGAGCAGGGCTCAAAGTGAAACCCTAATGCCTTTATATAGGCTATAAACTAATGCTAAGAAGCTAAAAAACGTAAACCCTAAAGCTGTGAAGTCCCCAAAATGCGCTCTGAAAGTTTGAATATCTTGTTGATCATGTGACTAAATTTGGCTGTTTGCATGAGTTGGCAAGGTGAAAATGTGATCAATGGCTCACATTGATGCTTAAGATGAAAGCTGAATGTGGGTGGTAGATTCCCTGGCACAATTTGGCATTTTCCCCAAAACCATGTGAGGAGGGTTTAACATGTCACCAAGATGATGAGGTGGCAAGGGTTTTTGTGATTGGGTTATGTTTAGGGATACCTTAATCACTAATCTGGAAGAGATTAGGGTTTAATTGTTGGTGATTAAGGAATGCCTAATTTTGCTAAGAAAATCAAGAACACAGGTTTTAATCTTGTTTTTGGTTTTAAAAAAAAGTGTTTGGCGCGTGTTTAAGCTTAATATTTAATTAAGCTAACGGTTTAGGGTGAGTGGATTGGTGAGGTGGAAGCAGGGTGAGTGGTGATTGGATAAAAAGGTTGAGTGGGACACGTGTAAGAGTGAGAGTGGTCTAGGTAACTATCCTTGTCTGCCAACTTAAACCCTCCATTTCTTCCTTTCTTGCTACTTTTGTTTAAACATGCACAAATCCAGATTTCCTTTGTATTTGAAGTTTCTAACTTCACACTTTTGCCCCAAATACTTTTCCAAAGTATTTTCAGGGGTATTTCTTGCCATTTGTTGATTCTTGAAGGGCTGATTTGGCATTTTCTTCATAGGTAATGGTCTTGACTTGTATGGTTGACTTCTTGGAGGACTAAAATTGACAAGTCATGATTTATGAGGGATCATTTTTGCCAATTCTTCAAAGTTAAGGGCCCTTTTTGTAAATTTGACAAACTTTAAGGACCAATCTTGTAATTATGAATATACAAGGGTTTAAAGTGTCAATTCTTCAATATTGGAGGACCCTTCTTGCACAATCTTCAAATCTTCAAGGGTTTTTCTTGAAAATTCTTCATTAGGGCTTGGTTCATTGTGTGGCTTCGTTTCCCGTGTTCGTTTTTGCATGATTCTTGTGAACTTTTGTCATTTCATCCGTACCTAAAATACACAAGTAACAAACACAAGCATATATTTGGCCATTTTCATGATATTTTATGCATTTAAAGCCCGTTTTGGACGATGAGACTATGTATAAAAGCAGTCTCATCAAAGAACATGAAAGCAAATCATCTTTAATGCTGATGACAAGGTATGGTTTGATAAGTCTTAGGTGGAATGTTATAATTGTCACAAGATGGGACATTTTGCTAGGGAATGCAGAAGTCTAAGAAGTCAGGAGAAAGAGATAACTTGTAATAACTCGAAATTTAAAATCAACATTTAGACCGAGCTCTAATAATATTTATAATATCCGGATCAATATTTATTACCCGACTTCGATATGTCATGCTCGTTTCCACGAATAATATTGAACTCTCGACTAACCGGCAAGGTTAGGGATTTAACATATCGAATACGTGTCATTTATTATTTAACGACAAGTCTACGCCCGTCATCGACCGTAAATATCCTCGTTATGACATAGAAATATTTTCTATTGTCGTAGTTTTAATTTATCATTTTACGAGCATTCTTCGTAATTTACCTTAAGCCTTTAAGCATCATTCGTTTATACGACGCGTTAACATTTATTAAATTATAACCCTCATCCGTTTATCAAAATATCAACGTCCTTCGAATGTCAACGTTTTTGTTTTATATTGAGCATTTATTTCAAATCGTTTAACGTTAATAATATCGGACTTCGATAATAACCGCTTTAACAAATTGTGGGGCAAAATTTATATAAAATTTCACCCCCACCTCAGCCATGTACACGTCCATCCCTCTACCTCTTTTTCTCGTTGGACCAATTTTATACACTTGTGGTACATGCATGATTTGGCACAACCTATGTTACCATAACCTCATTTTTATCAAACACACACACACACACTTCATTCATTTTAGATAGAAAAAACTATGTGAAACTCTCTCCCCTCTCTTTATTGGTCGTCCTATACCCACCATCACCACAAATTTTTCTACTCTAAAATCTATGAAAAAGGTGTTAGTCTTTGATGATCACAACTAAAGGTGAGATTAATTTAACCATTTGGAGCTTTGAAGGATGAGTTATATACAAGTTTTAGGGCTGAAGTTAGAGACCATATAGATGGTTAAATGAATGGCTAAATATTGATTGGATCAATGGTTACAAGGGTCTTGTATGCTTGATCAAGATGGTATACTAGTCATGTTGTTTTTCCTACTTGCATTGAAGGTTTCCACCTCTATTCTTTTATTTTCATCTCTTGTATTTGATTTGTGTATATGTAAAGATCATGTTCATACTAATATTCATGATGTAATAGTTTATTTCTATGATTTAGACATTGTATATGAGTTATTGTAATCAAATCATGACTAGATAAGAACTATACATATAATAATCAAGATATAGAAATTGGATCAGTGGGAAAAACGAGTCTGTTGAATATTTCAGTGAGTATCGATGGTGATATTGTTGATTAGTTTGATGGGCAAGTATTTTATGATAAAAACCCCTGGTGGTGCATCCTGTGGCGATACCCGAAGATGAAATTATGGCCAAAATAGTGAAAGAGTCTGTTATGAACATGTTGTATTAACAGACTGAAAACTCATAGAAAAATACAGAACCAAGCAAAAATGTAAACTATGGATTGTAGATAAACTAATGTAGAATCAATACCAATTAGATACTTTACCAATTCATTATGGTTTGAAAATCACGACCAAAACGGTGAAAACGAGATTGACAGCCAAAAACAGCCAACATGTCATATTAGTTTCCACTCGTGTTCTTGATTGGACAACGAAGTGCCTTGCATCAAAGTACTAATATTCTCACATAGTTCCTTTTCAACTTCATGATGACTCACGAGGACATAGATATCTAGAGAATGATGTTGGTAGCCTTAACGTTACACTCAACTTGAATTTGATGTGTCGGTGTTAAATCATTGAAATTCCGAGGTCGAGTCACACCAACTACTTCAATCATGCCAAAATCTAATGGTTCATTCAATACCGAATCAAGGATTAGCCTTCCATTTGGTATACTCAACATATATAACCTCAAACGACTTTTCCATGACTCATATAGCTCTTTAATAAGCATAGGTGGGCGGGTATCGGTACCCGAGATAATTGACAAATCAGAAAGAGACGACATTGATGAAGTCATCTTAATTCATCACTCTAAATAAGGATTACTTTGTTGATCGAGCGGTGATAGGTGTGAAAACACCCATCCTTTTACCACTTATTTCTTACTAAAACAAGACCAAAACGCGTGTTTAATATCATTTGTTTGGAATTATGCGTGGTTTTTGTGTTTATTGTGTTTTCAGAGTCAACCGGATAAATATTGAAGAAAACATGGGATTGCACGGGTTTTATCGAGGAAAAAGACTCAAAACGAAGTCTATTGTCCAAGAGATGCAAAAGATTGGAAGTCAATGGGCCTATTTGAAGATTTATCGAAGAAAAGGACCAAAGATGGAAGATTTACATATGTCGAAGGAACTCAAGTCTATTAAACGAAGAAATTAAAAGACGAGCTGAATTTAATCGTCGACAAATCCCGAATCATAATCGAAAATGTCAACTTTTCTGAAAAGACGAGAAGACAAGAAGAGAGGAAGAAAGCCCACTTCACCAACCAACCACTAGCCTATATAAGGACAAACCCTTCACACTTTTATAGAGTTTTTTAGTTTTTCATTTTTTCCCAGTTTCTTCTTTTCTTCCGTAGGAAGCTAACACCCCTAAGGTGTTGGTGATTTTTCATTTTGTTGAATCCTTAATCTTGTAAGCGTTTAATCTTTTACCTTTGATTGTTTACACCTTAATCATCAATATAATCTTTTCATTCATCTTGTTCATCTTCATCTTTTTATTCAAAGTTTTAAAGTTCTTGTTTGGTTGATTTTGATCTTCATAAGTTAGTGGGTTTTGTGTTTTTATGATTGTGATTTGTTGTTTATGGTTAGTAAACGAATTGTGTTTAGTTTGGTTCAAATCCTTTGGTTAAATTTGGTTTGTTTGGCTAAAAATCGTTCCCCTGTTCTTGTGTCTGTTTACTGTTCTTCAATTCCCCAGATATTTCGAATAGTCTGTTTGCTTTGTCCCTTATTCGGAATATTTGTATATTCCGGATAGTCTGCCTATTTTGTCCTTTATTCGGAATATTTATATATTCCGGATAGCAATCTTATTCCGCATGGAGTATCTTATTCCGCATAGAGTTTTATTCCGAGTAGCAGTGTATTCCGGATAGGGTCAATATTCCGAGTAGCCAATATTCCGAGTAGCCAATATTCCGAATAGCCTTATATTCCGCATAGCTTTTTATTCCGAGTAGCAATGTATTCCGGATAGGGTCATTATTCCGCATAACCTTTTTTTTCCCGAATAGTCAATTTATTCCTCATAACCAATTTATTCCGAGTAGATCATTATTCCGCATAGTAAGTTATTTCGAATAGCCCTTGTTATTCCGCATAGCATCAATATTCCGGGTAGATCATTTATTCCACATAACATCAATATTCCGAGTAGCATCTTTATTCCGGATGGCACCATTATTCCGAATAAAGCAAGTTTTCAGTAAGGGTACTTTTCAGCTTTATCGTTTAATTGTTTAATCTAATTCAAGTTTACTTCATTAACTGTTTTTGGTTTAAATCTTTATTTACTTCATTTATCTTTTTAATAGAATAGAAAACCAAACCCCCTATTTGTCACCAAGAACAAATCATTCCACTTTGAGCTGTAAATCAATTCGAGAGGATTCCGAGACATAATATTGACCCATTGCAAAGCATTGTATCAAATGGTGCCGCTGCCGGATCTTCTCGTTAAGATCAACAGTTTTTTCTGAGAACTTGGATTTTGGGATCCGTTCACCGTGAACGTTACTTTTTCATAAAAAATTTCAAAAACCCTAAAAAATATAAAATTTTCAAAAATCCAAAAAAAATTAAAAAACCATAAAAACCAAAAATATTTCTTGTTTGCTTTGTTAGTTCTTTTGCAGGTGCATGTGTACACGATCAACGTCTTATCAAGAGCCCGAGCCTCTCGAAGACTTAGACATGGCCGGTGTACAAAACAACAACAATAACCCACCTCAAAGCAATAACAACAATAACAATCCACCTCTCAACAACAATAATAACAACAACAATGAGCCTCTACCAGACAATCGCCCGATGATTGAACTTCTGGAAGCACATGTAGATGGCAACAATGATCCAATTGTCATACCCGCGATTGCAGCCAACAACTTTGAGCTCAAATCCGGTTTTATCCAGATGGTCTCTGCTCAACCATTCTTGGGGTGTACCATTGATGATCCACATGACCACATCAAGAGATTCTTGCAACTCACGAATACGGTCAAATTCAATGGTGTTTGATAGGTGTGTAAACACCCATCCTTTTTACCACTTAATTACAATAATAACCGAGCCAAAACGTGTATTTTATGTCTTTTATGTCTTTTATGTCGGAATTATACGTGGTTTGTGTTTTTGTTGTAATTTAGGACGAAATTGTGAAAAGTGGAGAAAACACGGCAATTACGGGCTTTTATTGAAGAAAAAGATGAAAGATGAAGTCGAGAAGTCAAGAGTGCAAAAAGAACGGAAGTCCAAGACCAATTCTGAAGATTTATCGAAGAAAAAGTCGAACGACAGAAGTTTACCAAAAGCCGAAGAACTCGAGTCTTATTTATTGAAGAATTAAAAGACGAGTTTAAAGAAATCCCGAGCCAAAAGTCCTTAAAGTCCAAGATTAACAAAAGATTAAGAAGGAAGGACTTAAATGTGCAATTAAGAAGAAAGGAAGGAGGGGCGGAAGCTTCCTCTAACCATCTCCCTAATCCCCTATAAATACCCCTCATTTTTCATTTCATTAGTTTTTGTTGGCTAACTTGACAAATTAGCTCTTCCACTTTTATTTTATGCACGTTTAATTACTTGTCATTTTTAATACATGTTTTGCACTTTAATTATCCTTTTAATTTCCAAGTAAGTGTTTTAATTTGCGTTCTTTAAATTCGTGTCTTTAATCTTTCTTTATCATTTGATCAAGTTTATTTTTACCAATCTCATTCTACTCTTCTTCTTTTGATTCGGTTGAATTTCGGCTTAAGCAAGGTTTTGCTTAATCCATTGCTTATTTGATTAAAAGTCTTGTCTTTTCTTTTTCCTTTTAGCTTCCATACGAAATAGCCATAAGTTTGACAATCTTATGTGTTTATTTGGTATTTAGCTTAACTGTTTTGAAAGTTTTCTTAAAAGTTTTACTTTTTAAAATCCATTTCATTAAGTTTCGTTTTTTTTCTTTTAAGTTTTGAAAGTATTTAAGTTTTTAGCTTATTTTCTTGTTTTGTTTCTATTCTATTCAAGTTCCTTGTTACTTCTTATTAGAATTAACTTATTAAGATTTGAGCTTATTACGAATTTGCATTCCATCGGAAAAGAAGGGTTAACACACATTGCGACGGCTTGCTTTACCATATTCCGATAGTGACAGTTTTGGACAAGGGTTTTGCATTCCGATCCGGGATTGCGATAGGAGTAACATCACCCTCATTCCGATCTGGGGTTGCGATCGTACATTGCGATCGCACATTCCGACGGCTCTTGAGGTTTACTTAGTTGAAGTGCTGCCAAATTTTCTTAGTATCATTCCTATCTGAACTGTATTGCGATCTGACACATTGCGATCTAGACTGCATTGCGATCTGAAACATTCCGATAGGTTGCACCTTTTATTTCGACAGAACATTCCAATCTGAATTCCAATGGTATGTTGACATCATTCCGATAGTGGATTCCGATGGTTATGGTTTTGGGTTTTAATTTCGCTTTGTTTAATTTTCAAGTTACATTTTAATATTTGTCTAATTTTAATTCTCGTCACGTTTTAATTTCAAGTCATTTAATTAATTTACTTTAAAAAGTTTTAATATTGCACATTTAAGTTTTAATTAAGTTTAGTTTTACATTAACGTCATTTTAATTTACGTCTTTGCACCTTTTTAATTATACTACAACGACAAATCTATTGTTTCACCGAAGATCAGCAGAGTCGCACATAGAACCTAGATCAATTCGATTAGACCAACACAACGAACTTAATTTTTATACGGGGTGTCAAAAACACTAGTTATTAAATGGCGCCGCTGCCGGCTCTTTTCGTAAAGATTAACGGTTTTCTGTGAGAGACGCGTTGCTTTTTGGGATCCGTTCACTTGTGAACGTTATTTTCTTGCATAAAAATTTCAAAAAAAACCCATAAAAATTAAAAATTGATAAAAATCCATAAAAATATAAAAATTAGAAAAAAATCCAAAAAGATTTTATCTTTATTGTGTATATATATTGCCTTTGTGTTTGGTTTCTTTTTCTTTTGCATTTTCAGGTGTATGCGTACTAGATCTTCTAATTATCAAGAGCCCGAGACTCAAGAAGATTTAAGTATGTCAGGTGTCAACAACAATATTCCACCTCACCTCAATAATAACAACAATGTATTTCCACAGCCCGATCTTCGGACCATGGAGGAACTTTGTCAACCTACCATGTTTGGACGAGGAGGACCGATTGCGCCGATGCAAATCAACGCTTCTGAGTTTTCGTTGAAGCACCACATGATTCAGCAAGTGCAAACTAACCCATTCCGTGGATTGCCTGATGATGATGCCAACAAACACCTCGACAAGTTCATTACAACCACCCAAAGCATGAAGTTGCCTGGTGCCACAATGGATGTTCTTCGCCTACAACTCTTCCCACATACTTTATCGCATCATGCCGAGAAATGGTTTGATCGTCTCCTGAAGAATTCTATTCACACTTGGGATGACATGACTCAACGCTTTTTATCGCGCTACTTTCCACCATCCATGGTCACAAGCCTTCGCAATCAAATCAGCGGTTTCATGCAAGACCCTGATGAATCTCTTTTTTATGCTTGGGAGCGATATAATGTCTTGATTGATCATTGTCCAAACCACAACATGCTTCCCGTCACCTTAATAGATACTTTCTACAACGGTTTGACTTTTCGAGATCGTGATACGATTAATGCAGCCGCCGGTGGCACATTTATGAAAAGGAGACCCGAGGAGTGTAGAGAGCTAATTGAGAACATGACTACTCACCACAAAAACTAGGATTCCTCCGCTTCTTCAAGGAACAACCCGAGAGTCAATGTTTCTTCTACTTCAGCAAACCCTGAGATGACCGAACTCACCCGCATGATGACTGAAATGAGCAAAAGTATCACGCTTCTCGCTTCAAACCAACAACAACAACAAGTTAAAGCGGTTGCCAATCCTTGTGAAACATGCGGTGGTCCTCACTCATACACCGATTGTCCTTCAACTCAAGGAAATCCGGAAAATGTGTATGCAACTTATGTTAATTATTCACCGGAAAATTACCAAGCTCGACCTCAAGGGGATAGAAATTTGTTGAGTTACCGGTCCAACAACTACCTTTCCCCTGGTTTTTCTCCTCAAAACCAAAACCCCGCCAACAACTACAATAGAAGCAACCAAATCCCACCAAGAGCTTCTAATCCTTATCACCCACCCACCCGCCCAACAAACCCCACCCATTAACCCCGATGTTGAAACCATCATGAGAACCCACGGTGAGCAAATCAAGAATCTGCAGAGCCAAATTATCAATCTGAAAGGAGATATCACAAAGTAAGGAAACGAGATTAGATCCGAGCTTTGAGATAACATTCAATCCTCCTTCAGCACTCAGACGAATGATATTAAGAATATGCTTGCTAGTTTCTTGCCTGCCGCTCAACCTTCTTCTTCGAGTTCTCTACCTTCAAACACCGTCACCAATCCGCGAGCAAATGTGAGTGCTATTACTACGCGTAGTGGAATTACCATTGTCGATCCACCAATCCCACCCCCATCATTTACACCTCCTCCACCACCATTTATCCCTACTCCTCCTACACTGAGTATTAGTGCACCATTACCGTCTCTTCCTCGTCATGACGATGTACCGAGGAAGGACCCTTCAACATCTCAACCTTTACCTACACCTGCACCTTCACCACCCAAACCTAATATCCCTTATCCCTCTCGTTTAGGCAAGACCAAAATGCTAACCAAGGATGACGCTGAAGTGTCACGCTATGTGAAGATGATCTCTCAGATGAACTTCAACATTAGCTTTCTTGAAGCACTTGTCCACATGCCCAAATTTGTGAAAGCATTTAAGGAATTGCTTAACAAGAAGGAGAAGTTAATTGAGCTCGCCAACACACGCCTAAATGAAAACTGCTTTGCAGTTATTCTTAAAGAACTTCTGGAAAAGCTTGGAGATCCCGGTCGTTTTGTGTTGCCTTGCGTGTTCAACAAAACTGAAGAATTTACTGCCCTTGCTGATCTCGGGGCCAGTATCAATTTGATGCCTTTGAGTGCTTGGAAAACACTATCATTGCCCGACCTTACTCCAACAAAGATGACTCTTGAACTTGCAAATCGCACTCTCGCTTACCCCGTTGGTATAGCCGAAGACGTGTTTATAAAAGTTGGCACATTTACTTTCCCGGTCGATTTTGTCGTCGTTGATTATGAAATGGACCCTCGTATTCCTTTAATACTTGGTCGGCCATTCTTGAGAACCGGACGAGCTCTAGTTGATGTTGCCGAAGGTGAGTTAATCTTAAGAGTCGGGGATGATGCACAAGTTTTCAAAATGGGGAAGCTTACAAGTAAATCATTTGGAGGACGAGAATCAGTGAATATGATTAATGTGCATGATGACTTTGTTGTCTACAACAATCCTCTATTCGATTCTTGCATTGATAATACACTTTTTCATGATGATGTGGATGATTCTCTATCCAATTTGGAACCTTCTCCCATTTATGATTCTCCACCGGTCTTTGATGCTTATGATGAT
The DNA here is from genome assembly GCA_025667525.1 of Glebionis coronaria. Classification (NCBI taxonomy): domain Eukaryota; kingdom Viridiplantae; phylum Streptophyta; class Magnoliopsida; order Asterales; family Asteraceae; genus Glebionis; species Glebionis coronaria. Next base: position 673,883,667 of record CM046875.1, read on the forward strand.
GAGTCTAGCTCAGATTCGGATGATTATGATGACCTTACTTCTGAGTATCCCGACCTGCCCACGTATGATGATTTCGATGAGGCTGATACTCTTTCGAGTGATTTTTCACACCATGAAGATCCTCCGCCATCACTCGATCCTACTTTGGACGACTACTCATTTGAGGAAGACTTCTCTGCATTTCTCAATACTTACTTCCCTCATGAGAGTGATGCTCCTCCTTATGATTTTGAAGATTATCGTCTTGATCCTACTTTGGATTTGAAGAACATTCTTTCAAAGGAGAAGAAACCGGTCGACACCAATATCCAAAGCACATATGATTTAACACCTCTTTGTCCCCCTTCTGAGGACGAGGTTGTGCTTCTTCGCGGATCCTCTTCCCATTCTGCTGAGCCTGAGTGCTATTTTCCCCTAAAGGAAAAGGTGTTCGACCCCGGTATCGATATTCTTGAGCCATCTCAGTATCCACCTGATGAAATAAAAGGAAATATCTTTGGAACTTATGGAAATCTGCTTGCACCACTTCACCCTTGCTTCCACCGTGCTCCATCGCTGCTTAAGGGAACCTTGCCTACTCTTCTATGGCTTGCCTTGTTCGCCTTAAGCTTGTGCTATTTGATGGACGAAAACTATGTCTTTGATCCTAGTGGATATATTTCATGCTTCTTCCGTTGATGATCAAGGTCGAGTCAGGCTCACGACTCGGTTATCAAAAATCAAGCGCTTCTTGGGAGGCAACCCATGCATCTATCTTTTCGCTTTCTTTATCATAAGTGTAGGGGAGACCCGCTGGTATGCTTTCTTCTCCTCTCTTCTTAATCAGGGATTCGAGCTTCAATGATCCATTCTTGATGATTCTTGACGACCCGTGATTCCGTGTTCCATTATCCCGGTTTTATCCTAAACTCTTTTCGATTCACTATTTTATATTTTCTCAATATTAAAATAGGAATCTCTTTAGTTGTCTCTTCCTTAGCGAGATTTAAACAAAGTGCACAATGTCCTAAGTGTAGGGGAGTTTACTTCCACATGCTTAAACATTGAGGACAATGTTTATGTTAAGTGTAGGGGAGACTTCTATCGAAGTTAAGTGGTCTTTTCCTTGTATTTGCCCTCATTTTAACCGGAAAATCAATTTTTCGACATTTTTCAAAATTTTTGATCTATTTTGGCCTATTAGTTTTTACTTTTGTATAGTTATTTTCTTTCCTTGTTAGAATAAATTTTTAATAAAGTGGTTTTAGTTTTCAAACGTTGTGAATATTTTGACTCAACTCGAGTTTACTTATCTAAGTTTACTCTAGCTAGTATCCTTAACGTGTTTAAGTCAAGTTTTGCTAGGCTTTTATATAGGGAGCTATAAAACGCGAAAGCCTTAACTCTCACGGGTTAAGAACAAGAACTTTTCGCAAGTTCCTATAATTGATCCTTGAGAGTCGTTTATCAAGGGAACTTTAAAATGCGATTTCTAAACTTAAAAAAGTCTAAGAATTTGCAAGATCCTATAGGCGACTCGAAAACCCAAAACTTTGATTTAATAGGCTAAGCATCCACGAGTCTCATTCCTTGAGATTTTAAACTGTGGAGAACGAGAGATGATAGAGCCAATTATAAGTTCGGTATTCTTTCGTGAATTTATGTGAGTTAATTATGAGCCTATTATCCCATCGCCTGCTAATAAATTTATCTGCATTAAATAAGGTTGTACGATTTGAAAAGTTACTTAGCTTCTAGCCCAAGATCGTTTAAAAGTTGCTCGGTATGGATTAGAGTTCATAGCCAAGGCATAACTTATTGAAGCGGGATGCGAAGATTGGCGAGTCCGAAAAGGCCCTAACAAGGCATGAGGGCTATATTTTGTTGCTAAAGATACAAAGTGATGTGAAGAATCATTTATCAAAAATCAATATGAAGGATCGAGACACACGACGAAAAGCAAAAACTCCCCAAAAGTCATGGAGAAGTGTATCCGAAAATACCCTAGCAAGGTATGAGGATAAATAGATTCAAGTCATAAAAGGAGGCGGATCGTTGTATATCAAAGTCCAAAATAAAGATTGGAGAAAAATGAAGAAGTCGTGGTCCAAGTATGAATCTCTCAAAACTTCAAGTGAAGAAATTCCTATTGTGAAGAGAAGACCATTATTTCATGAGCGTCTCTCAAGGTTTGAAGTATGAAGTCGCTGCCAAATATCGGTCCGAGAAAGGTCTCAAATCGCGAAGCGAGTTATGCCAAGATATGAACTTTATGAGGTCCCGAGAAGCAGTTTTAAAAGATTTTGTCCTTTAGATAACTATTGATTAAATCGTTCACTTTATTTTCGGCCTAATAAACTATCGAAATAAGTCAAAAATGCATCCTCGTGATCATTCAAGACAAAAATAAAATATAAGAGATACACCTAGGAATAAGGGAGTCTAAGTGAATAATTGGCCCACATGAGTTCGTGTTAGTTTACTAACTTATAATAACAATGATCTCGTTTTTAAGCTTGGTTTGGAGAAAGTGAAAACTTGAGGATGATGATTATTCACGACATTTCCAAAACCCAAGGTATGCTTTTGATTTCTTTACTTTTAATATTTATAGTTTTCTATCTCTTTAATAAAGGCCAATATGGATTGATTATGATGAAAAATGTAAACGTGCTTTGTAACTAATGCATTGCATGAGGACATTGCAATGGTCAAGTGTAGGGGATTTGATAGGTGTGTAAACACCCATCCTTTTTACCACTTAATTACAATAATAACCGAGCCTAAATGTGTATTTTATGTCTTTTATGTCGGAATTATGCGTGGTTTGTGTTTTTGTTGTAATTTAGGACGAAATTGTGAAAAGTGGAGAAAACACGGCAATTACGGGATTTTATTGAAGAAAAAGATGAAAGATGAAGTCGAGAAGTCAAGAGTGCAAAAAGAACGGAAGTCCAAGACCAATTCTGAAGATTTATCGAAGAAAAAGTTTAAAGACATAAGTTTACCAAAAGCCGAAGAACTCGAGTCTTATTTATTGAAGAATTAAAAGACGAGTTTAAAGAAATCCCGAGCCAAAAGTCCTTAAAGTCCAAGATTAACAAAAGATTAAGAAGGAAGGACTTAAATGTGCAATTAAGAAGAAAGGAAGGAGGGGAGGAAGCTTCCTCTAACCATCTCCCTAATCCCCTATAAATACCCCTCATTTTTATTTCATTAGTTTTTGTTGGCTAACTTGACAAATTAGCTCTTCCACTTTTATTTTATGCACCTTTAATTACTTGTCATTTTTAATACATGTTTTGCACTTTAATTATCCTTTTAATTTCCAAGTAAGTGTTTTAATTTGCGTTCTTTAAATTCGTGTCTTTAATCTTTCTTTATCATTTGATCAAGTTTATTTTTACCAATCTCATTCTACTCTTCTTCTTTTGATTCGGTTTGAATTTCGGCTTAAGCAAGGTTTTGCTTAATCCATTGCTTATTTGATTAAAAGTCTTGTCTTTTCTTTTTCCTTTTAGCTTCCATACGAAATAGCCATAAGTTTGACAATCTTATGTGTTTATTTGGTATTTAGCTTAACTGTTTTGAAAGTTTTCTTAAAAGTTTTACTTTTTAAAATCCATTTCATTAAGTTTTGTTTTTTTTTCTTTTAAGTTTTGAAAGTATTTAACTTTTTAGCTTATTTTCTTGTTTTGTTTCTATTCTATTCAAGTTCCTTGTTACTGCTTATTAGAATTAGCTTATTAAGATTTGAGCTTATTACGAATTTGCATTCCATCGGAAAAGAAGGGTTAACACACATTGCGACGGCTTGCTTTACCACATTCCGATAGTGACAGTTTTGGACAAGGGTTTTGCATTCCAATCCGGGATTGCGATAGGAGTAACATCACCCTCATTCCGATCTGGGGTTGCGATCGCACATTGCGATCGCACATTCCGACGGCTCTTGAGGTTTACTTAGTCGAAGTGCTGCCAAATTTTTCTTAGTATCATTCCGATCTGAACTGTATTGCGATCTGACACATTGCGATATGGACTGCATTGCGATCTGAAACATTCCGATAGGTTGCACCTTTTATTTCGACAGAACATTCCGATCTAGATTCCAATGGTATGGTGACAGCATTCCGATAGTGGATTCCGATGGTTATGGTTTTGGATTTTAATTTCGCTTTGTTTAATTTTCAAGTTACATTTTAATATTTGTCTAATTTTAATTCTCGTCACGTCTTAATTTCAAGTCATTTAATTAATTTACTTTAAAAAGTTTTAATATTGCACATTTAAGTTTTAATTAAGTTTAGTTTTACATTAACGTCATTTTAATTTACGTCTTTGCACCTTTTTAATTATACTACAACGACAAATCTATTGTTTCACCAAAGATCAGCACAGTCGCACATAGAACCTAGATCAATTCGATTAGACCAACACAACGAACTTAATTTTTATACGGGGTGTCAAAAACACTAGTTATTAGTGTTCCACAAGAGGTAATCCGTTTACAACTTTTTCCTTTCTCCTTAGAGGGACAAGCCCGGCATTGGCTTGCAAAGGAACCGCCACAAAGTATTCTGACGTGGACGGATTTGGAGATCAAGTTTATAAACTACTTTTTCCCACCTCTCGTACTACCGCTTTGCGAAATGAAATCATTAATTTTGAACAAAAGTACGATGAGTCTTTTAGTGAATCTTGGGATCGTTTTAAAGATCTTTTAAGAAAGTGCCCACAACATGGTTTTACCAAAGTGCACCAAATTAATACTTTTTATAATGGTTTAAGCATGAATGACCAAGATTCACTAAACAGTGCCTCGGGGGGTAATATTTTGGTTAAGACTTCCAATGCCGCTTGGGATATCATTGAGAATAAGTCTCGTGTGCAAACCAAGAGTGTGCGGACCAATGCCGCTAGTGCTAGTACTAGTGACAACGACAAGTGACTTGACAAAATCACTGCGCTTCTTGAATCGCTTGCTACCCAAACCGCTAGAAACACCAACAACATCAATGCTAAAAACGCTCAAGTCAATGCTGTAAGCCAACCATGTGAAATATGCGGGGGTCCTCATTCTTACACCACTTGTACCGCCACCCAAGACTATCCTTCTGAAAATGTTAATGCAACATACGGTACTTATCCTCCGGCCGCTTATCAAGCTCGTCCTCAAGGAGACCGCAACTTGCTTAGCTACCGCTCGAACAACTTTCTCTCACCGCCCGGTTTTCCTCCTAACAACCCAAACCAACAACAAAACCTCAATCGCCCTCCTCAACAACAACCTCGTGCACCATACATACCACCTCACAAACAACCATATCCACCTCAAAGAAACAACCAAGTTTACCAACAACCTGCTTATCAACCACCCGCTTACCATGCTCCCCCTCCCAACCAACCCACCGCATTACACCAAGATGTTGAAACCTACATGAGGACCAATGACGTGATTGTGGAAAATCTCCAGCGGGAAGTGCTCAACTTGAAAGCAGACATGGTGAAACAAGGGAACGATCTGCGAGCTGATATGAGAAACACTTTGGCTAGTCAAACGAATGACTTAAGGAACATGATGGCTGGTTTCTTCCAAGGTAATCAATCCTCTTCTTCGGGTACTCTTCCGAGTAACACCGTTGCGAATCCAAGAGGGGAGATGAAAGCAATCACCACTCGCAGTGGCAAAGGTACCAAGGAACCCGAGCTTCCTATACCTCCACCGGTGATTGTGACTAAGGAGAACGAGTCAACTGCTCCTATTCTTCATCCTTCTACTTCCCCAATTTCTCCACCTCTTACTTCTACCCCTCCTCCACCCAAGGATGTGAGTGATCCTATTCTCCCAAAGCCTTCCTCTTCTTCCGATATACCTTATCCATCTAGGTTGAGAAAAGAGAAGCTCAAAAGCAAGGATGATATTCAAGTTTCGAACTTTCTTAAAATGTTTAAACAATTGAATTTCAACATCTCCTTCGCTGAGGCTCTCGCTCACATGCCCAAGTATGCGAAAATGTTCAAAGATCTTCTTAGCGACAAGGAGAAGCTTATTGATATTGCTAACACCCAACTTAATGAGAATTGCTCTTCAGTGCTCTTAAGAAAATTGCCAACCAAGCTTGGTGATCTGGGTCGTTTCTTAATCCCTTGCAACTTCCCGGGAGTAGAGAATTGCATGGCCCTAGCCGATCTAGGTGCCAGTATTAACTTAATGTCTCTAAGTGTTTGGAAGCAATTATCTCTCCTTGAGCTAGTCCCCACCAAAATGACTTTGGAATTAGCTAACCGCACGGTTGCTTATCTAGTGGGGATAGCCGAAGACGTCTTTGTAGGAGTCGACAAATTCACTTTTCCTGCCGATTTCGTTGTCGTTGACTACGATATGACCCTCGTGTGCCATTAATTGTTGGTCGTCCATTCTTGAGGACCGGTCGCACTCTCATCGATGTTGAAGCGGGTGAGCTTATCATGAGAGTGGGTGATGACAAAATCGTCTTCAACATGGGAAAGCTTTCTAAACAGCCTTATTCATACGAGAGTGTTAATTGTATTGACGTTCTTGATGAGGCCTGTGCAGAACACTTAAAAGATGCTTGTAAAAGTATTCCTGCCTCTCTTCCCAATGTTGAGACCGTTTCCTCTATTGATTCATCACTATCTCTATTTGGAGAAAGTGATTTCCTTTGGAAAGATTTGGAAGCCACCATGGGAGATGTGAACTTAGAACATGACGATTCTCCCACCGATTGGGATGAAGATCTTCGCCTCATTGAAAACCTTCTCAAAGAAGACAATATTTCTCCACCATCTCCCACGGTTATTGCTATCAATGCTCCGACTTTGAATACGCCTCCCATCGAAAATCCTCTGGATTTAGAACTTAAGGAGTTGCCGCCCCATATCGAGTACGTGTTCCTTGAAGAAGAGAAGAATTTGCCCGTCATCATCGCGGAGGACTTGAAAGAAGAAGAAAAATCTCGCCTCATCGCCATGCTTAAAGATCATAAGAAGGCAATTGCTTGGAAAATTTCCGATATCCGCGGAATTGATCTGAACTTTTGTACCCACAAGATTCTCATGGAAGATGACTTTAAACCCGCAATCCAGAGCCAAAAAAGGGTTAATCCTCGCATTCATGACGTCATCAAACAAGAGGTTATCAAACTTCTAGATGCAGCCTTGATTTACCCTATTTCGGATTCGCCTTGGGTAAGTCCCGTCCATTGTGTGCCCAAGAAGGGCGGAATAACCTTTGTTCCCAATGAACACAACGAGTTGATTCCCACTCGTCTCGTTACTGGGTGGAGAGTTTGTATTGACTGTCGCAAGCTCAATGATGCCACGAGAAAAGATCACTTTCCTCTTCCTTTCATGGATCAAATGCTCGAGCGTCTTGCGGGTAATGACTATTACTGCTTTTTAGACGGTTTCTCCGGGTATTTTCAAATTCCCATCGATCCCAAGGACCAAGAAAAGACCACATTCACTTGTCCCTATGGAACATTTGCTTACAAACGCATGCCTTTTGGTTTATGTAATGCTCCTGGGACGTTCCAAAGGTGTATGATAGCTATCTTCCATGACATGGTGGAAGACACTATGGAAGTATTCATGGATGATTTCTCGGTTTATGGCGACTCTTTCTCTGCTTGCCTTGCCAATTTAGAACGTATGCTTCAGCGGTGTGAAGACACTCGCCTTGTTCTTAATTGGGAAAAATGCCATTTCATGGTAAAAGAGGGCATCGTGCTAGGACACAAGATCTCCAAAGCCGGTCTTGAAGTGGACCGTGCTAAAGTCGATGTTATCGCTAAGTTTCCTCCACCTTCAACCGTGAAGGGTGTGAGAAGTTTCCTTGGTCATGCGGGCTTTTACCGACGTTTCATTAAAGATTTTTCTAAAATCGCTCGCCTGATGACCCGCCTCTTGGAAAAAGATACTCCTTTTATCTTTTCCAAAGAGTGTATTGAAGCCTTCAACCTTCTCAAGGATAAGCTAACTAAGGCACCCGTCTTGGTTACCCCTAATTGGGAGCTGCCTTTTGAGTTGATGTGCGATGCTAGCGACTATGCTATTGGTGCGGTTTTGGGCCAAAGAGTAAATAAACACTTCCAACCAATCCACTATGCTAGCAAGACAATGACGGGGTCCCAATTGCATTACACGACAACCGAAAAAGAGCTTTTAGCTGTTGTCTATGCCTTTGAAAAGTTTCGCCCCTATCTTGTCCTTTCTACCACAATCGCTTACACCGATCATTCCGTGTTGAAGTACTTGTTAACTAAACAAGATTCCAAACCAAGACTTCTTCGCTGGGTTTTGCTACTTCAAGAATTTAAAATCGAAATTCGTGATAAGAAGGGAGCTGAAAACCTAGCCGCGGATCATCTCAGTAGACTTGAGGCCTTACCAAGGGAAACATCCGAACAAAGAGATCAATGACTCTTTTCCCCTGGAGACCTTAATGTCTATCAACTCTACTTCTGATGAAACCCCGTGGTTCGCGGACATTGCAAGCTACTTGGCGGGTGGAATTCTCGTCGACGGGTTAACATCCCAACAAAAGAAGAAGTTCTTCAAAGACATTAAGACTTACTTTTGGGATGACCCGTATCTTTTCAAACAATGTGCTGATTTGATTATTCGTCGATGTGTTGATGGACCGGCAGCTTTAGAAATCCTTGACGCTTGCCACAAAGGACCCACCGGTGGTCACTTTGGTCCCAACTACACCAACAAAAAAGTGTTTGACTCGAGATTTTATTGGCCCACCATCTATTGTGACGCTCACGAGATGGTTAAACGTTGTGATGCTTGCCAAAAACAAGGCAAGATCACACATAAAGACGAGATGCCTCAGAATTTCATTCAAGAGTGTGAAATCTTTGATGTTTGGGGTATCGACTTTATGGGGCCATTCCCTTCATCTAAAGGAAACAAATACATCCTTGTAGCCGTTGACTACGTCTCCAAATAGGTTGAAGCCAAAGCTTTACCCACTAATGACGCAAGGGTGGTTTGTAACTTTTTGAAATCGTTGTTCGCTAGATTCGGTGTGCCTCGTGCCATTATTAGTAATCGCAGGACTCATTTTTGAAATGACCAATTCGCAAGAGTCATGGCTAAGTATGGTGTAAATCATCGTCTTTCCACCGCCTAACACCCACAAACTAATGGCCAGGCTGAAATCTCTAACCGAGGATTAAAGCGAATTCTTGAAAGAACCGTGGGAGAGCATCGTGCCTCATGGGCTGATAAACTTGATGATGCTTTGTGGGCTTTTCGTAGCGCATACAAGACTCCGATTGGTTGTACACCATATCGTCTCGTGTACGGGAAAGCGTGCCACCTCCCCATTGAGTTGGAACACAAGGCTTACTGGGCCTTGAAGTGGGCTAATTTTGATATCAACAAAGCCGGTGACCTACGCAAGATCCAACTCAATGAGCTGAATGAACTCTAGAATGAGGCTTATGAAAATTCTTTGACTTATAAGGAGAAGACTAAGCTCATTCACGACTCTAATATTAAAAACCGAGAGTTCCAAGTTGGAGACAAAATTTTACTCTTTAACTCTCGGTTAAAAATCTTTTCGGGCAAGCTGAAATCTCGTTGGTCCGGCCCATTCACCATTGCCCAAATTTTTCCATATGGTACTCTCGAGCTCGCTCAACCTCATGGACCTAATTTTAAGGTGAATGGCCAACGAGTGAAGTTGTACTTTGGTGAGGACATCTCTCATGAGATGATTCCATCCCTCACCACGTTTCCCATGAACTAATTTTGGGTCGAGTCAGGCTCGTGACTCGGTTATAAAAAACAAGCGCTCCTCGGGAGGCAGCCCGAGTATCTATCCTTTTCTGTTTTAACCTCCTAAGTGTAGGGGGACCTCTATAGGTGTTTGTGTTTGTGTGGTGATGTGATTACAGGGATGAATGCACTTTTGGAACCTTTGAAGAACCGTGCTCCCGTGTTATCCGAAATCCGGTTCTATCTCTCAACTATCGTGATTCAATTTTCTTCATTCGCACATTTGAAATTGATCACTTTAGTCGTCTCTTCCTTAACTTGATTTAACCAACGTTCACAATGTCATAAGTGTAGGGGAGACTTTTCCCACATGCTTAAACATTGAGGACAATGTTTATATTAAGTGTAGGGGGGACTTCTATCGAAGTTTTAAGTGGGCTTTTCCATGAAAATGCCTTCATTTAACCGGAAAATCATCTTTTTCAACATTTTTCAAATTTTTATTAACTTTGGCCATTTAGTCGTAATTTTTACATTTTTATCGTTGCTTTCATATGCATATATCCCGCAATAAAGTCAAAAATATTAATAAAGTGGTGTAGCTAGTTTTAAAATCTTTGACATATTAGGCCCGTTGCGATTATTTTTGACTCAACCCGAATAGACTTATCTAAGTTTATTCTAGCTAGTATCCTGAACCATGTAGACCTTAATTGCTTTATTAGGCTAAGCATCCACGAGTCTCATTACTTGAGATTTTAAATTGTGGAGAACGAGAAATGATAGAGTCAATTATAAGTCGGTATTCTTGCACAAGCTCACTTGGTGTAATTATTTGCCTATTCTCCCATCACTTGCTAATAATTTATCTGCAATAAGTAAGGTCGTACGATTTGAAAAGTTACTTAGCTTCTAGCCCAAGATCGTTTAAAAGTTGCTCGGTAATGATAAGAGTTCATAGCCAAGGCATAACTTATGAAGCGGGGCGCGAAGATTGGCGAGTCCGAAAAGGCCCTAACAAGGCATGAGGATTCAATCTTATTGCTAAAGATCCAAAGTGATGTGAAAAGCATTATTCCTAAAATCAATATGAAGGATCAAGACTCACGACGAAAAGCAATCAACTCCCACAAAGATCATGGAGAAGTTTATCCGAAAAGACCCTAACAAGGTATGAGGATAAATAGATCCAAGTCCGAAAAGGAGGCGGATCGTTGTATCTCAAAATTCCAATTAGAGATTGATGAAATAATCATGAAGTCGTGGTCAACAAAGTTGGAGTACCCCTCAAAAGTCTCCAAGTGAAGAAACTCTATTACAAAGAGAAGACCATTATCTCAAGAACGTCTCTCAAGATATGAAGTACGAAGTACATGCCAAATATCGGCCCGAGAAAGGTCTCAAATCGTGAACCGAGTTATGCCAAGATATGAACTTTTTGATATCCCGAGAAGCAGTTTTAAGAGATTTTGTCCTTTAGCTAACTATTGATCAAATCGTCATACTTTGCTTTCAGCCTAAATAAACTATCGAAATAAGTCCAAAAATGCATCTTCATGATCATTCTAAGACAAAAATAAAATATAAGAGATACACCTAGGAATAAGGGAGTTTAAGCATATAATTAAGCCATGTGTGTAAGTGTTTGATTTGCTAACTTATAATAACAATGATCTCGTTTTTAAGCTTAGTTTGGGGAACGTGAAACTTGAGGGTGATAAATCTTCGCAACACCAAAGCCCTAATGTAAGTCCTTTATCTCTTTGCAAGTTATTTTCATGTAGCTATTTTCAAGTGAAAATGGGTTTCTATCCTTTTGTTTCCTTTAAAGTTTTAATTTCTCTTAGCATTTTAATTTTTGTTAATAAGGCCAAGGTTGATTGATTATGAGAAAAATGTAAATTTGCTTTATCACTAAGCATTGCATGAGGGCATGGCAATGGTTAAGTGTAGGGGATTTGATAGGTGTGAAAACACCCATCCTTTTACCACTTATTTCTTACTAAAACAAGACCAAAACGCGTGTTTAATATCATTTGTTTGGAATTATGCGTGGTTTTTGTGTTTATTATGTTTTCAGAGTCAACCGGATAAATATTGAAGAAAACATGGGATTGCACGGGTTTTATCGAGGAAAAAGACTCAAGACGAAGTCTATTGTCCAAGAGATGCAAAAGATTGGAAGTCAATGGGCCTATTTGAAGATTTATCGAAGAAAAGGACCAAAGATGGAAGATTTACATATGTCGAAGGAACTCAAGTCTATTAAACGAAGAAATTAAAAGACGAGTTGAATTTAATCGTCGACAAATCCCGAATCAGAATAAAAAACGTCAACTTTTCTAAAAAGACGAGAAGACAAGAAGAGAGGAAAAAAACCCACTTCACCAACCAACCACTAGCCTATATAAGGACAAACCCTTCACACTTTTAGAGAGTTTTTTAGTTTTTCATTTTTTCCCAGTTTCTTCTTTTCTTCCGTAGGAAGCCAACACCCCTAAGGTGTTGATGATTTTTCATTTTGTTAAATCCTTAATCTTGTAAGCGTTTAATCTTTTACCTTTGATTGTTTACACCTTAATCATCAATATAATCTTTTCATTCATCTTGTTCATCTTCATCTTTTTATTCAAAGTTTTAAAGTTCTTGTTTGGTGGATTTTGATCTTCATAAGTTAGTGGGTTTTGTGTTTTTATGATTGTGATTTGTTGTTTATGGTTAGTAAACGAATTGTGTTTAGTTTGGTTCAAATCCTTTGGTTAAATTTGGTTTGTTTGGCTAAAAATCGTTCCCTTGTTCTTGTGTCTGTTTATTGTTCTTCAATTCCCCAGATATTTCGAATAGTCTGTTTGCTTTGTCCCTTATTCGGAATATTTGTATATTCCGGATAGTCTGCCTATTTTGTCCTTTATTCGGAATATTTATATATTTCGGATAGCAATCTTATTCCGCATAGATTATCTTATTCCGCATAGAGTTTTATTCCGAGTAGCAGTGTATTCCGGATAGGGTCAATATTCCGAGTAGCCAATATTCCGAGTAGCCAATATTCCGAATAGCCTTATATTCCGCATAGCTTTTTATTCCGAGTAGCAATGTATTCCGGATAGGGTCATTATTCCGCATAACCTTTTTTTTCCGAATAGTCAATTTATTCCTCATAGCCAATTTATTCCGAGTAGATCATTATTCCGCATAGTCAGTTATTCTGAATAGCCCTTGTTATTCCGCATAGCATCAATATTCCGGGTAGATCATTTATTCCGCATAACATCAATATTCCGAGTAGCATCTTTATTCCGGATGACACCATTATTCCGAATAAAGCAAGTTTTCAGTAAGGGTAATTTTCAGCTTTATCGTTTAATTGTTTAATTCTAATTCAAGTTTACTTCATTAACTGTTTTTGGTTTAAATCTGTATTTACTTCATTTATCTTTTTAATAGAATAGAAAACCAAACCCCCTATTTGTCACCAAGAACAAATCATTCCACTTTGAGCTGTAAATCAATTCGAGAGGATTCCGAGACATAATATTGACCCATTGCAAAGCATTGTATCAAGCGGGAAAGAAAGTAATTGTGATCGCTGATGAGAACAATACGAGATTTTAATTTAAGGGAGAAACCGAAAAATAACATTCGCGGGATTTTACAAACCAATGAAAAAACGTAAAAATTCTTTAGCCCTTGCTTGAAAATTTATTTAAAACTCTAAATACATCAAGTCCAAATACATCAAAGCAGGAAATCGTCAAACCAAAAATCCAAAATGCGTCAAAGATCGAAAAATTGACTAAGTCTTAATTTCGGTATTTTAAATCTCGGTATAATTATGGAATTTCAGTATAGGTTAGATTTTGGTATTGTAGATTTTGGTAAAGCCAAATTTCGGTATAGCCTAATTTCGGTAAAGTCCAGATTTTGGTAAGGCCCAATTTTGGTATAACTCAATTTCGATAAACACCAATTTTGGAAAATGAAATACTGAATATCGGTACAACGCAAAATACCGAAATGTGCGATTTCGGTAGATTTGGGTTCACAATATCAGGGTTTCACAATATGTGATAAAATGAAACCAACCAACACCCTTTCCATCAAAGGAGATGGTATTTATACCCAAGCCCATAAATGGGTTTGGGCGGCCGCCCCATGAACAAGCTCATGGGTCAGATTTGTTTAATATTGTTTTACAATCATTACTATGAGCCCGTAACTATATTGTTGGAGTGACCGAGTCTTCTAATGGAAAACTGTATTTTCAACAAAATCCCTATGCCTATTATATATAACTAGCATGATACTCGCGCAATACAGCGACGGGTACCCGTTGATGATTTTTGAGATAACGAATGTTACTGCGTTTGCCCGTTAAATTTGTATTCAAAAGTTAAAGTGTAAAAAATTAAATCAAATTAAGATATACCCTCAAAAAATGAAAAAAACTAAAAAATAATTAAAATATATAAATTGGATATTGAATTAAAAAGTATAAAATTTTAGAAAATATGGTGAAATTAGATAATAAAAAAATAATTAGATAAAAAGATATTTCAATTTTGAAGATAAAGATGATTTTTAATAGGTTGTTACAAAACATTCTTACAAAACAAGATGAATGATGAATTACAAAATGAATATTTTTATAAAAGTCAATTTCGAATTTCTTAATATTTTAAACTTCCAAAAATAAAAATGCCCCAAATGCTTTATAATATTGTAAAATAAGATAAGATAAGAATTGTGTATCTCAAATGTTAAAAATATTAAAATTTCAGCACTTTTATTTAAATTAAACAAAATGCTAAAATAGGAAACAAGTGTATTAGTCACGGGTCATGGGTTCGACCATCGAGTCATTTCGGTCGAGCCATCGGGTCACGGGGTCGATCACTGGGTCAACCTGGTTGAGTCGCTAGGTCATAGGTTTAACCACCAGGTCAACCCGGTCAAATCGTCGGGTCACGAGTTTGACTACTAGGTCAACCTTGATCGAGTTAATGGGTCATGTGTTAGACCATTGGGTAAATCCAATCTGACCACCGAGTTACCAATTCAACCACCAAATTAATTAATATATCGTTAACTATCTTCAGCTAAGTAATTCTGTTGCTATGTGCGACCGCCTTACTATATAAACAAAAATTCATCCCTAAAAATAAAAACTTACCTTAATTTAATCCCATCCAAATCAATAGTATTAAATTAAAAAGAAGGAAATCCAAAATTCCATCACCTTCTTCTTTGTCTCGGGTACATCATTCACTGAGTGTCGCCTCATTGAATACTCGAGTCTTCCTTATAGACTCAGGTTAAGAGCTCGAAGGCAACTCACTGAGTGACTATTTACTCAGTGGCCTTTTAGTGTTCAAGGTTTATATATACACTTGGACTTAATGACTTATTGTTATTCAATCTATCAGTGAGACCATTAGGCACTGAATTGACTTAACAATACCCTTATTTTGAGTTCTTATGACACTAACCATTGTTCATCATAACGAAAAACTTCGACAATTGTCCTACATCAATGCCGACCTGTAGTAGGCATGAGTCGAGACTCGAACCCTTACCTTTTATCTACAAAATATCTTCATTAAACCCATGTATTATTCATGGTTGGATAACAACTGAGCCAAAGCCCTTCCAATATGGAAGCCTTCCAAATAATGTTACATTATTGATTTACTTTTCATTAGGGATGGAAACGAGCCGAGTTGACACGAGTCTGATAGAGCTCGTGTTTTAACCCGTTTATGTATATATAAAGATCGAACTCGTTTATTACATGAACCCAAACTTAGGCTTGAGGTAGGACTCAAGCTTTTCTAGTCTCAACTTGTTCGAATTTTGTACCGATTCGATCTTGAACTTCTCACGAACAACTCAACTTGTTTCTACCCGCACTCTTCATTAAGATTTGTGTTGTCCCATGATTTATGATGATGGATCTAAGAAATAAAGAAGAAAAGAGATGAAGTTTAGAGAAAGAAAGTAGAGAGAAGTGTGTGAAACTTAAGGAGGATTAGATTGAGAAAATGAAATGGCTAACCCTTCCTAACATGCTAGGAAGGGCTTTATATAGTCCGCCTACATGTGGGCTTTCTATGGGATATATTGTTTGGGTCGGGCTTGAATAATTGCTTAGTACCTTGAAAGAGGCATTTTAAGCTAGCCATCAAGCCCGTATTGTCACGACTATTCTACTACCTATTACAACGTTCTAATAAACAATACATTATCAACCAATGACCGATCATTCTTGCTTGACTCAATATTTTGAGGCTAACAATCTCCCTCAATGAGAGGTCATTCCTCTTCGACATTTGGAGTTTTGAAGATATTACTAATCTCGCCATAAATGAGTCTTTAACGTGTAATAGTAGTCTTGTTCCTTCATGTTGTGTTCTTTGAGCCTTTGTAGTTATCTTTCGACTTTGTCTTTTAATCTTGAGATCTTCAAATCATCCTTGACTTGTCTTTGTTATCTTGCGATCTTGTGTCTTCCTCCACATGCTCACACTATCCTCCATCTTGAAAGCTTATTGACAATCTACTTTAAATAGAGGTCATTCCTCTACATTAATAGTAAAGGAAGATTTTGATCATTAGAGTTACAGAAGTCTTTAGCTTTCTTGCTTGTTGAATATTTGGGCATGAGTATGTGGTTTTGAATCTTCGACTTTTGCTGAGTACACTGTAACGCCACCTTCTTGAGACAAAACATAAACACTGATTGAATGGCTTTGAAATTCGTCCTAAATCGGTAGCTTTTTACCTCTGATCGGTGAAGATCGTTAGACGATATTAAATATCGTACCTGTGATTAGGTAGATTCAATTAAGATTCTCCTTGACAAGGTTTCGCGGTTGTACTATCCGTTCTCTTTACTCGACCGTCTCAAAGCAAGACTGCGAAGATAAAGAGTGAATCAATTGGATAAATATCTGCTTGATTAAAGTCATCAATTCAAGTTCTTGGAACAAGTTTGATTCATAAAGAATCTTACCATTATTGCTTTCCAGTTGACACAAGCTTGATCCATAAAGAATCTCGCAAGTTACCTACCATAGCGTTGTATGAGGTTGACGCTAGAAGGAATTCCATTCGTCACTGTGAATACTAATGAGTATCACTCTGAATGTTCTGGCAATACCATAAAGATATTGTGTAGAAACCTGAGACGAGTTTGAATCTATTAAGAATCAAACCACTATTGCTTTTCAGTTTTGCACATGTTTAATTCATAAAGAATCTTACACATGACCTACCGTAGTGCTGTTTGATGTTAACACTGGAAGTATTTCCATCATCATTGTAAACACTAAGTAGTATCACTTTGAGTGTTCTAGCAATATCGCAAGGATATAGCGTAGAACTCTCTTTACAGTCATTATGTGTGTCCTAACGAAATTTGATTGATTTTTAGGTTCTAGACTCGATTTGTGCACTTTTAGTCGTCGGAGGCTGGAGCAGATGCCACCTATTCAATATCAACTAACTCGGAGTGAGAAAGTCAATAGAAGTCGTGTTGATCTCCGTGACAATATAACAAACTTCTTTTGAGAGAAGCCTGAGTCAGCCGGGGAAGGGTTGTGCATTACATCACTGGGTCCATGATTTGTTGACCCGGTTTCTGCCTAGGTTGTATGGAGGGCTAATTTCTTTACACCCTTTATCCTTACATTTCTTTTTAATTCTTCAACCCCTTCAATGTTTACCAAGACGTCATCACTAACACCTTGTTGTGATTTTTCCAGTGATAACTTAAGTACTTAGTCGGCATTCAGATACGTTCACAATCTACTCCATCTTTCGTAAGGACTTCTAATAATCTATTAGATTGTCCCTGGGAAGATCTCTCCGGTTCTGGTTGGATCATATGACATATGCCTAGCCACCCTTTTGACACCAATAACGTCGTGAATTAAAGATGTTGTGGGTATGAGATCGTAACCATAAAACCACTTGAAAGTCTATCAAAGTGTTTGAAAAACAATTAACACCTTGATAGTTTTTGTCATTTTAGAAAAGCTCCCCCTTCACATGTGCATCGATAATCGAAAGTGTTTCGCACATGTGGGTAAGAGTTAAAGTGCTTGAGTCTTACATATATGTTTCATATATTAGATCACATTTTAATCACATTTTCTCCCCTATCTCTAATATATAAATCCTTTGATATTAGAGATACCAAATTTGATTAAAATATATCATGAAAAATTGTCTTAAAAAGCTTCGGGAGAAGAATGTGTCTTACTAGCATGAATTATTTGGAACGCTCCCCCTAAAAAAATTGATCCAATTGAATTGTCATTGTGAGGATGTGATCCACATTTCGCTTTTGAGGATAGGAGTTGTTGAACACACAATTTTTGAAAGATTTCAAATAATCATTGAAAAACTCTTTGAAAAAATTGTGTTCAAGGCTTTTTGGAAACCATTTCTTTTTGGCGACATGGTATTTCTAAAGCATAAACTTGAGTTCATAGACTTTGAATGTCTTGACGAATCCACTCAAGTGTAAGAAGGTTTCTCTTCTTTTGCTAAGGGTAAGAGAACTAAATCGTACACTCCCCCGTGAATATCAACCCGGGTTGCAATCTGAAAGTGATTACAAGCCATTATGTTGAGCTCAAAACGTTGAATGTTTTGTGACAAGCTCAACCCGAGATAGATTGTTCAACCCGTTGTTTAGATATATTGTCCAAAATAGACTGTTAGCCTCAAAATAATTGAGTCAAACAAGAATGCTCGGTCATATGTTTATTATGTATCGTATAATAGAACGTTGTAATAGGTAGTAGATTAGTCGTAGTATACGGGCTTAACTTTAGGCTAAAGTTCATTCATAAGTAACTAAAGCCCAAAAGAAAAGCCCGACCCATTAGACTATAGTCCATAAACAAGCACACGTGTGGGTGGACTATATATACCCTTCCTAGCATGTAAGGAAGGGTGTTGGTCATTTGTTATTTCTCTCTCTAATTTAATCCTCCAAAAGTTCCAACAATTCTCTCTACTTTCTCTCTCTATAAATCTTCCATCTTTTATCTACCTTTCTTGTTTATTCATCTAAGAATATGGGACAACATAGACATTTTCCTTTATTAAAAAAATAAAAATGACATGTTTTGAAAGATATTTACAACTTTCATTCGAGCTTTATGTACACACCCGTGTCGTTATTGAGCGAAATTTATAGGCACGTCCATATTATCGATACTGAAAGACGTGTCGAGAAGAATATTTTTGGATTTTCAAAAAATTTTAATTTTGTGTTTTGCTTTTATATGTTTTATATTTTTGTATTTTTCTTTTTTCATAGATATGTACAAGTAGATGTGATGTTCGTTTCGCAAGTCTTAAAATTTTTCAAGATATTATCACACACAAATGACTAGAAGTACAAACACGGGCAAGTATACCCTATCATGTATATCATAGTTTAATGGTAAAGTCCAGTTCGTTCCATGGGATTGATGCTAAAGAATATAAAACAATTACCTCTAGAGTGTCACAAGTTCTAAAGATATACTTATCAAATGGTTTTAAAGGTGCGTTTGGTTAAGGTCACAAACATATGAAAGATAGATAGCATAGGTGAATATGAGCACATAAACAAGGTAAGACAACATGCCGATTCCTAGTCGCACATGTAACATCTAATTAACATAACAAAAATCTGACTAAAGATTATGTCATATCATAAGCATTAAGAATGGTTTATGCTTGATTTCGATAACTAAGATAGCATATGAGATTAAGCAAGGGTTGTTATATGTTTTATTCCACTAATCACGACAAAAGTGAATAACAAGATTCATTTACTAGATGACATGAAATTCATCCATTCACATGAGTAGTAGTCATGGTCATGAATAAATCCAACATATAACAATGATCTTACATTAATAACATATGGTACAAAAGCATCTAAATCATACTCATTTTCACGAACCAAGGAGGAAAGTGCGTCGCACAAAACTAATTGTGCGCCGCACTTTGCCTCGCAAAGCATATAATTCTATCTAATCATAAGGATGTTAGTCCTCAACCATTTGCACAACACACTACTCCATCATAATAGTAAAAGTAATCATTTCAAAAATATGGAAATCAAAAGAAATGAATAACATAATGGAAATGAGAACTATACCAATAAAAGTGTCAAATCGATACTTGCTTCAAAAGAGTTATAAGTCTTATGCCAACTTATTGCAATTAACAGCAAGTTCCTAGTCTCTTGTTACATCAACAATGATATGAACCACTAAGGTTCACCCTTGTTCTAATAACAATGATCAAGGATTGAAAGAATAATCGATTTATATCAAACATTGTAACAAAGAACAATAGAGTATGAATTATATCTCTCTAGCCTGCCCTAGGGTTGATTTTACAACCAAATATTCGTAACTAGTAAAACTTGGAGCAAGCCAAGAGGTGTCTCAATAATTACCATGCATAATGGCACTAAATACATGTAACTGCAGCAAAATGTGCGCCACACTTTTTCAATTGTGCGCCGCACTTCCCTTTTGTAAATGTGCGCCGCACTTTTGGTAGTTCTCCAAAATCGTAGTTTATTGAATGTGCGCCGCACTTTTCCTTTTGTGCGTCGCACTTTGGCTATTTTTCGGCACAATTTATTTTGTAGTCCTTTTCTTCTTATTTCTTTACATCTTTGCTTCGTATGTTTATTCCTTCACTAAATCAAACAATACACATTATTAGTAACATTCAACACATAACTTATTTATTTACATAACAAACAAGGACAAATGCATCATTACAAACATGTATAAATGAGGCGTTATCAAGATGTTTGATAGATGAATCAAGCAGGCAATTTTGCCAGAATCTCCAGTTCTGCTGGAGTCAAACATCTCATACCAATTTGCCTAACGAGGTACTCAAACCTATCTTTCGACAGAGCTTTCGTAAACAAGTCAACTAATTGGTAATCCGTTCCAACAAAGTATAGTTCAACGATACCGCTTTCAACTTGTTTCTTTATGAAGTGATATCTGACATCAATGTGCTTCGTGCGGGAATGCTGTACCGGATTGCAAGAGATGGCTATGGCCGACTTTGAGTCACAATACATAGGTACTTTATCAAAGTGGAAGCCATAATACGTGAGTTGTGTTCGCATCCAAAGAACTTAAGCACAACACGCAGATAGAGACACATACTCCGCTTCGGCTGATGATAGCCACGTGCAATCTTGCTTCTTGATAAAAATTGTTGTCCCATGATTTATGATGATGGATCTAAGAAATGGAAAAGAAAAGAGATGAAGTTTAAAGAGAGAAAGTATAGAGAAGTGTGAAACTTAAATAGGATTAAATTGAGAAATGAAATGGCTAACCTTTCTTAACATGCTAGGAAGGGCTTTATATAGTCCGCCTACATGTGGGCTTTCTATGGACTATATTGTTTGGGCCGGGTTTGAATAATTGCTTAGTACCTTGAAAGAGACATTTTAAGCTAGCAATCAAGCCCATATTGTCACGACTATTCTACTACCTATTACAACGTTCTAATAAACGATACATAATAAACCTATGACCGATCATTCTTGTTTGACTCAATATTTTGAGGCTAACAATTTGTAAAATATTGCATTTTAACTAGTCACATATCCTAAAGCATGTACAAGTAAAGTTGTTATAACACGTTCACACATTTTTGAAATGCTTGTTTCGACTTATATAGATGACTCATGACTCATTTGATTTTTGTCGTATGTTTCATAACCTTATTTTTTATGGCTTATTTTGATTGTTTCGGGCTTATATAAGCAGTTTATATCATATAAATTGTATAAAATCCCAGAACTATAAACAAACCATAACAAGCGAGTTTATAAAACATAATCCGAGAAACCACATTCTTGTGTATATCCCAAATGTAAAAAAGATTTAAATAGGAAACAAGTGTATTAATCACATGGTCACGAGTTCGACCACAAAGTCATTCCGGTCGAGTTATCCGGTCACGAGGTCGACCGCGGAGTCAATTCGGTTGAATTATCGGGTCACGTGTTCGACCACCGAGTCAACCCGGTCGAGTCAATACTAAGTCAACTTGATCGAGTCACCAAATTATATGTTAGACCATCAGATCAACCAACAAAGTCATCAGATTATCGATTCAACCACCAAATTTAATATATCGTTAACTATCGGTTACATAATTCTCCGCTACCCAAACAAAAAAAAAGTCAATCTCTAAAAATAAAAACTTACCTTAATTTAATATAATCCCATCCAAATCAATAGTAATAGTAATAATAATAATAACTAAAAAAAAGAAAATCCGAGATTCCATCACACATATTATATTTTCATTGTCACATATTCAATCACTAGGTCAACCTGGTTGAGTCAATGGTCCCGTGACCACTTGGTCATGTGTTAGACCATCAGATCAAAACCAAGTCATCATGTTATCAATTCAACCATCAAATTTAATATATCGTTAACTATCTGCAGTTAGGTAATTCCGTTACGCAAACAAAAAAAGTCAATCTCTCAATATAAAAATTTACCATAATTTAATTTATTAAGGGATAATTATCAAAAGAGTCCTTCAATTTTGAGCAATTCGTGATTGAGTATAAAAAACATGTTTTTTCTGATACGGTTTAGGGAAACAAAGAATATAGGGGAACAACTATTTAGATTTTGACAAGTGTCCAGATAAATAGGGCAATTCTGACAGATTGCCCAAGGTATAGGGCAACAGAGGACACGTGGCGCATTCTGCAATAGTTCTTTTCTAGAGAGAGAAAATTTTAAGTATTTTTTTGGGAAGAGAATAATGGACAACGGACTTTTTGGTAATTTTCCCATTTATTAATCCCATCCAAATCAATAGTAATGATAATAATAAAAAAAATAAAATAAAATCCGAAATTCCATCACACATATTATATTTTCCTTGTGACGGTATCCAGGTTTTATTATTTTACACACACACAATTAAATCGAATTCAATTAAACCAATTCAATTCAATGTACAATAATTCCGGCAAGTCCGGCGGCCGTGGTCGTGGCGGCGCCGGCGCCGTCAAACGTCCTGTCAACCCCTTCCCTCCCCAACGCCCAACCGGTGGCGGCGGCGGCCGCGGTGGTGGTGGTGGTAACCGTTGGAACAACAACAACCACAACAACAACACACCTTCAATCGGTTCCAGTAGTGTAACGGTTGATGAGAGTTTTAGTTTAGTTCGTAACTCTGAGTTGAATTTCGGTATGATTGTTAAGTTGCCGCCTCAGCTCGTTGACGAGATTAGGGCGCAAGGCGGTTCGGCCAAGATTAAGTTCGATTCTAATCAGAAGAATACCAAATTAAATGTAGGTTTTTGGTTGATTGTGTTTAATTGTGTTTTATTAGTTAATTTTGTTTATAGTTTAGTTAATTCATAGTTTCGGGATCAAGGATTCTAACTAGTTAGCTACACGATTTGTGCGTAAGTAAGCGGAACAGTAGGGTTAGGTATTCTTGTTGTTGTACCTTATTTGATTCTAATCAGAAGAATACTAAACTTAATGTAGGTTTTCGTTTAATTGTGTTTTATTAGTTAGTTACTCGTTTGTTTCTTGTCGTTATTCAATTGATAGGATAGGTTTGTTGGTTCGGGATCGAGTGTTTTAACTAGTTAGGTACATGATACCAAAGGCCTCTTGGTCTAGCGGTATGCGAGTGGCCCTCTAACCTCAAGGTTGTGGGTTCAAGTCTCGGTGGAGACATGTGAGATAGAAATTGTGAGATAGTTGGTGTGAGTTGTAAATTGCCGTTCTAAAAAAAAAAAAAAAAAAAAAAAAAAAAAAAAAAAAGTTAGGTACATGATTTGTGCGTTAGCGGAGGTCTTTCAGGAAACACTAGGATTAGGGGGTGTTTGTTTCGCCTTATATGTGGGGGGTTATGAGCGTATTTGATTTAGGGTTATATAACATAAGCCCCGATTTTCTGGATTATTTTGAGACTTATGAGCTTATATAAGTTTATCATATCGTAATAAACTTATATAACCCCATAAGTCTCAAAATAAGCTGGAAAATTAGGGCTATCAAATAAGCTCATAACCCCACATGTAAGCCGAAACAAACACCCTCTAGGTATTCTTGTTGTTGTAACTTATATTCCATGTTAGAATGAATAAACCCCCATGATTATGATTTATTATTGACCATTATTAGTTAGTTAGTTACTCGTTTGTTTATTGTTGTTATTCAATTGATAGGATAGGTTTGTTGGTTCGGGATCGAGTGTTTCAACTAGTTAGGTACATGATTTGTGCGTAAGCGGAGGTGTTTAAGGAAACTCCAGGGTTTGGTGTTAAGCCGGTAAATTGGGGCTTGTGAGATATTAGCCGGATCAAATTAGCGCGTAAGACCCCACATATAAGCTTAAACAAACGTATAACTGTGTTTGGTTACGGGCGTATAGGGGTTTACGGGAGCTTGGGTTTTATTAGTTATTATGTGTAGCTTAGTTAATTCATAGTTTTGGGATCAAGGGTTTCCTCGGTAAATTTTGTTACGCGAAAAATTAGTTAAGTACAAAGGATGTGGGTGAGTCCCACATCTCCCGCCCCGTACATAGGCAACCAACTTTTCCTTAAAGGAAGGAAGGGACACATAAAAACTAGATTACAACGTCACATAGCACATATAGAAATCTAATGCTTCCTTGATTGTGTTTAATTGTTTTATTAGTTTTAGTTATAGTTTAGTTCATTCAGAGATGCGTTGTTTCCAGGATCAAGGATTCTAACTAGTTAGGTACATGATTTGTGCGTAAGCGGAGGTCTTCCAGGAGCAGTAGGATTAGGTGTTCTTGTTGTAACTTATGTTTCATAAGTCCCAAAATAACCCGCTAAATTGGGGCTGGTTGAACCCGTGTCATACTTTCTATCGGGTGTTTGACCTTAAGATCAGGTGTTGGTCATCTCATGTTGCTTGCTTGGTTTGTTATGTTAGTGTCCTTGTAATTTAGCATCTTGCTATTTTATCTATAATATATTGCCTTTCTAAAAAGTTGGGGTTGGTGAAATATAAGCCGAATCAAATTACCTCGTAAGCCTACCACATATAAGCTTTACACAAACATATAATTATGTGTGCTTAGATTAGTGATTTGTTGTCATTAGCGAGAGTTTAGCATTCCCTTGGTGTGCGGGATTCCGGGAGGCATGATATAGACAACCCTACCCCTGCCACCTACTTTATAAACATAACTAACCTATAAAGCTAATCCAAAACTCTCTTACTATGTACAAAAACTTTTGGTCACAATTTCAATTATATTAAGTTACAACGACAACAATGCCCAATCCCACTGGTGCGCAAAGTAACCGTACCCATGGGTAGACGGACTTCACCATCAACTTATAAATTGTTATGCCGCTATAAACCTAAACAAACACCTTTCAATCAAATGCATAATGTATAATGTTTTGGTAAATATGAAATTTCCAACCAAATAATTGATATCTATAGTCATTGGCATTGTTGTTGTAACTCAATTTAAGCGAAGTGTATCATTGTGTATGTCTAGTAGGTTACGGTTACAGAGTTGGTTACAGAGTTTAGCTTTCGTGATTTATTTCGATTCAAGTTTTAAGGTTTTCTTTTGCTATTGGTTAGGTTCTTGATATAGGAGGCAAAGTGTTCGGATTCTCATGGGATGAAGAAAAAAATGGACATTTATGTGACATATACGAAGAACAAAGAAGTGGTGATGATGGAAATGGATTGCTAGTTGAGCATGGAAATGCTTGGCGAAGGTTGAATGTATACCCTGAATTAAATGATTCATATTCAAACAAGGTTAAAAGGACCACAATGGAAGCCGACATCAACAAAAAATCACGCAAGTATGTTTTATGTTTATATATGAGTAATATAAATTTTGTATTTACTTATTATGTTTCTAGTAGAAATCTATGAAGCAGTTTGTTCTGTTTGTGTTGATATGCTACTTTTGAACTAGCACATGCAAAATACTTGCATCACAGATATGTTTACATGCCTCTAGCTTATGTAATTGTTGCCGTTGGTATGCTATTGTCGCTTACACACATGATAGATTTACATCTTAAACACCAATATAAGGGTATCGAGCTAAGCACATATTGTCTTTCTCCTGAATATCATTGTTCTCTTGTACAATCACCTTTCCTCTGTAATCCCAACTCTAGGTTACAAGTTGCATATTTAACCTACTTAGGGCATTAGACTTTGCAACCTTTTTAAGTCCTGCAAAACCCATAGGCTCAGGGTTACAATGTATTATTCAGAGTTCTTTTTTTGAACTCACATCTTGGTTAGTATTATTAAGAAACAAGCTATCATACCAAAAAATTTGTAAACACACAATGTATTTTTAAATGCGTTTTGGTGAGCCTACTCATAAGAAGCTAAACAATGCCAGGTGCTAAATAGTCTTGTGGGGAAAACACAGTTTCACTTGCCATATTCTAGCATAAGTTACTATGCTAAATAGTCTTGTGGGGAAAACACAGTTATACCTTAATCACATCAACTTACTTTCAAATAATTCACCTTGGCAAGCCAGTGTACCTTTATAAGCATTCTCACTTTTTCAATCTTGCTACAAGCTAGAACTGTAAATAAGTTTAACGAAAGCTTACAAGAAAACTTAGTGCCTGTAATACTTTAGCATCTATTTTAGTAGAGGTGCGGAGTAGGTGATTGTAAAGGTTGGAAGAAAAGTTGGTGTTTTCTTGTGTATCTGTGGGTAAGGGTAAGACAGTTAGCTCAGTTAGAGTCGTACTTAATTTATGTCTTCAGATAAAGCACCCTTTTTATATTCTCTGGATTTTTAGTGATTATGACTTATATACCATGTATGTATTTCTTTTTGACAGAACACAAAGTTTAGACCCTGGAAACCCACATATGAAGAATCAAATAAAGGCTTTCGCTGCAGCTGAAGGTATCTTATGTTATCCAGTCATCACTATCATCCTTGTTTGTCACTTATTTTATCGTGTTTTAGTAGATGTGGTTTAAACTTAATGCTAAAAAATAATCCTGCAGTATGCGGCTGAAACATTGACGTATTAAAATGGGTTGGTGTGTCATCTAATATGGCTTTGGAAACTAAACGTCTCATTCAAGAATTTAGAATTGTTGGTTCAACTTTTTATTTCTAACCATCTTTGAACGTTGTCAATGTGGGAGTAGATCATATTTCTTCTAAAACTCTATTTACAAGAGCTTTAATCCACAAGAAGGGCACTACATCTGATTTCGCAAGCGTCATACTTTATGGCTCAAATTTCTCACACAAAACCATCACTAGGATATACTGCATGCTATGTTGGTCTATATTCCTACCCATTTTTTCTTGAAGGTCTAATTCATGCTTTGCTAAAAAAAAGGTCTGCATTTTTACATAATATTGCTTCATATCAGGCTTTCTTATTTATTTTTGGTTTCAGCAAATAATTCATGGAAAGGTTCACACGGTAAAAAGAAAGAGCCCCCTTTCAAGAAGATGAAAACAGAACCTTCTTCAGGTAGTTTAGTGATATTCTATTTCTGCAAAATATAAATATATTTGTTTATTTTACTCTTCGTCACTACTAATTTATCTATTACAGCACCTCCAAAACCTGTTGGAAAACCTGGATTGTCCTCATCAGCTCCTTCCAAAGTCAGGGCTTCGGCTTCGCCACTACTATTTACACCTGAGCAATCCGGTTTTGGATTATCCCCTTTTAGAAATAACAACCACAAAGTACATGCACAGAGAGAAGATATTTCTTTGACTCATTTTAATAAAGAGAATGCTAGCACCCCTGAGAAAGAAATGCTCAGCAGATTGCCTCCCGGTACTGTACAGAATAAACAAGGGAGCAATGAAAGATTTGGAAACAAACATACTGATCTAGAGAGTTTTCTAATTTCTCTTCTCATGGAGAAGCCACAAGGAATGAACATCAAGGTAAGCATAAGACCCGTTCCAGTGTTTCATTTGTGTGGTATAAATTGCCTTAAAAGTCAGCGTAAATTATCAATTCTGCCAATGTTGGGTATCAACTACTTAACGGTCATCTAAAGGTAGCTTAAGTTTAATTTTGACTAAAAAGGGAGTGAAGGTATAACTTTTCACTGATAATACACCCACATTGACAAATTTGGTATTTTTGTTATGCAATATACCTGATATGCAGTTTATCCTGTCGGGTCCTGTTATGCAAGATACTAAGATGTAATGATGTAGTACCTAATGACATGTCATGCTTGAATCGACATATAAATCCGCCAGATGTTAATTTGAATCTTTGCGCTTACTTTGGTGTGTTTACTTCATCTATTTTTCTAATACATATTTTATTCTGTATTTTAGACTTTGGAGATAGCTGTTGGAGAAACCATCCCCAGATCCGTGAAGCAAATTGAGCCGATTTTGAAAAAAGTAAGTGGTTAAGATTATAATTAATTACTGTGTTCTTCAGGGCATGTTGATTGACATTTTTATCTCGTTCAGATTGCGGTCTTACAAGCTCCTGGAAGATATGTTCTGAAACCTGATGTCGAGTCAGAAAGTTTCAAGAAAGCTTTACCTGAAAATGGAAGGTAACTTCATTATATCAGCTTCCTTGTTATATTCTTTTTGTTGTCAAGTATCAATATCAAGTTAATTATTTGTTCAGTATACTGAAATAATATTAATATTGCTTGTTGTCCTTTTTTCAGTTTTCCGGAGAACAATAATCATCACAGAGAATCAACTGCTACCGTATCTACCTTTCCATCGAAATTCGATGACGTGAAGCAATTTGAAGAACCAACTGACCTGAACTTTGAGCCTTATGAGGAGACAAATACTTCTGAAAACATCGATATTGAACATCATTCCCCAGATATATCAAGTGATAAAAGAGTCCCCGACAATAATCAAGTGGAAAATGCCAGCTCTGAGAGTAGTGGCAGTGATAGTGATAGTGACAGTGGCAGTGATAGTGAAAGTGACAGTGGCAGTGACAGCAAGCAAGGGTCTGATGAAGAAGTAGATATTATGAGTGACGATGATAAAGAATCTGAACAGAAATCACTGCACATGGATACTGAAGTTGGATTTGAGCATAATATGGTTGATGAAAAAGATGTCTCCGGTTACCTTGAACTTGAGAAAGAATTGTTTGAAGATAACCAGGAGGAGGAGGCTGAGATGCCCTCATTTCCAGATAAAGACGGAGATGATTATGTGGACGAGTCCACGAATCTCTTTAATAATCATCTTGAGCATCAAGATAGTGAATTTCATTCTAATGATGTACACAATGACAAGAATGTGTCCAAAAGGGGATCTGACGAGAATCATTTTGACGAAAACGAACATGCAAAAAGATTAAAATCAGGGAATTGGCCTCAACCATCAATTTCTAGGTCTCCGAATTGGGCCAGTGAAGGGCTGCACAAGGGCACTACCAATCAAATGGTAGGTAGGCCCGGTGGGGATGTGTCTGATTATTACTACGATAAAGTTGACAACCGTGAATTTTCAGGTAACCATACTTTAGATTCACCGAGATCAGCCCCAAGATCAATTGATCTTAATGCACATGCAAAAGCTCCCAATGACATGGACAACACTTTTAGGTATTCTGCAATGGGTTCTCAAATAAACGATGTATATCTTACACAAAAGGATAATAAAGATAATAAAGAAGTACGAGATGAAGATAGTCATTACAATGATAAAAGACCTCCTAAAAATTCTAGGCCAGGTGATGATGGAAGCAGGCGTTCAGGCTCTCATCAAAAGAAACATGGTTCTTCAACAAGGAAATCTAAGGATACTTCCATTGACAACTACAAAAAATCTCCTGTCATAAATGGACGTGGGCCCGCACTTCGGAGAGAGCTTTCAGACTTAGAAATGGGTGAACTTCGCGAGAATGCACGTGAAGAAGCCTCTGGAGCTAAGAAACCATTTGAGAAAAGTAATTCCTTTAAGCAATCAGAGAACATGTCAAGCTCAGATTATTGGAATCTTGATGAAAGTAAAGGAAAGCCTGCTGGCATTGGTGGGTCAACCATTCCCCAAAGCCTGCCCAAAAAGATTGCTCCAGATGATCATGTTGATGATGTCACACGGTTTAATGGCAAGCCTGTTCCAAGGCGAGATCATGCGAAAGGTGGATCACAGCATAATAAGGTTCAAGAAACAAACAACCAAGGAAGACATTTGACTGGTTCAGAAGGGTACACAGACAATCAGAGAAAAGTGCCCGTGGATGTGCCACATAAGCATGAGAAACAAGTGGTACCTCTTATCACAAAAGATAAGAAAAGACACAAGTCTAAAGATGTAGGAGGTAAAAAGAAGGATCCTTGGCAGGTGGATAGTAGGGATAACGGAACAAAGAGGAGGGAGATGGGGTCTTTTTCGGATGACAGTATTACTTCATATACTAAATATGAGAAGGATGAGCCAGAGATGAAGGGACCGATAAAGGATCTTTCACAGTAAGTCGAACATTGTTTCTTAAAATTTTTATACACTCATTGAGCTGCCAAATGGGCCGGCTTTTGATTCAGATCCGGCATTAGCCATGTATATGCTCCAACGGGATAATTTGGATCCAGCAACCCAGTAAGAGACCCAAATGCAATAGGCCAACCCGTATAGTTGGATCATTATGTAGAGTAACTCCACCACATAACCGCTCCAAAATAAAAACAATTATTACCCCTGACTAGCATCGCTCTACCCATCACTACCATATATATTAAGATTTAATTTGTATTAAGGGCCCATTAGGGACTTATTTAAAAAAACATATAAAGAACCGTTTCATCAACAAGAAGTTTTCATATAAAATATTTATATTATGCAATTTGCTGATTAGCTTGGGTTTCCTTCTGCGTATTCAGGTACAACGAGTATGTACAGGAGTATCATGAGAAGTATGACTGCTACAAAGCGTTGAACAAGGTTTTAGAGTCTTACAGGTGTTGAGAAGTTTCATACTCTTTCTTCTAATATTAACCGAGTCCAGCCTTAATTTTAGAATCGAATATAAAATTTCTTTTTAAATATCCAGGAACGAGTTTCAAACCATTGGAAGGGAGCTTGAGGTTGCTAAAGGAAGAGATAATGATAAATATAACAAATTATTGAAGCAGTTAATGGAATCCTATCGCGAGTGTGGAACGGTACGTCAAATATCCTATTTCTCTGGCATATTGATAATATGTGTGTATAAAGTAGCCTCCGCCCTCTACTAGCTTGATCCGCTGAACTTATAATGAGTTATGTGGTTGAAGTCATGTGATTATAGCAGTTTTGACCTTTGACTGCTGGTTTTGAATGTTCGTGAAAAAATATTTGTGTGTTGATTATTAGAGCATTGCGTTTTCCAAATTTTTTCCAGTGGAAATTAGCTTACTTTGCTCAACTGCTTTTGTCCTAGAGAGCATTACACTGCATATTAGTAAAAATTGGCAATTTCAAACCAGTTGATGTATAGATGGGTTGAATTTGGATTTATCTAAAGGAAAAATTATATTTTTCTTACTCTCGTAAAGTTAATAGACGGGAAATGGGTGAAATAAGAAGTAGCCTATACTTTTTAAAGATGATAATTATTTTGATAGTAATTTTTTATTTAATCATATTTAGTATATTACAGTAGTATTCTAAGAAAAGAGACAAATAATTAACCAACAGGGCTGGTTGAAAAACTTGACTTCTTTTATCACATTACTGTTTCTGACTCGCCTGTTACGCTACCTATACAACAAAGGTTGGAAAACTGTTGTTTGAGGTCCCTGCTTGGTTACATGATTTCCTGTTAACTTTTAACATTTCTCTTCTTTTGAGTCTTAATTGTGTATTTGTGTGTTCATGCAGAAAAACAAACGACTGAAGAAGATATTTATTGTGCTTCATCACGAACTGCAGGTTTCTATCTAACCACTCAATCCCAAATTTTCATAATATGTCAGCGTTAAATTTGCTACTCTATTATAAACACTAGACTCCCGTATCTACTTCAATGGTCGAATGAGTCATTTTCATGTTATAAAACGAGCTTTGCCAAAAACAATCCTTTAGTAGGACTTTAATGTACTATAATGAATCTATTCTCTAAGACACAACTCCATATCCTAAGCTAATTACAACTATTTTCTTCATATGCAGCATGTGAAGGAGATGATTAGAGACTTCGCTGAGAAACAAACAAGAGGATGATGCACAAACTTGATTCAGAGCTGCATTTGGAAAAACAAAGTGAAATTTGGAGACCGAACTCATAGATGCTTTACAGCTTTCCATATTGTTTATGTTTTAGCTATAAACCTTTGTTTTTTTTAATCATCTGATTACAAGGTATTGCCACCTAGAAATCATCTGGATATCTATTGGTGGGCTTTCAGTCTTGTTGAACCTACCAACAGCATCGATCAATCAAGTTGGCTGTGAAAGGAAGAGGTGACAATTGAAGTTAAATGACACCTGGTCGAGGTTTCAATAGACACAAGGAAAGTTTTGGATTAGTTATGGCGGCGTTGGTTGGTATATATAAACATTGTACATGTACTTTTTATTCTTCTTTGCTTCTTTTCTTAAGAAATGGTTTTGGGTGTAATGTTTGTAGCGCACAGTAATGTAGAGTATGAGGTTATTTTTTAGCCTTTAACTTGATTGAATTTCCTGGTCCGAAACTGGATCCTTAGAGCTTTTTTTTGTACAAAGTGTATCACCCCTTGTTTGAGTTATATTGTCCCATCTACGTGTTTTTTAGTTTTCGAAGTATAAAGAGAAAGACCTTGATGTATTCTGTCCAAATACATGCCCAGAAAAGAGTTTTAACATGTCAAATTAGATCTTACAAGTTTCCTTTGCACTATTGAGACATACAAGGGTCACATTTAAGTTTCAGCAACGATTCTGGACGAATCAATAAAAAAGTTGAGCCAGGTAACAAGATCGAGCCACATACTTGCATCCTGATGATGATACGCCTTAAAAAACAGATAGTATTAAAGAAGGATAATAATTTCTAAATGTATCCGAGTTAGTCTATTTTTATTATGTTGCGTAAATATTTTTATTTTCTACTAGACAATGCAAATAATATACTAATTCACATTATACAAAACTAAAGGATGATTTGCTAACGTGGCATAGTTTTATGTTACATGAATCTCTTAATTTTGTATACAATAGTGTGGATTAGTACATTGTTTGCATTATTTAGTAAAAAATAAAAATATTTACATAACATGATAAAAATAACCAACTTCGATACCCTTAGAAACAATTATCCCACTAAAAAATGAATGAAATTTGTGTTTTGATTTGAACTAAGTTATGTAAATTATCATAAAATTTTGATTACTAAATTAGTTCTTTTCATTTCTATGTTTACTAGCAGGGTGTTAGCGTGATGCCACGACAGATACTCTGTGATTAATTAGAGAATAAAAAAAATCGTATCGAACTCGGTTTGCTCATTTTTATAGGTATTAGCCGTTTTGTTTTCGGACGACTTTTATTTGCTAGCCGAATCAGTGGCCACTCATGTTTTCTATTGAACCGTTTTCGTCACTTTTTTGGGCATTCGTCCGCTTTATTACGTTTTTACCGTTTTTTGACGCTTTCATTCGTTTTTTACGTTCTCGTCACTCTTTTACGCTTCGGCCTGTTTTTTACGTTTTCATTAGTTTTTAAAAAAAAAATTATTTATGTTTTTGTCTGTTTTATTTACGTTTTCGTCAGCTCTTTTACGTTTTCGGCCCTTTTTTATGTCTTCATCCAATTTTTACGCGTTTGCCGGTTTTTCACATTTTCGCCCGTTTATTTTACATTTTTTTTTAATTTTTTTTCCAGGTTTTCTTGCGTTTCCATCATTCTTGTACTTTTTTACGTATTCATTCGGTTTTCGATGTTTTCATACGTTTTCGCCCGTTTATATATATTTTCGGCTGTTTTTTAATCGTTTTCATCAGTTTTTTTTACGTTTTCGTGCGTTATTTTACGTTTGCTTACGTTTTTGTCCTTTTTGACTGTTTTTATGTCGTTCTTTTTTATGTTTTCGTTCATTTTTTTACGCTTTGTTTTACGTTTTCGTCAGTTCTTTACATTTCCTTCGGTTTTTATGTCTTCGTCCGTTTTTAAGTTGTTGTTCGTTTTTCATCCATTAATTACGTTTTCGTTTGTTTTTATACTTTTTCATATGCTTTTGTGAGTTTTCGTTTGTTTCGAACGTGAACTAAGTTTTTCTTAAGTTTTCTCCCTATTTTTACATTTCCTTCCATTTATTGTTTGTTTTTTTACGTATTCGTACGTTTTTTTACATTGTCCTCCGTGTTTTACGTTTTCGCGTGTTTTCGTCCTTTTAGTACGCCTTTTATATGTTTTCGTCCGTTGTTCTACACTAGGATTGATGCCCGCGCGTTGCCGCGGGTTAGATATAGAAGATGATATAAACTTTTCATCAAATAAGAAAGATCTTAAATAAAGCCACTTTAAATTGTGACAAATAAGCGTCAATATTCTTTTAATACAAAGAACCAAAACCAAACGAACGGGGAAGACTACACAGGACCATCAAACAAAAATGGACCAAAATTCTGTACCACCAATTGGACTACATACCACTTAACAAAAACATTACCAGACTTGGAACGTCGATGGAAGTTATAATTGTTCAACAAATTGACAATACAAAAATTCGAACAGCAATCCTGCAGCAGCAATCCTGCAGCAGCAATCCTGCAGCAGCAATCCTGCAGCAGCAATCCTGCAGCAGCAACCTGCATCCAGACCGGCAAACTCATCCTATCTGCGAGTATTGCATCCCTGTTTTCTTTCAAAAAACATGACAC
Source organism: Glebionis coronaria (assembly GCA_025667525.1). Taxonomy (NCBI): domain Eukaryota; kingdom Viridiplantae; phylum Streptophyta; class Magnoliopsida; order Asterales; family Asteraceae; genus Glebionis; species Glebionis coronaria. The sequence goes on from CM046875.1 coordinate 673,918,286, forward strand.
TATGTGAATTTAAAAATAAAAAAAAACTTTCGAGGCTGCTACTCCATAAACCATTAAATTATTTTTCTACGACCTTAACAATGTACTAATTCATATCAAGAACAGTCATTGAGATTACAAGTTGGGTCCATACATGAGATATATCTTGCACTAATCCAACAAACAACATATTTGAAACGCTAGAAACTAACTTAACAACTACTTGAACGTAAGTGAAAGTGAGAATTAAACCATTGATGTTACTGTTAAGTCTCGATACATTGTCTTTCAGTAACGTGACCAAAACAAACGTGGTTTGATGAAGTTGATGACGTCCCAATAGTAACTGTCCAAACCGCAATAGGAACCAGTAAAACACCACATCAAGTCATCAACCACCTGCAAATGATAAACAAACATACTTAACGTTTCTTGTGAAGTTCAAACGAAAGAGAGATATCACATTGATGAGACAAACATACTTAAAAAGAAGGAAAGGAATAAGACACACTTGATAAATAACATAGCATCTATGCATTCAATTTGATGAGACAATGCAACCTGTGCATCTATACACAAAGACTACCCAAGGCAAAAAGAAACAACATAGTTTTGCAAAATACCAAAAGGGTAAATGATTTGTGCACCACCGATGTTGCAATTTGATGTTTTACATTACTATAACTTTGGTAATACAGGCAGGTATTTAAGATGACAAGCATAGAACTCAGATCACTGAACTTTAATAGACACTAAATTCGTTCTAATCAAAAGTTACTGTAATGGTGAAGGAAACTTCCATTAGATTTAAACAGAAGCACATGAGCTTCTGTGAACAATAAAATTACCAACATACTTAAAGGCTCGCTTCGCGCATTCGCGGTGCGATGGCGCACTTGATACAAACTTAGAAGCTAACGCAAATATTATACTTTTGAAATTGTAACTAACTAAACTACTTGCTGTGCTAGAAGCCATGTAATTAAAAATATAAAAAGGTAGGTTTGGTAATGGGTCATAATGGATCGGACTGACCCGTTACGTATATTTTTAGGCCAATAATCAAAGAAAGGTTTTTTCGTGTTGGGTAATGCAAGTGTACAGACTCGAGATAACATAATCTTATTAACAATAATGATATTATAATTTAAGTTAAGAATAAACAAATCGAGGAGTGGTTGGAATGTACTTACTTGTCTTTCGCATATCGCTTGATTCGTTTACAGGACTTGGTTGCGATAGAAGAGAAGTTTTAACTCTTATATTTATAAAATGGATCAGAATCATCTTTAAACATACCAGTTGGGTCACAAAACCATTTTAAGATAGCAGATCCAAACACCCTCTAATCTAAAATTTCCATCAAAAGAAAGTGCAAATGAACTTACCTTCCATTAGAGACGCGTATCTTCAATTCCTATGCTAAATTCTTGTGTTGGAGATTGTAACCTGCAACGTTCAAACCAAGAAAATATAAGTTTGGTGTGTATTTTCAGTTAAACGATTTTGAGTATACAAACAACAATAGGAACTAAAAGGCATGTCCCATCTTCCAGTTTTAAGATATTGAATACAAATAATTAAAATAACATAGGACTACGTTTATTTGGAAATTTCTTTGGTTTGACACAGAGTGGCTCGCAAACGTGGCCAATATGTTTAGGTTAGTAACATTTCAACTTTTCGACAATTTAGATGTGTAATATCCTTGACCTTGATGGCACCAACACCACAGTAAAGTATATAAAATATTATAATGTTGCCAAATAGAAAATGCCACAATAAATACTTACATTTGTAAAACAAAAATGACCTAGGAGGTGAAGTAAACCTTGAACTATCACCCTTGAATTGATGCATATAATCATCCAGCTTGCCAAATCCGAAGGGTGATTGTGCCTGGTCACCGTTAAGCCAAGACCGATGTAGAACATGTAGGCAGTTGCACCTTTCATAATGTGGTAACATGGAAGTGGCCAAGTACCTGAAAGACAAAAAGAAGCAATACATATAAAATGAATTAAAAGCCATCGAAAGCGTATTTAGGATCCTTAGCAGCTGTGTAATAAAAAATCATGTAAATTTGATCGTATCAATTTTTAAACCAAATGAGACATTTGACATCAACACTCAGACGTTTCAATCGACACTGTAAAAAAAGGAAAACAATTAGCTTCACTCGTCGAGTGTCAGATTAGTTCTGATGAATGACCTTCGTTCCTTTACTATAATTATTCAAGGAAAATGAATTTCAAGCATAAAGAATCGAGCAAACAACTGTAATATTACCAACGCATCCATTTGCTATAACTATTCAAGTACCCTGATGGCCTCATTGCTTCTTTTAAAATCTTAGGTCAGTGTCTATATTTTTGAAACTTTCAGGGTAGATAACCTTTTGTTATAGGTTTGAGCCATAGAAACGAAACAATATTTTATTTTGAAACTTTCAACTTAGATAACCCTTTGTTATAGGTTTTAGCTGCGTCTGCAAGTGACTCTAATAGGTCAATATTTTAGTTTTATAATAAGTAACCAACTTTGCATCAATTATTGATCCCCAAAAAATTGATCATTCACACTAAAAAGTTAGATGATGTTTTAACTTCCTGTTGCTGTAACATTAGGCATATAAAAAATAAGGTTCTAACTCATTTCAAGTTGCATTAATATGCACGTTTCTTAGTACAATAAAAACCTCAAATAATTTCATATTAGAAATCCAAAGCTTATCTATATACTGTATTTCTAAACGACCCAAAAATAAAAAGAAAACAATTATTGGATAAGTAATCATATAAAGCACTTGCATAAGATATAAGAATTCATATTACCTCCTATTTCAAAGCCACAATTACCTCTCATTATCTTAGCTTGTAAACAACTTACTCATCAATATAACATCATGTGTACTGTAAAGCATATTGCACGTATTAAGGTCACTAAAATTAGAGGCGGCGTTTGGCAACTGTTTTAACAGCAACCAAACACCCCATTTGCAGCAGAAGGTGTGTTTGGCAGTTGTTTTAACAGCACCCGAACACCCCATTTGCAGCAGAAGGTGTGTTTGGAAACTGTTTTAACAGCAGCCAAACATCCCTTTTGCAGCAGGAGGGGTGTTCCGCTACATTATCTCGAATGTATTTTCTTAATAAATAATTTACATGTGAAACCCAACGTGCACACCTCAATAACCTACGCTTAGTTAATCTATTTGTAAAGCATTTAACCACAATAAATCTAAATGATGTACCTTATTCCAGTGGGATAAATCTAAACGTCGTACCGCATCGAACCTGTTACATACAAAAAAAAAATTAATTAGCTATGCTGCTTTTTTTTTTCTTGCTATTTCAAAAGAAGAAAATATGATGCAGTTGGTTAACGGAGCCAAAATGGTCTTTGGAAATCTGAGTTGCCATGTAGCTTATATGTCCTGCTTGCTTCTTTATGTATTCGAGATTTGGAGTATATAGGTGAATATATGGCATATATATTAGTGTACGACCCAATAATGAACAACTCGCTTTCTACCTTCCAACGTATTTTTGAGCGCTTGAGAGTTACACATTTCTTGCTTATAATAGTTACCACTGTGTGTGACTTCATTTTTTTTGTACCAGTTTTTATGTACATGTTAGCTAATTAGTAATTACTACAAATTTTTACATAAAACTCTATATGACGAATGGGTGACTATGACCCAACTGTGCGTAAACTGATTGTGTAACTCAAACTTTCTGCAATCTGTACCTTAAGTAAGAATGCCATCACAAATTGGATTCTAATGATGTTTTTCCATCTTGCAGTTAAGAAGCATGTCCCGAAAGCTAACGCTATTCATGTCTCAGTTACACAGTCCTAAAAGGGAACGCGATTCCACTTGATAAACCTTTGCTTTTTGTCAACAATACCAGACCATAATATCAGCATTGCTAATGATGTATTGCTATTGCATTTAGATATTTTATAATGAAAAGTTGAAAACCTGGGCGCAGCTTCTATAGGGACATCGAATGTGTAAATACTGCTACGGAAGATAAACCAGCTTCTTTGTTAGGCTGTGAACAGCGGTTTCCTGTTGTAGAACGTGTTGTAACAAATGAATCTCCTGTACACGATTGTATCTGATATCTATAAATATTACCTGTATATAAAATTAGCGCCGGATAGGAATGAGCATAACCCTATATCAGCATCTCAATTTACAAAGAATTTTAATCTACAGGAAACTGGAAGTGTATTACGTAGCAGAAAAAAAGTGGCCCCGCTGCAACGCGCGGGTAGATCCCCTCGTTTGGTATTACGTTACATCGACTTTAATTATGGCTTCATACCTAAGAGTATGATTATATGCATTTTAACACACCTAATCGAGAAAAGCATTAAACCAACTGGTTGCTCGGTAACCTTGCTAATTTGTTCAAAAACTAATTTCATCTGAAATCTCGCACCATTTTTGGCTCTAGGAATTGCAGTTGCCCTGCAAAACCAAGACGAACAGACACAAAATCAGTTTCAACGCATTTTTTCATATATTATCAGTTTCCAAACACTCCATAAAACTGATAAAGGTAACATCTTCATCTCTTGGAGTACCTCATAAGCCTCTTTCCCTTTCCGTGCCTCGCAAACGAACGAAACCATTATAGTATATATCTCTGGATATCAATAAAATACTCTTTGTCAGATAGAATCTCGAAAACTTCTAATAATCCATCGTGATTTCCTTCCATATAAAAAGCTATTTAATTGGTGACTGATCAAGAGGTAAAACATCGATTTATCAGCATATACGTCGATGGTGTCCAAATTCGATTTTGGTAACTCTCTTCCTTCAGAAAGCTCATAGGCTCTAGATAATTATTTGGTTAAATTAAGCAAGTTTTATGAGCACTCCCACCTGATTAAAGAAAACTGTGATTACTAAATAACTCAAAGCCTTTTATTGATTTGTAGTCGGGGATATTTATGTTACTATTCTAGTTTGGTATGTAGAAGTGTTTGTTTAGTTGTGATTGCATACCGTTGAGACCGGAGACTCGGCAAAACCTGATGGCTCTCTCCTGCTGCGACTGCTGAGATGAACTCGGGTGTGCCAGGTTTATTTGGTTTTTTACCCTGCATAGTTAAGTTCATTAGTTAAAAAGGCATGTTAAGTACGATCCCTCGCATATATTGCACTAATGCACTAAACTAATAATAGTCTAAAAATTTATATTTATGTACATCAGTAGATGAAGTGCAGACATGGTTAGTAAACTATTGAAATGTACACATAAGCTCATAAGCTATTTTTTTATATTTTTAGAAGCTAATAAGGTCATTTTTTTAGAAGCTCATAAGCTCATTTTTTTTACATCTAAGCTTATAGCTTATAGCTTATTGCAGCACATAAGCTGAAGTTCATAACTCATCATAAGTTCATTTGTAAATAACTGCAATTAAGTGCATCACCTGTACTTTTAATATTGGGGAAAAGCTCAAAACATCGAATAACAATGAGTCCTTAATTCTTCAGTGTATGTCATGGTTGCACTTGATATGAGCCGGCTGATCTCTGCAAACAAACCAAAATGAATACGGAACTCAATATTCATAAATGAACAACGTATCCATATATATTTTATTAAAAAAACGAATCTAACAATCTTCATTTGTTTGTTGTACCTGTGGATGTTTGTTTTGTTAACTTGGTGACAACTTATATTTTGATAGAGCTATGTCCTCATCATCATAGCATCTCTTAACTGGTATAAACGTTTCAGTCACCATCTGTACAACATTCAATTGACTGTTAATCACACAATAATTATAATCCAGATAAAAAAAACCAACATTTACTAAATTAAACATAAACTAATAAAAAATGCATCTTCTGACGAAACTGAACTTACCAACATAAACACAAACGGGTTATATATCTCGACGGCTCATGCTTTTTTCTTGTTTCGGGCTTATTACATTCTTTGGATTCGTAGGAAACCTCTCAACTTATACATGAATTTGAACCTGTAAATCAATCGAAATATAAATTTTATCTATATTTTGATTATACAACAAAGAAATAAATCTAATTTAAATATGCGATTAGAGATGTTACCAGTACCACATCGGATCACAGATCGGATGGATTTGATAAAGTTGAATGAAGAAAGGTAGATTTGAGAGACATCTATTATTTGAGAGAGGGGAGGAGACAAAAAGGATATGGCCAATTTTTCAAAGCGTGGGTTGATTTTTCAAAGGCAATAACAGGAGAAGGTATGGGGCATGATAATTTGAACGGTTAGGAATGTATGTGGGATGATTTTGAACGGTCCATATTTATCTTGTCTCACATCCATTTTTCAGTTTTGATGAATGAATAAGGGGGGTAATTGTTGTACTTTTTCATACTTCTTTTACGTTTTTCAACTTTATTTATACGTTTGTGTATGAAAACCTAAAAAAAACGGATGAAAACCTAAAAACCGAACGAAGATGTAAAAAACAAACGAAAACATAAAAAAAGGACGAAGACGTAAAAAACAAAAAAAACATAAAAACATGAGAAAAAAGACGAAAACTTAAAACTAGAAACCAAAACCTAAGAAAAGAGACGAAAACGTAAAAGATAAACAAAACGCGAAAAACTTCGTAAAACGTAAAAAAAGTAAATAAAAACTTAAAAATATTGAAAATTATAAAAACCAACAAAAACATAAAGCTCATTTAACTCGTGATTCAAACTAGGGGTGTGCAAGAAACCGAAAACCCGAACCTAAACCGAAAAAAACCGAAGAACCGAAACCTAAAAAACCGAAACCGATTGAAAAACCGATGGTTCGGTTTTTGCATTTTGAAAAAATCGAAGCTTTTGGTTCGGTTTGGTTTTAGCATTAAAGAAAACCGATATAAACCGAACCGATCTTTATAAACATGAGAATACATATATAAGTTCACGTCGAAGCTAATAGACGATGAATATGCTACGCTAGATTAATTCTATCATGTTTAATAACTAATCATTGTTTCATATGCTTATTGAACATGACTAAATAATAATTTTTCTTCTCAATTGTTTTTTTAATTAGGTTTTTATCGTTGCTATTGTGTTGATTTATACACATAAATGAATGATTTTTTTAGGAATTTATATGATATTTTTTCCTTATTGTTATTGTTGTGTTTCTTGTTGTTATTGTTTATTTAAAGCTTTTAACGTGTAGGTTTATGGTATATTCAAAATCTACTTGTAAAAGCGAATCTCAATAAATCATATAGAAACCGAAAAAACCGAAAAACCAAACCGAAAGTAAATCGAAAACCGAAAAACCAAACCGACACAAAACCGAAACCGAATGGTTCCTAAAAATCAAAAACCGAAATTTGTTGGTTCGGTTTCGGTTTTATACAAAAACCGAACCAAACCGAACCATGCTCACCCCTAATTCAAACGGACCCCAAGTCATTTGCACCTCTACCCTTTGTTTGCGTGTGGAATCAAACATTACACGAAAAAGTAGGTAACAAGAATAGTACGTACTAGTTATCAGGAAGAATCTAGAAAAACTATAATAATAAGAAAAAGAAACGTAAAAACTATAAAATATTATCGTATTTATTTAAATATATTATCGTATTTATTTAAAAACTATAAAATATTATCGTATTTATTTAAATATATCAACTTTCAACAATAATTTATGAGCGAGTATATTAGTAATCTACGATGAATTTTATTAGTAATATAGATTATTAAGTTCAATTAATTAATAACGTGGATTTTATTAGTGATATTGATAATATTATTACAAAGCAAATAAAGGGATGTTTGGTTAAGCTTATTTGTTTGTTTAGGCTTATATTATATAAGCCATTTATTGCTTATATATTATAAGCTTATAAGTTTATATATAATGTTTTGTTTAACTTATCATAATTAATAAGGTAAAATGATAAAAATATACATAAATATTAAATGATGTGGTCATTAAATATAGACATTAATGTCTTTTTATATGTTATTTTTATATAAGCCTATTCATTGTTATAAAACAATAAAAGTCTCAAAACTTGGGTTTACCAAAACCCCTATATATAAGCTTATAAGCCTACTTATATAAGCTTAACCAAACACTTAGTTTTGGCTTATAAGTTTATATAAGCTTATAAGCCTACTATATAAGCTAAAACAAACACCCTCTAAGTTTATTATTGATAAAATCAAACGATAAATTAATAAGTGTTTAAAATCAATACATTTAAATAAGTACGAGTATAGCTCTCGCCCGCAAAAGAATACGATACTTCTTCACGAGAGACCCTCCATTAAACCTCTCATCACCACTGTGTACACCAAACCAACCAACCAACCATCATGATGAACACCACTCTTCTTCCATCATTCAAATTCACACCACAACCCTTCAGATCCACCCCACCATCACCAAAACCCTCCATCATGGTCGTCAGAGCATCATCATCAGCGAAATACAAAGGAACCCAAATGAGAGAAAAGAAGCTAACTGAACTGATCGAGACAAAAGTAGCAGAAGCCACTGAGATATGCAACGGAGATCGTGAATCTGATGAGTGTAAAGTTGCATGGGATGAAGTTGAGGAGATTAGCTCTACTAAAGCTGATTTGAGAAGGATGTTGGACCAGAATAAAGATCCTCTCGAGTCTTTTTGTCGGGATCATCCTGAGACTGACGAGTGTCGGATTTACGAGGATTAATATTTATCATATCATTATGTTTTTAATGTTTTATGGGGTGTTTTTAATGTCATCTGATGTGGTTTTACTGATTAATAAGAGGGTGTTTGTTTAGGTTTACATAAGCTCATTTCGGCTTATATTTCCCACAAGTTTCAAATCTGTGGCTTATTTGAAGATCTATAGGCTTATTTAAGCCTATAAGTCTCAAAATAAGCGCAAAATTGGATCTTACAAAAAATACCAAATTTCGGCTATATAACATAAGCATTAAATTTATGGCTTATTTTGAGACTTACATGCTTATATAACTCTATCATATCATAATAAAGTTATATAAGGCCATAAGTCATTAAATAAGCTACAAATTCGAGGCTTATTAAATATAAGTCAGAAATGAAACTACGTTTCGAAATGAAGCCTGAAGAAAGACCCCCTAACTAGCTATGAAAATTGTTCATATGGATTAGTGGTATGTAATAATTTGGTGCAAAAATTATTATTGCTAATGTTATTTTATTGTGTGTGTTTAGTGACTTGCATAATGTTGATAACCAGTAAAGTTGTTGAATTTTTACTGCTTGTAATAAATTTTGGTCTCTTAATTATATTGATTAGTGTTGTTTGGGTTGGTAGCTTGTTGTATTATGAAAATACAGATATACAGTGACTTGTTTTGAGCATGTAAGTAGATATACAGTGACTTGTTTTGAGCATGTAATGGTAATAAGCCGAGTAAGCTATGATGCCAATATTCAGCTAAGATTACCCAAACGACTCTTTAGCCGTAATAAGCTATATTACGGCCATGTTGTCGTTTTAAGTAACACTTTGATGGTTTAGAATTTTTGAATGAAAATATTGATCTACTAATCTTAGTGTAAACGATCGTTTAAGAGTAGACCGGTTGCTAAGGAGATAAGTAGCCATATAAGCAATTTCAGGCACCCGGACCGTAGTGCTTTTGAATAAGCCATTCCAAACACCCAAACAATTGGCTTATTAAGTTAATTTTGAAAGAATCTTTGTTGGTGAAGGTCTCCATAACTAGTTTGTTCATTGTCATCATGTTGATGTATCCCACAATAAGTTGGCATCTAAAGAAAGAATTTTGATGGGAATGTAAATCCTGTTTGGGAACAAGTGGATGACCCCATTATGTACTAGCATCTGGGATTCTGGATAAGGAATAGATAGGGATTGTTATTTTATTTATTTTTTGTCTTTTGAATTTTTGATTATCACATTTGGATGTTTTCTAATGCATGAGCATCAACATTACTTTGCATATTTTTTATTTTTTTTTAGTATATAGGTGTGTTTGGTGAAATGGGTTAGAAGATTTTATAAAATTGTTTATTGATATAATTAGAGCTACAACTTTTTAATGTAAAATCACATAAAATACATCAAAATAAATTGAGATAAATTAAAATAGTTAAGATAAATTCACATATGTTTACAAATATTTGTTTAATAATCTATTATATATTGAAAGGTACTTGACTAATTTGAATAAGAGTCGTCACATAAATCGTCCTTGTGGTTTGTCGGCGGGTCTAACGAAAATGATCTATGGAAAATTAATTTAACGGATCTTCTTCTCATAGTTTTGACTCGTAACGAATTTAGTCTCTCCGTCTAACGATTGTTAGTTTCCTCGTTAAATGGTGTGACATGGCAATAAAATGAGGGGCATTATTTTCTTCTTTTTTTACGCCTTCGTAAACCACATGGACTATTTTCGTTACCCTCTTATTTTTTTTAAAAATTAATTTTTTTATTATTATGTTCTTTTTTAAAAGAGTCTGTCGCATAAATCGTCCCTGTGGTTTGTCAGGTTTAACAAAAATCGTCCCTACAAATAAAAAGTAACGGATCTCCTCCCTATGGTTTTGACCCGTAACGAGTTTAGTCCCTCGGTCTAACAATTATTAGATTTTTTGTTAAATAGTGTGACGTGGCACACAACTGAGGGGCATTAGTGTCTTTTTATTACTAAGTAAACCACAAGGACGATTTTCGTTACACTTTAAAAAAAAGTTTAAAATTTTTAAATTTTGAGATTTTTATGTGGTTATCTTAAAAAAAATATATTTTTTTACGTTCGTAAATTTGGAAAAAAATTTATGCGTTTTTTTATTAAAAATTGTATTACTTTATTATTTAAAAAAATTATGTTACGTTATTTTTATCAAAAATTTAAAAAAGTGTGGAAAATTAGAAGGGGGATTGAATAGTTTTTACCGATTAGTTTTAATACTTTTGGAACTTTGCTTGATTATAATGGAATATAGATCAAGTGATTATGAGTTAGATGAATATCTTAGAGGTAATTAAGAATCAAACCACAATGCAGAAAGATTTATAGTGGTTCGGTCTAGCAAGATCTCTCTTATCTTGCTCCTACTTCCACTCCTCGAGTATACACTCGAGGTTCTACTTCACTAGTAAATGAATCTCCTTTACACCGATGGAGAAACCTTCACACGTTAGCTTACAATCTTTACCGACACCTAAGCTAAGATGTCTTAGTACTTTTACAAAGGCACAACTCGCCTTGTAAACTTCTAAACTTCATGGTCATAACACAACCACACTTTACACAACTAGATAGATGAATGAGTACAACAATGGTGATTGTGTAGGTGACACTTAACATATTCACACGATGTTAAGCCTTGATGGATCAAAGCTTGAATTTCTCGTGATCGATCCTTATATGTACAAATGATCTAAAATCATAAGCAAGAAAAGAACTCACAAGAGTGAGTTAACGAGTTAGATATATACTGAGATTTAGAGGAGATTAATTAGAAATTGGTGAGTTAGAAGTTTGGACAAAGGGTTCTATTTATAGGCAAACTGCCAGAGGCCCACGGAACCCGTCGGACCCTTTCCCTTTGGGTCCGTCGGGGTCTGGCTATTCTGACTTTTATTGCCTCATAAATGTTTGTCCAAAACTTGAAGCAATCAACATAATCTACTTGGTTTGACTTAGAAGATCTAATGTTGTAGGTCAACCATTGACTTTTTGAAGACAACATATATCATTTACTCTATATGTTTTTATTTGAATGTTTATGTGTAAAACATTTTTGTATAAGTTTTAAGAAACCTATATGATGCTTATAATTCAAACATAAAAATATGTTCGATGTTTTGTCGTTAACAAAATATTAAGCATGATTAAAACGTAAATATCTTTTTAATGTGATATTTGCATTTAAAATCTCCCCTTTTTCGTTGAAGACAAAACATTAACTTATTTTTAATTTGGAGATTATATCACCATATAAGTTATGTGTTAGAAATAACTTGTTATATTTCTCTTCTCCCCCTTTTTGTCGAATGAAAAAGGGAAGGTTAGTTTAAATGAAAAATTATTTGGTGAGAGATGTTGCGAGTTAGCAATATTGATAACAATATCATTTTTCTTTGATTCCCCCTCGGTTCAAGCGCCCCTAGTTTGGAGAACCGTAGAGGTCCATGGATTATGAAAAACCTACAAAAAAATGTTAGTGGTACAACATATGTGATACATGATCATGAATTGGTGAGCTCATCATTAAGCCCACCAAGTAGTCCAACATTGGACTTTAGTTACACGTTCTTTGAAATGAAAAAAATAAAGCAAGACCAAGAAATTTTTTGATCACAAACAAGTCTCCCCCTTGTTTCATGTGCAATCCTGAAAAGAAAATGTTAGTTGTCTCGATAAATATCGAGGTTAGAATCACACACATGTCCATATAGCAATTATACATTTGTTCGACATGATACAAATTGAAAAACTAGGGTTCATTCATTTTGCCCCAAAGTGAAATACAACCAAATAGCATGTGAAACATTTGAACGTAAGTGAATTACAAAATGAAAAGAAACAAAGAACAAACAAACTAAGACCAGCCAGACACACGGACCCTTTTTTATTGCCGGACCCAAGGGGTAATGGGTCCGACGAGGTCCGTGTGCTCTATGGACAGAAAACATGAAAAGAGACCCCGTGGATGTAATTTTTAGGTCAAACATCCTACTGAGAAGGGGGTGTAGCAGAGTGGAGATGCCATCTATGACATTATGAAGAGCAACACACATCTCTTGACGGAGGTCCGTGACAAAGTGAATATATCGACAATGAGTACATTGAGGGGAGACCATGAAGTTTGTTGGATGAAAGTGGTTTGCATAGTTTGAAGATGGTGGAAAGGGTCCATGAAGAGAGATGCGTTCTTAGACTTCTCGGAGATGTATTCGAACCATATCATCAAAGGTTTGTTGCCTATGGAAGTGGTGTTGGTTTTGTGTGGTTTGAGGCAAAACACTAGTGGGAGATGGTTGAGATGATAGATGACGGAAAGATGGTTCTTCGATCCATAAAGAGTCATCTATCTCCATAAAGGAGGCAAGTGTAGGGGTATGTGCAAAGGTTGTGTTTGAAAGTGGTTCAGATGGTGGAGTTGTAGTTGGTAGTGGTGCGGAGAGTGATGGTGAAGGGAATATAGGAAGTGAGGATCCATTGTTGGTGTTGTCCTCATTTGAGTTTAATGAAGGTGGTGATGATAAGGGTGTGTCAAAACTTTCAATAGGGAATGAGGTGCGTATGATGGTAGGAGAGTTTGGTTGAGAGGAGATGGTAATGGGTGAAGATGGGCTAGAAGAATGTGGTGATCGTGAGTTTCTTAAGATATCTCCTAATTCGTGAGATATCTCTTGACGAATTGGTGATTCTCGAGAGTATTGGGATGATGATGGTGGTGTGGAGGACTTAGAGAACCCGAAGCAAGAGGGTCGAACACTTATGTGTATCTTCCTTCGTGGATGCTTAGGGGATGATGAAGAACCTTTTGTCATTGTGTTATTTCTGTAAATGGTTGTGAGGATGGAAAGTATGGTCTTTCAAAAATGCAAGTTAAATAGTGATTAAGAAAAAGTTTAAATTAAATGACAAATATATGTGATTGGAGGAAGGAAGAGGCAAGAATTAATGAAAAAAGTAAAATCAATTGTGAGGTTGGGAAGAAGAAGAAGAAGGAAGGTTTAGGTTTAGTGGATAATTAATTTTATGTAATGATGATGTTTTAGTTTTCAAAGGTCAGACCCGCGGACCCGGACGAACCCTTAGTGAATGGGCCCGGCGGGGTCCGACTCGCAACGGATAATAATTTTAAAAATGAATTATGGGGGGAATTTACTCGGACCCTGTCGGACCCTTTTGGGAAGGGTCTGACGGGTTCCGTGCCCTTCTGTGACCATATATTTCAATTTTTGAAAAATGAGACGATCTAGTCTCACGACATGGTGTTATTATGACTCAACTTTGTGAGGAACAATGTTTTATGAGTATTTGGCTATATTTTGACTCTTGGGGTGAAGAGAATGTACCTTTTAGCGTTTTAATTTTCGTTTTTTCCAAACACGATCATATATCCATTTGTCACACAAGCATATTTATTAAGGGTCCTAGGAACATCAAGTAACAGTGGTTAGCGTTAAGAAACAAAGAGAAGTACAAATATTAAAATATTTTACACAACACCAATGTTTTGTTCATGGAAACGAGGTCCATGTGTACCCATTCATACTACCCGCCTTCACTTGTGCTTCTTTTTGTCCATCTTGGTAAGAAAACGTCTGAGGCACTTGAACATCCCGTTAGTTTGCTTGAATTCTGGAGAGGCGTTGGAAATTTCGAGAAGACGACTAAGGTACTCCCAAAATAGGTAGCCTATAACTAGGGAAATCGTCATTGTCACTAGCCGAGGATGAGGAACTAGGTAGATGTTGTGGTCTTTTACCTCTTCCTCTAGCTTGAGTTACTAAGGGTCGTGATACCCTAGATCACTAATCTCGGTCATAACCCGATCAACTAGATTTTAGACACCTATACGACCATTAGGACTTGGTGGGATAGGAGCTATGTGTTTGTAAATTCGTGTGAGCAACATACCATACGGGAGAACCGAGGTGACAAGATTTCGAATGTGGGCCATTCGGTTGGCTATGTAATAAGCCAAGTTGAATGGTTTTCCGGTTTCAAGGCAATAGAGCATATAACTTTCACATGCATTAATATGGTCCATATTTCCTACCAAGCTCATAACGTTGCATCTTAGGATTCGTTCCCATATCTCATATTTCTCCTTAAGTTCCTTACCTTCCATCCCATATGGATCTTTGTAGATTACAACTAGTGTGGTAGAAAGCCTAGTGTCTTCAACTCTAGGATTAAAAATTGTTGCTCGGATAATATTCTTGTCATCAAGTAGGGTGTTGTACCTAAGTTGATCCTCTCTTGGTATAGTAGTGTTATCAAGGGTGGTAAGAGAGTGGAGATCGATGTAGAGACAAGCTCCAATGCATGAAATTTTGAGAATGTTTGCAAAATGGTCTAGAGAATATGAATACCTATTACCATTTGTCTCAAAGTTGACCAGGAGAATATGATCTTCGTCAAAAGTAACATTGACGGTCATGTAAAACTATATAACAAATTCTTGGCAACTTTGTTCGTCAATGTCTAGGAGACAATCAAAATTAATCCTAGAGAATACTTCACGGATATTGGTGTTATCCGTAAAGGAGTGGTGTACAACTCTTCCTTCGTGGAAGGTGCGACTTTCTAGCTCTTTGTAAAGATTTCTTTTGGTTGAAGTAAAATGCTTAGACTTATAGTATTGAGGAATGTAATTGGCCATGTCTTTGTGATCGTATGTCCATGTGGGAGGCATTTTTATCCTAAGGCAAAACCTTGTCAAGTTAGTCAAATTCTTTGTAATTAAACCAATCTCGATCCTAGTGTGTGCCTATATGCAACATATGTGGAGGCGCGGTTATCTTGACCAAAAATTTGTTTTTGTAAGTATAGAAGATGTATAATTTTAAGATAACCCAAACACTCCCTAATTTTTCTTTATCTTAAAATGAACGTACCCGAGAATGCATATTGATTATGAAATGTCTTTAGCGTTCATGAGACTCTTATTCCATGATTAAAACGTGTTTGTTTGTCATTTGCAATGTATGAAAAACGGATTTAGCATGTCCCAATTAGTGGAACTTTTGTGGAAATTTTCCTAGGAAATTCCTAACAATTCTTAGTGATTTGGTTATGGGTTTAAGTGTAAAAAGTGTTTTCATGTAGTGGTTAAACAATGTAATGAATAATTTGACTATCCTAAGTGAATCCCTAGTTTTAATTTGGTGCAATTAAAATAAAACCTTAGACTCGGATTTGAGAGAATGTAGTGGTATGAGAGTTGAAAATGGATAGAAATACTTATAATGATTGGTTAATACGAAGACCTTAGTTGATTTTGCCTTAAAATTGATGAGGATATGAGGAAATGAGGTTGTGTGGTGTTCTTGGTCATGAGTCACATAAAGATGTGTTTTGGGGATTGTTTTAACTGATATGCAGTTATCTAAAATCTCAGACCCACGGACCCTTTCACGGACCCAAATGGTAAAGGGTCCGACGGTGTCCGTCTGTTCTGATGACAGAAAGATGTTTATTCTAAGTATGCATTTTCGTTTAGTCTAAATCTAAAGTTAGTTGGGATGTTTTTCTTTTTACAAGAAATGATGTTTGTTCTCGACTGTCTTTTATCTATTTACGTGGTTACTAGTATTGTCCGAGTTTATATAAACAAGCACATATCATAATATCTATTAGTAATTTTATTCCATGATGTCTTGTGCTAGCCACATAATCATTACCATCATATTGAGGTGTTTGTCGGTTTAAGATCTTCTAAGACCACATTTCTTAAGCATTTCCTTAATAAATAATGATCATGTGTAACTCCTTGAACAACGTGTTGTCCTCGAGACCCATTGAGTTTGTAAACGTGGTTAGGTTTCCAAGGTTTTAAAAACCCGGAGGTTGTTCTACGAATACTTTTTCATTCATAAAGTTATTTAGAAAAGCACTTTTAACGTTGATAAAGTTTGAAGTCATGAGCATAAGCAAAAGCAAAAGCTAGCAAACTTCGTATGAACTCGAGTCGTGCAACCGAGGCATAGGTTTCGTCGTAATCTATACCTTCTTGTTGATTATATCCTTGAGCGACAGGTTTCGCCTTGTTTATCGATACTATACCTTTTTCATTTAATTTGGTGTGAAATACTCATTTTGTTTCAATTACAGTTTGATCTTAGGTCTTGGTACTAGAAGCCATACATCGTTAATAACCAATTGGTTTAATTCTTTTTGCATTGCAAGGACCAATCTTTTATCAATAATGGCTTCGTCGATATTTTTAGATTTGATTTGAGATGCGAAACAAAAGAAATTACTTTTCATTTTGTACTTGTGATCTTAGTATTTGTTCATTAATTTTACCAATGAAATTTTCCAACGAATGTCCCTTTGTTACCTTAAGGTTTATAGGTTTAATTTTTAATGGTTCATTTCTCTTGTCTTTTATAATATCAACTTGTTGATTATTAATTTGTTCTTCAACTAGATCATCATCTACCAAAGGTGATGTTCTAGAGGGAGGAGGTTTTTTTCAAATGTTATATTTAACGATTCCTCGACACACATGGTTTGTTTGTTTAGTACTATGTAAGCTTTGTTATTTTGAGAATATCCAAGAAATACTCCTTCGTATGATTTTGGAGCGAACTTAGTGAGATAATCATTTGTGTTAAGATAAAACATTTACTTCCAAATACTTTGAAATATCCAATGGTTGGTTTTCTTCCATTTAGGATTTAATGGTCTAATTAAGACTTGATTTAAAATATAAGTAAAGGTGTCGACCGCATGACACCAAAATTTTTGAGGTATGTTAGCTTCGTTTAACATGGTTCTACTCATTTTGGCCTATTAGTTTTTACCTTTGTATAGTTATTTTCTTTCTTTACTAGAATAAAATTTTAATAAAGTGGTTTTAATTTTCAAACGTTGTGAATCTTTTGACTCAACCCGAGTTTACTTGTCTAAGTTTACTCTAGGTAGTATCCTTAACGTGTTTAAGTCAAGTTTTGCTAGGCTTTTATATAGGGAGCTTTAAAACGCGAAAGTCTTAACTCTCACGGGTTAAGAACAAGAACTTTTCGCAAGTTCCTATAATTGATCCTAGAGAGTCGTTTATCAAGGGAACTTTAAAACACGATTTCTAAACTTGAAAAAGTCTAAGAATTTGCAAGATCCTATAGGCGACTCGAAAACCCAAAACTTTGATTTAATAGGCTAAGCATCCACGAGTCTCATTCCTTGAGATTTTAAACTGTGGAGAACGAGAGATGGTAGAGTCAATTATAAGTTTGGTATTCTTTCGTGAATTTATATGAGTTAGTTATAAGCCTATTCTCCCATCGCTTGTTAATAAATTTATCTGCAATAAATAAGGTTGTACGATTTGAAAAGTTACTTAGCTTCTAGCCCAAGATCATTTAAAAGTTGCTCGGTATGGATTAGAGTTCATAGCCAAGGCATAACTTATTGAAGCGGGATGCGAAGATTGGCGAGTCCGAAAAGGCCCTAACAAGGCATGAGGGCTACATTTTGTTGTTAAAGATCCCAAGTGATGTGAAGAATCATTTATCAAAAATCAATATGAAGGATCGAGACACACGACGAAAAGCAAATACTCCCGTAAAGATCATGGAGAAGTCTATCCAAAAAGGCCCTAGCAAGGTATGAGGATAAATAGATCCAAGTCCAAAAAGGAGGCGGATCGTTGTATATCAAAGTCCAAAATAATGATTGGAGAAAAATGAAGAAGTCGTGGTCCAAAGTATGAAGAATCTCTCAAAACTTCAAGTGAAGAAATTCCTATTATGAAGAGAAGGCCATTATTTCATGAACGTCTCTCAAGATTTGAAGTATGAAGTCGCTGCCAAATATCAGTCCGAGAAAGGTCTCAAATCGCGAAGCGAGTTATGCCAAGATATGAACTTTATGAGGTCCCGAGAAACAGTTTTAAAATATTTTGTCCTTTAGCTAACTATTGATTAAATCGTCCCACTTTATTTTCAGCCTTAATAACTATCGAAATAAGTCAACAATGCATCCTCGTGATCATTCAAGACAACAATAAAATATAAGAGATACACCTAGGAATAAGGGAGTCTAAGTGAGTAATTGGCCCACATGAGTTCGTGTTAGTTTGCTAACTTATAATAACAATGATCTCGTTTTTGAGCTTGGTTTGGAGAAAGTGAAAACTTGAGGATGATGATCATTCATGACATTTCCAAAACCCAAGGTATGTTTTTGATTTCTTTACTTTGAATGTTTATAGTTTTCTATCTCTTTAATAAAGGCCAAGGTGGATTGATTTTGATGAAAAATGTAAACGTGCTTTGTAACTAATGCATTGCATGAGGACATTGCAATGGTCAAGTGTAGGGGATTTGATAGGTGTGTAAACACCCATCCTTTTTACCACTTAATTACAATAATAACCGAGCCAAAACGTGTATTTTATGTCATTTATGTCGTAATTATGCGTGGTTTGTGTTTTTGTTGTGATTTAGGACGAAAAGGTGAAAAATGGGGAAAACACGGGCATTCACGGACTTTTATCGAAGAAAAAGACGAAAGACGAAGTCAAGAAGTCAAGAGTGCAAAAAGAACGGAAGTCCAAGACCAATTCTGAAGATTTATCGAAGAAAAAGTCAAAAGACGGAAGTTTACTAAAAGCCGAAGAACTCAAGTCTAATTTATTGAAGAATTACAAGACGAGTTCAAAGAAATCCCGAGACATAGTCATTAAAGTCCAAGATTTAAGAAGATTAAGAAGATTAAGGACTTAATCTTGCAATTAAGGAAAAGAAGAAAGAGGGGAGGAAGCTTCCTAAGCACTCCCTAATCCTCCCCTATAAATAGATTAGATAGGATTCATTTTTTCTCTTGTTGGCTAATAGTGACAATTAGTTCTTCCAATTTTAATTACCTTGTCATTTACTTTTCATGTCAAATTTAAATACTTGTCTTGCACCTTAAATATCTTTAATTTCAAGTAAGTTTCCTTTTAATTCTTGTCAATCTTTATTTTTATTGTTCATCTCCTATCTACCTTTCTTTAATCTTTGATTTTTATGTTTATGTTTTGAGTTTTTATTGATTAAAGTGGGTTTTGATTATTTTGGTTATATTTGTTAGTTTGATTGATTTGGATTGTTTGTTTATTATTAGTAGTTGTTATTTGTTTAGTTTGATTTAATCTTTTGTTTGATTTTGATTGATCTAGATTAGATTCTTGTTATTTCTCTTGTTCCGTGTTCTTCGCTGTTCTTACTGTTCTCCAGGTTTATTCCGGATCAAAGAAATTTTGTCTGAATCAAAGTGTTTGTTGAAAAAGTTCCGAGTCAAAGGCCTTCATCCGGAATAAGTGACATATTCCGGATCAAGTCCCTATTCCGGATCAACCACACATTCCGAATCAGATTATATTCCGGATCAACAAGTTCATCCGGAATAATTTATTATTCCGGATCAAAGTGCTTTATTCGGAATATTAAAACATTCCGGATCAAGGGTTTAGCCAAGGAAGTTCATCTGGAATATCCAACATTCCGGATCAAGGAAGATATTCCGGATCAAAATATATTCCGTATCAAGGAAGATATTCCGGATCAAAATATATTCCGGATCAAGGATTGAAGAATTATTCCGGATCAACTGGTTTATTCCGGATCAAGGACCAGTATTCCGAATCAAGACTTTATTCCGGATAAGTGACATATTCCGGATCAAGGTTTTTGGTAAATATTCCGAGTGAAGAAGAACATTTCGAACGAAGGTGACATTCCGGATGAATGTTTATTCCGAACGAAGGATTATTCCGGATAAGCTGTGTTCAGGTTATTTTTAGTTTATGTTTTTGATTTTTATTTTCAAGCTTTACTTTTTCCGTGCCTTTTTCCTTAGTCGCACTTTAAGATTAATTGCCTTAGATTTATTTTAGCCTTGCCTTAGTTTTAAGTTTTAGTTGCGTTTTAAGTTTGCCCTAGATAGATTTAAGTTTGCGTTATTTACTTTTAGTGCCTTTTAATTTTCGTCACGCTTTTAAATACTTGCCATTTATTTTTAAATTAGACTTAGATTTACTTTAACGTCATTTTCATTTACGTCTTTGCACCTTTTTAAATACTACAACGACATAACTATTTGTTTCACCAAAGAACGACTGAGTCGCATAGTTAACTAGGATCAATTCGATTAGACACACATCAACGAATCTTTTTACCTGGCCAAAAGCCTTATATTAAATGGCGCCGCTGCCGGCTCTTTTCGTAAAGATTAACGGTTTTCTGTGAGAGACGCGTTGCTTTTTGGGATCCGTTCACTTGTGAGCGTTATTTTTCTTGCTTAAAAATTACAAAAAACCCATAAAAATTAAAAAAATTGTTAAAAATCCATAAAAATTAAAAATTTTCAGAAATTCAAAAAGATTTTATTTTTATTGTGTATATATATTGTCTTTGTGTTTGGTATTGTTTTCTTTTGCCTTTGTAGGTTTATGCGTACTAGATCTTCTAATTATCAAGAGCCCGAGACTCGAGGAGATTTAAGTATGGCAGGTGTGAACAACAACAATAATCCACCGCACCTCAATAACAATAACAACAATGTTCTTCCACAGCCCGATCTTCGGACAATGGAGGAGCTTTGTCAACCTACCATGTTTGGACGAGGAGGACCAATTGTGCCGATGCAAATCACGGCTCCGGAGTTTTCGTTGAAGCACCACATGATTCAGCAAGTGCAAACTAATCCATTCGCCAGAATGCCTGATGATGATGCCAACAAACACCTCGACAAGTTCATTACAATCACCCAAAGCATGAAGTTGCCTGGTGCCACAATGGATGTTTTACGCCTTCAACTCTTTCCACATACTTTATCACATCACGCCGAGAAATGGTTTGATCGTCTCCCGAAGAATTCAATTCATACTTGGGATGACATGACTTAACGCTTTTTGTCGCGCTACTTTCCACCATCCATGGTCTCGAGCCTTCGCAATCAAATCAGCGGTTTCATGCAAGAACCCGATGAATCTCTCTTTGATGCTTGGGAAAGATATAATTTTTTGATTGATCGTTGTCCAAACCACAACATGCTCCCTGTGACCTTAATTGATACTTTCTACAACGGTTTGACTTTTCGAGATCGTGATACGATTAATACAGCCGCCGGTGGCACATTTATGAAAAGGAGACCCGAGGAGTGTAGAGAGCTTATTGAGAACATGACTACTCACCACAAAAACTGGGATTCATTCGCTTCTTCAAGGAACAACCCGAGAGTCAATGTTTCTTCTACTTCAGCAAACCCCGACATGACCGAATTCACCCGCATGATGACTGAAATGAACAAAAATATCTTGTTTCTCGCTACAAACCAACAACAAGTTAAAGCGGTTGCATCTCCTTGTGAGACATGCGACGGTCCACACTCATACACTGATTGTCCTTCTACACAAGAAAATCCGGAAAATATGTATGCAGCTTACGGTAATTATTCACCGGAACATTACCAAGCTCGACCTCAAGGGGATAGAAATTTGCTGAGTTACCGGTCAAACAACTGCCTTTCACCTGGTTTTTCTCCTCAAAACCAAAACCACAACAACAATTACAATAGAAGCAACCAAATCCCACCTAGAGCTTCTAATCCTTATCACCCACCCGCTCAACAAGCCCCACCCATCAATCCAGATGTTGAAGCCTTAATGAGAACCCAAGGTGAGCAAATCAAAAATCTACAGAGCCAAATAATCAATTTGAAAAGGGATATCACCAAGCAAGGAAATGACATTCGATCCGAGCTTCGAGATAATATTCAATCCTCCTTCAGCACTCAAATGAATGACTTGAAAAATATGCTGGCTAGTTTCTTACCCATCACTCAACCCTCTACCTCAAGTTCTCTACCTTCAAACACCGTCACCAATCCGCGAGCAAATGTGAGTGTTATTACTACCCGCAGTGGAGTTACCATAGTAGGACCACCTATCCCACCCCCATCATCTACACCTCCTCCACCACCATTTATCCCTACTCCTCCTACACCTAGTATTAGTACACCATTACCGTCTCCGCCTCGTCATGACGATGTCCCCAAGAAGAACCCTTCAACATCTCAACCTTTACCTGCTACACCTACACCTTCACCACCTAAACCCAATATCCCTTATCCTTCACGGCTAGGCAAGGCCACAATGCTAACCAAGGAAGACTCTTAAGTGTCGAATTTTTTGAAGATGATCTCTCAAATGAATTTCAACATTAGCCTGGTTGAAGCACTTGTCCATATGCCGAAATTTGTCAAAGCATTCAAGGAATTGCTTAACAAGAAGGAGAAGCTGATTGAGCTCGCCAACACACGCTTAAATGAAAACTGTTCTGCAGTTATTCTTAAAGAACTTCCGGAAAAACTTGGAGATCCCGGTCGTTTTGTGTTGCCTTACATTTTTAACAAAACCGAAGAATTTACTGCCCTAGCTGATCTCGGGGCCAGTATTAATCTGATGCCTTTAAGTGTTTGGAAAACACTATCATTACCCGACCTTACTCCAACAAAGATGACTCTTGAGCTTGCAAATCGCACTCTCGCTTACCCCGTTGGTATTGCTGAAGATGTGTTTATTAAAGTTGGCACCTTCACTTTTCCGGTCGACTTTGTGGTTGTTGATTATGAAATGGACCCTCGTATTCCTTTAATACTTGGTCGGCCATTCTTGAGAACCGGACGAGCTTTAGTTGATGTTGCCGAAGGTGAATTAATTTTAAGAGTCGGGGATGATGCCCAAGTTTTTAAAATGGGGAAGCTTACAAGCAAATCCTATGGACGAGAATCTGCGAATATGATCAATGTGCTTGATGATTTTTTCGTCTACAACAATCCTCTATTCGATTCGTGCATTGATAATCCACTTTTTCAAGATGATGTGGATGATTCTCTATGCAATTTGGAACCTTCACCCATTTATGATTCTCCACCGATCTTTGATGCTTATGATGATGATTCTAGCTCAGATTCGGATGATTATGATGATTGTACTTACGAGTATCCCGACATGCCCATTTATGATGATTTTGATGAGGCCGATACTCTTTCGAGTGATTCTTCTCATGATGAAGATCCTCCGCCATCACTTGATCCTACTTTGGATGATTACTCATTTGAGGAAGACTTCTCTACTTTTCTCAATACCTACTTCCCTCATGAGAGTGATGCACCTCCTTTAGATTTTGATGATTATGGTCTTGATCCTACTTTGGATTTGAAGAAAATTCTTTCAAAGGAGAAGCAACCGGCCGACACCAACATCCGCAGCACGTATGATTTAACACCTCTTTGTCCACCTTCTGAGGACGAGGTTGTGCATTTTCTTCACGGATCTTCTTCACATTCTGCTGAGCCTGAGTGCTATTTTCCCCTAAAGGAAAAGGTGTTCGACCCCGGTATCGATATTCTTCAGCTATCTCAGTATCCATCTGATGAAATAAAAGGAAAAATCTTTGGAACTTATGAAGATATGCTTGCACCACTTCACCCTTGCTTCCACCGTGCCCATCTTTGCTTAAGGGAACCTTGCCTATTATTCTTTGGCTTGCCTTGTTCGCCTTAAGCTTGTGCTATTTGATGGACGAAAACTATGTCTTTGATCTTGGTGGATATGTTTCATGCTTCTTCCAATGGTAATCAAGGTCGAGTCAGGCTCACGACTCGGTTAACAAAAATCAAGCGCATCTTGGGAGGCAACCCATGTATCTATCTTGTAGCTTTCTTTATCCCAAGTGTAGGGGAGACCCGTTGGTGTTTGCTATTTCCTCTCTTCTACTATTCAGGGATTCGAGCGCTCAATGATCCACTCTTGATGATTTTTGACGACCCGTGATTCCGTGTTCCCATTTTCCCGGTTCTATCCTAAACTCTTTTCGATTCACTATTTTATATTTCTCAATATTAAAATAGGAATCTCGTTAGTTGTCTTTTCCTTAGCAAGATTTAAACAACGTGCACAATGTCCTAAGTGTAGGGGAGTTTACTCCCACATGCTTAAACATTGAGGACAATGTTTATCTTAAGTGTAGGGGGACTTCTATCGAAGTTAAGTGGCTCTTTTCCTTGTATTTGTCCTCATTTTAACCGGAAAATCAATTTTTCGACATTTTTCAAAAATTTTGATCTATTTTGGCCTATTAGTTTTTACCTTTGTATAGTTATTTTCTTTCTTTACTAGAATAAAATTTTAATAAAGTGGTTTTAATTTTCAAACGTTGTGAATCTTTTGACTCAACCCGAGTTTACTTGTCTAAGTTTACTCTAGCTAGTATCCTTAACGTGTTTAAGTCAAGTTTTGCTAGGCTTTTATATAGGGAGCTTTAAAACGCGAAAGTCTTAACTCTCATGGGTGAAGAACAATAACTTTTCGCAAGTTCCTATAATTGATCCTAGAGATTCGCTTATCAAGGGAACTTTAAAACGCGATTTCTAAACTTGAAAAAGTCTAAGAATTTGCAAGATCCTATAGGCGACTCGAAACCCAAAACTTTGATTTAATAGGCTAAGCATCCACGAGTCTCATTCCTTGAGATTTTAAACTGTGGAGAACGAGAGATGATAGAGTCAATTATAAGTTTGGTATTCTTTCGTGAATTTATGTGAGTTAATTATAAGCCTATTCTCCAATCGCTTGTTAATAAATTTATCTGTAATAAATAAGGTTGTACGATTTGAAAAGTTACTTAGCTTCTAGCCCAAGATCGTTTAAAAGTTGCTCGGTATGGATTAGAGTTCATAGCCAAGGCATAACTTATTGAAGCGGGATGCGAAGATTGGCGAGTCCGAAAAGGCCATAACAAGGCATGAGGGCTACATTTTGTTGCTAAAGATCCCAAGTGATGTGAAGAATCATTTATCAAAAATCAATATGAAGGATCGAGACACACGACGAAAAGCAAATACTCCCGTAAAGATCATGGAGAAGTCTATCCAAAAAGGCCCTAGCAAGGTATGAGGATAAATAGATCCAAGTCCAAAAAGGAGGCGGATCGTTGTATATCAAAGTCCAAAATAATGATTGGAGAAAAATGAAGAAGTCGTGGTCCAAAGTATGAAGAATCTCTCAAAACTTCAAGTGAAGAAATTCCTATTATGAAGAGAAGGCCATTATTTCATGAACGTCTCTCAAGATTTGAAGTATGAAGTTGCTGCCAAATATCGGTCCGAGAAAGGTCTCAAATCGCGAAGCGAGTTATGCCAAGATATGAACTTTATGAGGTCCCGAGAAGCAGTTTTAAAAGATTTTGTCCTTTAGCTAACTATTGATTAAATCGTCCCACTTTATTTTCAGCCTTAATAACTATCGAAATAAGTCAACAATGCATCCTCGTGATCATTCAAGACAACAATAAAATATAAGAGATACACCTAGGAATAAGGGAGTCTAAGTGAGTAATTGGCCCACATGAGTTCGTGTTAGTTTGCTAACTTATAATAACAATGATCTCGTTTTTGAGCTTGGTTTGGAGAAAGTGAAAACTTGAGGATGATGATCATTCATGACATTTCCAAAACCCAAGGTATGTTTTTGATTTCTTTACTTTGAATGTTTATAGTTTTCTATCTCCTTAATAAAGGCCAAGGTGGATTGATTTTGATGAAAAATGTAAACGTGCTTTGTAACTAATGCATTGCATGAGGACATTGCAATGGTCAAGTGTAGGGGATTTGATAGGTGTGTAAACACCCATCCTTTTTACCACTTAATTACAATAATAACCGATCCAAAACGTGTATTTTATGTCATTTATGTCGGAATTATGCGTGGTTTGTGTTTTTGTTATGATTTAGGACGAAAAGGTGAAAAGTGGGGAAAACACGGGCATTCACAGACTTTTATCGAAGAAAAAGACGAAAGATGAAGTCAAGAAGTCAAGAGTGCAAAAAGAACAGAAGTGCAAGACCAATTCTGAAGATTTATCGAAGAAAAAGTCAAAAGACGGAAGTTTACTAAAAGCCGAAGAACTCAAGTCTAATTTATTGAAGAATTACAAGACGAGTTCAAAGAAATCCCGAGACAAAGTCGTTAAAGTCCAAGATTTAAGAAGATTAAGAAGATTAAGGACTTAATCTTGCAATTAAGGAAAAGAAGAAAGAGGGGAGGAAGCTTCCTAAGCACTCCCTAATTCTCCCCTATAAATAGATTAGATATGATTCATTTTTTCTCTTGTTGGCTAATAGTGACAATTAGTTCTTCCAATTTTAATTACCTTGTCAGTTACTTTTCATGTCAAATTTAAATACTTGTCTTGCACCTTAAATATCTTTAATTTCAAGTAAGTTTCCTTTTAATTCTTGTCAATCTTTATTTTTATTGTTCATCTCCTATCTACCTTTCTTTAATCTTTGATTTTTATGTTTATGTTTTGAGTTTTTATTGATTAAAGTGGGTTTTGATTATTTTGGTTATATTTGTTAGTTTGATTGATTTGGATTGTTTGTTTATGATTAGTAGTTGTTATTTGTTTAGTTTGATTTAATCTTTTGTTTGATTTTGATTGATCTAGATTAGATTCGTGTTATTTCTCTTGTTCCGTGTTCTTCGCTGTTCTTACTGTTCTCCAGGTTTATTCCGGATCAAAGAAAGTTTGTCTGAATCAAAGTGTTTGTTGAAAAAGTTCTGAGTCAAAGGCCTCCATCCGGAATAAGTGACATATTCCGGATCAAGTCCCTATTCCGGATCAACCACACATTCCGAATCAGATTATATTCCGGATCAGCAAGTTCATCCGGAATAATTTATTATTCCGGATCAAAGTGCTTTATTCGGAATATTAAAACATTCCGGATCAAGGGTTTAGCCAAGGAAGTTCATCCGGAATATCCAACATTCCGGATCAAGGAAGATATTCCGGATCAAAATATATTCCGTATCAAGGAAGATATTCCGGATCAAAATATATTCCGGATCAAGGATTGAAGAATTATTCCGGATCAACTGGTTTATTCCGGATCAAGGACCAGTATTCCGAATCAAGACTTTATTCCGGATAAGTGACATATTTCGGATAAAGGATTTATTCCGGATCAAGGTTTTTGGTAAATATTCCGAGTGAAGAAGAACATTCCGAACGAAGGTGACATTCCGGATGAATGTTTATTCCGAACGAAGGATTATTCCGGATAAGCTGTGTTCAGGTTATTTTTAGTTTTTTTTTTTATTTTTATTTTCAAGCTTTACTTTTTCCGCGCCTTTTTCCTTAGTCTCACTTTAAGATTAATTGCCTTAGATTTATTTTAGCCTTGCCTTAGTTTTAAGTTTTAGTTGCGTTTTAAGTTTGCCCTAGATAGATTTAAGTTTGCGTTATTTACTTTTAGTGCCTTTTAATTTTCGTCACGCTTTTAAATACTTGCCATTTATTTTTAAATTAGACTTAGATTTACTTTAACGTCATTTTCAGTTACGTCTTTGCACCTTTTTAAATACTACAACGACACAACTATTTGTTTCACTAAAGAACGACTGAGTCGCATAGTTAACCAGGATCAATTCGATTAGACACACATCAACGAATCTTTTTACCTGGCCAAAAGCCTTGTATCAGTTTTCAACATAAGCAACATTATATATGGTGATATGGTGATTAGAAATCATACATTTGCCTATGATTTTGCTTTAGACGAAATAACATTACCTCCGTCCGTTGGTGTGTAGGTGCTAGAAAGATTTCTATTCCCCGTCATGTGTCTAGAACATCCACTGTCCTTGATCCATTCGTCGTGTTTATATCCATTCTTCAAGCATACATATACTTTACAAAACTCAAACGTTTGGTCCCGATCGTCTCATGGGTCCGTTTGGGTTAAACATTCTTCTTAAGGCAATTCCGATTAGAGTGTTCCCAAGTTTCTCCCAAGATACCAAGTTTCCCATAGAGTATTGGTTGTGATAGTCATAGTTGTATGGAACTTGATTATATCTACTTGGTGTGTGGTAGTTGCTTTTAGGAAATAGGTGTTTGGAATAGGATGGCATAGGTTGATACTGTATGTTTCTTGCTCTAGTATTTGCTTCTATTCTTCTAAAGTTTGTGTTGTATCTTTATGGATTGATGGGTTTAGGTTTTCTAGACATGGTGACGAAATCAGCCATATTCTTTATTTGTGCAGCAGTCAGACCCACAGACCCTTTGGGCGTCAGACCCTTTTGCAGAGGGGTCCGACGGGGTCCGGGTCTCTCTGTGACAACAATTTTTGGATTTTCATTTTATGGTGTTGTTTTTAAGCTAAAGGTTGTATTTTTCTTTTCAAATCCCAACTCCGTTCTATCTTTAGTATCTCTCTGACAGTTGAGCAATTCTTTGATGCAATTTGCGTTTTTGGTAAATTTTACAAATTTTAGGTTTTGTTTGGTTAACGCCTCTTGATTAGTTCTAAGTTTCTCAATTTCGATTTTTTGCTCTTGACATGTTTCATATTTTTCTTTAGCTGTTTTTCCTTTCTCTAGTCTCATTAGTCTAGCTTTCAAATCATAAACTTCTTTTTCTAAGCTTTCATTTTTTGTTTTTAAGATTTTGTTTTTGTTTATAATCTTGAGGCTTATCTCCTACATTTGATTAGACTCAGTTTGTAAGGTGTCATTATCTAGTGTGGAATAGTAGTAAGAAGAGTCGGAGTGTACCTCATTATTTTCATGTTCCATGAGAGCTAGCTCTTCCTTTTTGGTCTCATTATCTTCATTATCACTAGCACTCCATGCTCCACTTATGAGAGATCTTTGGGCCATTGACTTTCTCTTTGGACACTTGTTAATGTAATGACTTGATTCACCGCATTGGTAGCATCTTCTTTCTTTTTTGGATTTCTTGATATCAAATGGTTTTTGATATGCCTTTTTGTTGTCAAGTGGTTGTCTTATGAGTCTTCCTCGTCTTTTGAAGAACTTCTTGAAGCCACGAACGGCTATGACATATTCTTCATCATCACTATTTGAGTCATTGTTATCACTAGATTCTACTTGAGCTTCCAAGGCTAGTGATCTTTGTCTTTCAGTCTTACTTTTGATGATTAAGGAATCTTTTTCAATTACCATTTCGTGTACTTTAAGATTTCCGATAAGTTCATCTAGTGATAGCTTCGAGAGATCTTTGGATTCTTCGATGGCCGTGACTTTGGCTCGCTATTTTGGATGAGGAGCCCTTAGGAATTTTCTTACGAAGTTTTTGTTGGAGAAGGATTCGTCAAGTGCTTTGAGTGATGTTATGATAGTATTAAACCGAGCAAATCCCACATCAATTGATTCTTCTTCAAGGATAGAAAATTGTTCGTATTGTTGAACGGGTAGATCAATTTTTTTATCCTTAAACTTGTGAGTTTCCTTGATGTGTGACTATGAGTGAGTGCCAAATTTCTTTGGCGGTTTGACACATAAAAATTCTTTCTTACTCCTTTTTAGGTACATCATTATAGAGCATCATTTTGGCTTCATTATTTTTAGCCAACATTTTCTTTTGATCATTGGTTTTACTTGCTCGTGGAACCAATTCGAGTTGATTGGTAGTGACATTCATTGCCACTGGTGTATAATCACCTTCAATGATTATATACCAAAGATCTCTATATCCTTAGATTTCACATAGGTTTCAAGACGGTTTTTCCAATAGATAAAATCATCGGTTTCAAAGAGTGGTGGTCTTTGCATGGATCGCCCTTATTTATAATTTTCAGAATCCATGGATCGATTCAAGTTTTAAATTCCAATCTACTTTAAAGATCTTGAGTACGTAGCTCTGATGCCAATTGTGGAAAACTAGAAGGAGGGTTGAATAGTTTTTACCGATTAGTTTTAAAACTTTTGCAACTTTGCTCGATTATAATGGAATATAGATCAAGTGATTATGAGTTAGATTAATCTATTAGAGGTAATTAAGAATCAAACCACAATGCACAAAGATTTATAGTGGTTTCTCCTACTTCCATTCCTCGAGTATATGTCTTCTGTTGTTAGAAGAAGAGTCTACTATAAAGCTATGCCAATGGGTCACAAAGGATACAAGCAAAGTGATTTTGTAGGATTATCCTTTGAAGAGCTTGATGAAAGAACTCTTCTAATTATTAGATTTGCAGAGAACTTTCTGGTTCTGAAATGGAGAAAAAATATCATGAGGATCAAGAGATATTTCTAGAAAAATGTAGAGCAAATAGAAGAAGAGATGCAAAGATTGGTACTTCATCAACATATGCAATTGGCTTGGATGAACAGGGATCAACAAAAAGGCAAAAGAAGATGATTCTAATTGGAAGATTCATAGCAAAAGGTTATGGTCCTTCTAGTCCATAACTTAAAAGGTGTTTACAATTAGTAGTTGCAGATACTCCAATTATTCCTTTTAATTCAAAATTTCCAATCATCAACTATGAAATTTTCTTTGGAGACAAAGAAAGATGGTGGAAAATCTACAAAGCTTAAGGAGTAAAACAATATTAGTTTTTGGGAGATATGTTTCAAGTCTTAGACATAAAAGATGTGAATCATCTCTAGGGATTATTGAAAAAGAGGTTTGGAACTGAAAAGACTTCAGCTAGTCAAGATATGATGGAAATCCACTTATGGAAAACCATGAGAAAGATGTATGGGGCTGATAAAAACAATAGCATGTGGGAAAGGCTTAACACTGCACAGATGAAACATTAGCACTTGTATAATTCTTCTAGAGTATATCAATTAGCCATGACCAATATATCTACATTTCTACTTGGAGACAAAGTATATCCATTTTTTCAAAGTACTCTTAAGAAGATGGTAAGATGCCAGTTGAAGGTAGATATTGAAGACCAGGTTGCTATTGATTTTCTCAAGTTTATTCATAGTCAGATTCATAATTAGTTCTTTAGTTTGATGTTCCTAATTTTTATTCCAGAAACTTGTGTGTTTATGAAGATAAATCACACGTTTAGGGGAGGATCGTTGGGAATAAAATTATTGTTGGTAAATATTGCATTACTAGTATTAATTTTATTAATACTGGTAGTAGTATTCTTAGTGCTGGTTAGAGTGATACTGGATTGGACGTGGTTAAACCTTGATATTGGTAAAGATATTAGTGCCGAGTTGAAGATAAAGACTAAAGACGTGTTGCATATAGATAGAAGATATTTTGTATATCTTCTAAGTTTTTAAATTTATTTGTTAATATCTTTGTCTTGTAAAGGAATTTTTGAACTATAAAAGGAGGTCCTAGGTCTAGGTTTTAGATACAGTTAAGTTCTATCTATGCATTGTAATCTTACCTCAATGTTGTAACCCTATTACTCTGTGTCAAGGGCATTATTATTAATAATATTGAATTATTTGGTTTACATCTTTTGTTCATACTCTTCACATAATCTTTATAATATTAAAGAGTAGATTCCGCATACTCTTTGGTATCATCCAAAGTTTCTACTAAGCATATATAGGATTTATCATGTGTAGTCTAAGTGTACAAGCAAGACTAACAATATCATAAGGGTTCAGCAACTTGTCAAATGCTTTATCTTGGGTATAGGTCGAAAGGACCTATTCAAACCAAACTTATCTTTTAATCTTTTCTAGCAAATGGTAATGACGATGGGGTGGAATAGATGATCATAGGTCGAAAGGGCGTGTCTAATCTAACTTGTTAATATGAATTTTATGTAATACACCATGGATTGAAATCCATATACTTTAGATTTGTGATTCATAGTTGTTAACCACGTATATTTAATCTCTCTGATGGATGAAATGAAATTTTTCACAAGTATTGTTTTTAGTTATGATTTCCTATACAAACTTTGTTCTAACGGTAATATTGATGGTGACATTCTTCTCTAGCATACAATGGCTAACATTCAATCTGAATCTTCCTCCAGATCCCCAGACTTGGTTGCACGCCTAGTTAGGTTCATGGAGAATGAATTATACAATGAGTTGTGTTGGGTCAGGAGTTGATTAGTCAAACACTATGGAAACAAGAAAGACCAAATAGGACATTATCACTACTAGAGTTCCCACTGCTGGAGATCCCCCTGCTGGAGTTCCCCCTGCTGGAATACTTTCCCCTGCTAGAGTAAGTTTCCTCTGCTGGAGTACTTGCCCCTGCTAGAGTACTTCCCACTGCTAGTGATAAGTATGAAGATTTGGTCAACACAGGATAAGAATGAATAAGTCAGTTTTGATTTGGTCATTATTACTTTATTTAGTTTCCATGTATTCCAGGGATCCTTAAGTTATAAAAGGAGTCACCAGGTATAGGTTTTATTCATCAGTTCCAACACACAAAATGTAACCTAATGCTTTTATGATCTCTAGGTGTGGGATTCAATGTACACACACCTAGAGTGGTTTGTGTTAATCAAATGATACAAACCCTTTGGGAATTCTTCGTCTTTGTTAAACATCTTATTCATGATCATTGTTCTTATTCCGCTATGTTATCATATGAATGATGATCAACCTAGATAAAACGGTTTTTACTATTTGAGTCTATCGATCTTGGATTCAACAAGTGGTATCAGAGCGGGTGGCTCTCGATATCTAGGAGAATCAAGATGTTTTTGTTGCTGTGAAGAGTATTTAGGGTTTATTAAGAGGGTTAATTCCTCAAAGCCCTAAAAATATTGGTGATTAATTGAATTTGTAGTAGTCATCGCACAAGGCTGTATGTTTGGTGATCGTTATTCAGAAACAATGAAAAAGTGTTTTGTTTGAAGTGTGATGCGTAAGGTATCGGTATTCACAAAACATTGATATTCATGTTACGGTCCAAGAAAAGAAATCGAATAAACATGTTCACATGGTATTTGCTTATGATAACTTTGGTTTAATTGATACAAACAAACTACGTGTGGTTTGTGTTGCCAATTGGTTTATTCATGTGATACATGAAAGAAGTATATTCGATCTATTTTATTCAGAACATGTGAACGATGGTACTACAAGATATATTAAATATGTTCTGAATATAAGATTATGGATGAGCTTGTGCTATGATCGAATAAAATAAAGAAGTACCACTGTGACCGAATATAGAGGTGTATTGATTTGATCATGTGAGTACTTTTTGACGAAGCAAATTGGATGGGACAGAGAAGTGATTGCTCAAGTAAAATGAACTGGTATGCTGTCACGTGAGCAGAGGTGATATTCGCACAAAGAGACAGTAGATAACTTTTTCACCTTGTTTTTGTTATTTATTTTCACTGTTATAAATTCATTCCCACTTCGTGGGTTTGACATAGTTAATAACAAACACATTGGAATTAAAAGTTCCCCCTGCTTTTAAAAATGTTTCCACTCCTTTTGGAAAAAGTTCCCCCTGCTATGATCCCCCTGCCTTCAATAGATCCCCCTGCTTTCATTAATAAATTCTAACTGTTTTTGAAAGTTCCCCCTGCTGTCAGATATGAGTTTTGGGACAGCAAGGTTTTGGAGTTTGGTTATTCACAGCAACTTGTCTTAAAGGTATAAAGGCTTGTTTTAATTTTATTGATTACGAAGAAAAGTTTTTATCATTTATTTGAAGATGAAGGAGATTTTCGCGGGTATGGGTTTTATGCTTAAACGCTTAGTGACGAAGTGGTACAAGATCTAGGAATATGTGATTTTTCTTATGGTACTCCATGCACATATTTTCTATCACTTGAAGGAGTTACATTATCGTGCTTAGTGTCTCATTTTCATGAGGATTTTGTATATATGAGGCATTTTGTCACGTGGTTAGTGCAAGTTATAGAATACAAGCTCGGGTTATCCTACTTCATCATCAAAGTAAGTTATAATCAGTTTTCTTCATATGCAATCATTACACAAAGCCTACAGAATTGAAGATTCATAAATGACTAGCACACTTTAAGGGGAAGCTCATTTGATAAAGTGTTAGTCATTCACATATGATGTCAAGGTGAAGATTTTTGCTACTTCTCATTAGTATTACTACAACTAGTGTGAGTATCTACTGCTCAAAATCATTTTTTTATTAGGAACACCATCCCCTATATGCTTCATGGAGGGTATTTTGAAAAGTAGAATACTTGGGTTTGATGTATGATATTGGTTAGTAGTAGTTGAAAATCAAGGTTGTTCACATAAAAGACCCCTATTTGATCATGTCAAAAAGGGGAAGTTTCTACAAAGAATGTTCAGCCTGTTGATCTTTGGTGTTGTATGTTTAAGGGGAAGTGTTTTGACATCATCAACTAGGGGAAGATTGTTAGGTTAAGAGTTGATTAGTCAAACACTATGGAAACAAGAAAGACCAAATAGGACATTATCACTACTAGAGTTCCCACTGTTGGAGATCCCCCTGCTGGAGTAGTTTCCCCCGCTAGAGTAAGTTTCCCCTACTGGAGTACTTGCCCCTGCTAGAGTACTTTCCACTGCTAGTGATAAGTATGAAGATTTGGTCAACACATGATAAGAATGAATACGTCAGTTTGATTTAGTCATTATTACTTTATTTAGTTTCCATGTATCCCAGGGTTCCTTAAGTTATAAAAGGAACCACCAGGCATAGGTTTTATTCATCAGTTCCAACACACAAAATGTAACCTACTGCTTTTATGATCTCTAGGTGTGGGATTCAATGTACACACACCTAGAGTGGGTTGTGTTAATCAAATGATACAAACCCTTTGGGAATTCTTCGTCTTTGTTAAACATCTTATTCATGATCATTGTTCTTATTCCGCTATGTTATCATATGAATGATGATCAACCTAGATAAAATGGTTTTTACTATTTGAGTCTATCGATCTTGGATTCAACAAGCTGCAGTTAGAGGAGAAATTTAGAATTCTATGTTCTGTGGTGGAGGAGACTGTCACAAAGAGAGCAAGGTTCATTGAGGAGATGAAAAGTTATATACAGGTTGAGGATAACGATGACGCTTACCAAAATGCATGAGTATTGAAGCATGCTAAAAAGAGGGATAGGGAGAAGGCGGTTAATCTCCAAATTATGAAGGATCAATCCCATCTTGGTGCACGTGAGATGGTCAACCTTGTGAATAAATTGAAGGACAAAATGGTAGGATAGTTTTTAGGTGCTAGTGGTTTGTCCTCTGTGTTTTAGATATCTTGATGTACCCTTGTTTTTCTCAGGTTTAATGGAAAGATTTTTAAAAGCTTTTGTTTTTTGTAGTTTGGTATGGATTTTGGTAGGCTTTGATATGGACTTGCAAAAGGCACTGACCAAATTTGTAGCTTGATATGGACTTGCAAAAGGCACTGACCAAATTTGTAGCTTGATATGGACTTTTAGGACCATTTACACAAACTGAAAATCTGTGAAATGTATGATTACCTAATGTTGTATCCAAACAACCCATGTCAGTGAGCAATTGAAGATTGACCTACATTTGCAGTCACTATTTAGATACTTTGACATGGATTTTGGTAGGCCTCAAATGATGTTTGACTCTAGAATGTCAAACATCCTAAGAGTTTGATATGGATTTGCAAGAGGCAGTGACCAAATTTGTAGTTTGACATGGATTTTTATCACCATTTAGACAAACTGCAAATCCAAGTCAACTCAATAAATGATATCCAAAGCCTATGTTAAGCTCCTAAAATTTCACGTCTTAAATGGATTTGTAGTGAGCGTTTTGACAAACCACAAATCAACGAAAATCATAGAAAAAAGATTAATTACTTCATATAAGTCCACCATTTTTGTCAAACTGTAAATCCATGTCACTACTAGAAAGTCAAACGGCATATGTGGTTCATAAATTGCCAATGTTAGGCTTCCTTACCATAACCTATTACATAACAAAAAGTTAGATTAAAACCTAATACAACATTGACATAATATGTTAAAACATAACCATAACAAAAGAGTAAGCGTGAAACCATTCATTTAGCATTATTTTCTCTTGCTTGTTAGTCATTACTGTCATGACTAATCTCTTCTTGAGGTCTTCCACCAGCTGTGCAACAACATCATCACCATCATTTGTCTTTTCCTTGACATCAAAAGCCTCTGCTGCCACATCTTCAGCAACCACCTCTTTCGGAATCACTAACTCAACAACTTTTTCATCCATTTTTGCTTATAAAAAGCAAAAATATCATTGACATCTTCAGTTTGAGTTACTTGATGAATCTCATCCAATGCTTAATTAATGTCAGCAACCATGTCACTTATCTCTTCAGGCTCATCAACAAAATGGTATGAAACATCATTCCAATCAACATCCATGGCTTCATCCAAATCTGCATCACTGTCCCATGTAGGAAAATTCCCTGACTTGCCACTAATGATATCATACTATTATCACTATCATACTATGAAGTTCCAACCCCATATCAAGATCATCAAAATCCACCTCACCAAAAGAGATATCATCATAAATGACAACGTTTGAAACTTGTTGTTCTTCCTGGCTTGAATCATCAAACCCAAAATCATTGTCAAGCTTTTCCAATATTCTATTGAACTCAAACTCAACACTCATCTTCTAGTCCTATCTTAAAATATTTTTTCCGTTGACCATGGTGGTGGGAACTCAATGTCGTCATCACAGACCCGAAAATCATTAGCAACTACAGTTCTGTCCCTCCTAACATAGCTAGTCTGGCAAAATGTCACCATTTTCTCACTGTTGACACCGTGGGGATCTAACACTTTCACAACATCCATCACCAACATTTTCTTCTACTACAACCTTACCCTTACGTGCCTTTTGCTCCACCAGATGTTATTGTACCAACGAAACACCTGTTTCAATATACACCTCTATTTTCCTAAACCTAGGAACATACTCCAAAAGTCTGTTAACATCTTCTTCAGACGATAGTGGTAGCAAACCGTTGTCCAATGACTGGCCAGGTATCCTAAAATACGGGAACAAAAGCATACCTTCTATGTAACCTAAATCCTTAAACATTTCTTTTAGTGTGTACATACTAAACTTGTCACAGTGAACTAAGTCAAACCGGTTTATAGTACCAAAGCGATAAATTCTTTCTGGTGGTGAGGTAAATTCACCATTGTGATGGATTTGCATAATAAACAAGTTTTGATTCGATTATGTGCAACAAAAAAAAGAAGAAGACAAAACACATATCATCATTAACTAGTCAATGTACATAAGAATATGATAATACCCAAACTAAGCTTACCATATAGAAGACCTAAAGGAGACCGAAGCTTACCATAAAGAAGACCCAAATCAGGGATGGTGGTACTGCGAGAGCGATTTTGTCAAAACTTATCTATTTTTTTATTGGTGTTCTTCTTTTTAGATACAGAATGAGATGATATATTTATAACATAAATGATGGATATTTTACATTGCAAATTAAAACCTCAACACCAATTTTTTACCGGGAAAGAAACAGTGTCGGGTGGGAAAAAGCTTTCGGGGACGAATTTAGCATGAACGAAAGGTGGGAGATGTGTTGACGCGATATGGGCGACCGAAAATGACGAAAATAACCTCACGTACATGCTACATGAGGGAGTTAACTTGGTTTAACGTGTGAAAGTAAAAAAATTAGGGACTCAAGAGTTTTCACATGAAAATGAGAAATATGGTGGCAAATATCCAACACCTTTACACTCATGGTTTATTTGCCAATTTGACAAAGTTTAAAGCGAAATTTACAGTTTACTCTAAAAAAAATTTATTGTTTAAATGTAGGAAAAAGATCCTCTCAAGTTGAAGTCAACTTGATAAGTTAAGGGTGCGTTTGGTATAATAAGAGGAATCACTATAGGTAACGGAATGTTATAAGGGTGGAATGGTAATGAATATATCATGATTGATATTGTTGTTTTGTTTGTATTAGTTGGGTATGAAATAATTTAATAAAATTTAAATTTTAAAAATATATGTGGTGGAGAAATTTGAATTTTAATAAATATGTGGTTGAGAAGTAAAATACACGGAACCCACGGGAATAAAATATTAAAAGTTACCTTTACCTACAACTATGGATCTATGGATATCATTTCATAACTTCGTTCCCATAGGTATCAATCAAACATATTTATTGATTATGATAGTCATTCCACCATTACCATAGTACATACCAAAATCACCCTAAGTTTATATTCTCCAATTACAATTAAAATAAATATATGCGAGCCTCATGCATTTTACTATTTTCTTTTACGTTTATTTAAATTTTAATTCTCAATATGATCAACCAATTTACCTTCAACAATGTAATCTATATTTGACTTTATAAGTCTTGTGCTAAAGACAGCATGTCTTTTACTTTCATACATAACTCACCAATAATCTTTCCTTAAACTAACTAACTACCACTCTTTACTTTTTTACAGCCTGTCCTATAATTAGTACTACTTCTGTTACTTCATCTCCATTTCCAAATAAAAACAACATCATTACATTAAATTCCCTTTAAATTAGGGTTCATCTTTCTTTTATTTATTTCTTGCAAATAATATTATATCTCTCAAATCCTGTGATGATCATGTTATAACCAAATTTGACTATCTTCAGACAACAGTCAAATCAAAGTCAAGTAAGTAGTTAAATTTTGATTTAATTTCATATGGGTCAGTTTTATATGTAGTTTTAAGTTGTTAGATTGTGATAAAGTTGCGATCTTTGGGTGAAATTGTTGTGAATCTTTTTGAAATATGATCTTAGTTTTTGGTTTATTTCATATGGGTCAGTTTTATATGTAGTTTTAAGTTCTTGAATTGTGATAAAGTTGCAATCTTTGGGTGAAATTTGACTAGGTTGTGAATCTTTTGATATGCGTTGATTTTTGAGGTTATATGTTACGATCCCACATCGGCCAAGTATGGGATTGGTTGATGGTTTATAACGTCTAAGTGTCCCCTCCTCTTACAAGCTAGCTTTTTGATTGAGTTCTACACTTGGATTTATGAACCGGGCCTAGTATGGGATCTTAGTTTTTGGTTTATTTCATATGGGTTAGTTTTACTTGTAGCTGGTTGAATTGTGATAAAGTTGCTATCTTTGGGTGAAATTTGATTAAGTTGTGAATCTTTTTGATATGGGTTGATTTTGAGGTTATATGAAATATGATCTTAGGCAGTGGCGGACTGGCGGAACCAGGAATATAAAATTTGGGCTGATTTTTTTTTTTTTGGCAATAGCAACAAAATGAGGAGGAAAAACTTGAATCAAAATAATAAATCGAGTATCATTACTTAGAGATGAAGGACTTATAAGGTGTTAAGAGTGTCGAATGTTGAGTTTTAGTATGTTAGTGGGGGGCAATTGAGTTTTTGGTGGAGGGCACTTTCGAAAAAATTTCAAAATTGAAAAAAGATTACACTAAAATCTGATCTTGTTGAGCTAGCCATGGGGGCACCGGCCCCATACTACATACATGATCTTAGTTTTGATATGCGTTGATTTAGGTTATATGAAATATGATCTTAGTTTTTTGGTTTATTTCATATGTGTTACTTTTATTTGTACTTGTAATTTGTGAAATTGTAATAAAGTTGCAATCTTTGGGTGAAAATCAGCTCTTGTTTGGATCTTTATACCGGGTTGATCCGGCAATGGGCTTTACCGGGTTTAAGTCTGTGTGTGGGTGAGCATAAACCGCGTGAAGTAGTCTGCTAAAAGGCCGGAACCACGGTTGAACAAATTATTAGGGTTCATGTTGTTTTTTTGCTTAACTGAAAATATGTTATGTGTGGATTTGCTGTTGCGTAAGGAATTCAGGAGTGTTAATAGTTATTGCTTTTGAACACAAATTTGAAAGTTTTTGAGAAAAAGGAGGATCAACTATGGATATGGTTGGTTTTCTGTACTAAGAAATTAGTAAATTGCTCAAATGACATCTTAATTACATCCAAACACTCTGCAGGGCTTTATATAATACTCCATAGCTAATTATCCGCTTTTGATTATTATCATATACTCCGTGATCAGTTCTGAGAAACAATGCCAAACACCCCTTTATATATAAGTGTGCTTTGAGCTTGAAAATTGTCTTCTAATTCGCCCCTCGGTTCATCGCGGGGTCTTTGGATGTGCATTTTGAATGTTATTATGAAAATAAAATAATCTGCTGTAATAAAAGCTCTCAGTAGGAGGCCGGAGGATGTGTTTAGATGTGCTTTTATAATATGTTGCTATTCACTTTCAGTTATGCTGAGTCCTGATTGTTTGAGAAAGTGGAAGATAAGACATGAGTAGAATAGGACTTACTGTAGCGATTAAACATCACTTCTGTTGCAACTAGTATTAAACTGGTTACTCGACCCCTAAAAATCAGATATTCATGAGCTGATGTATATTACACAAATACTTTAAAATATTGATTATTGCCATCAATGAATCATTTCCAAATCACACATCCATCTGACTTTGTGGTTATGAGCCTTTGTATTCTTTAAGTCGATGTTCGCTTTGTCAGGATATTTTTTCTATGATTAGTTCCTTACTTCTCACGTTGTTGTGTATGACAGTATGAGCAAAATGCTAATTGTAGTAGCAGTTTGTGTACCGTTAACGTTTAACCACTAGACTCGTACCATTTTTGTTTTTTCTGTTAGAAAGGAGTGTTTTGTATTCTATATTTTTGTGTATTTATGCAGAAAACGAAAAAGACTGAGTGTGAATTACACTTGTGATGCTGAATGTTGCTTCCAGTTGTCGGGTTAGGGATGAATTCTGCAATGGATGACATGAGTTTACTACAGCAGAGACATCACCTTGTTGTTCGTGAGCTCGGAAGTGAAATTGATTTAGAAATTGGGCCTGGAGACGACGACCCATCATTTGCTCACACACCTCTTATTAACGTACCACCACATGAATCTTCAGCCGATGACCATGATGAAAACAAGAATATGCCACTAATTTCCCAGCTTCCGGGTGATGATCAAGAACTAATGAAGTCACTTCCTGCCAAACGAAAGAAAAAAGTGGTGAAAAGATGGCGAGAAGAATGGGCTGATACATATAAATGGGCTTATGTCGATGTTAAAGAAGGGACAACGAGAATATTCTGCTCGATTTGCAGGGAGTATGGTAGGAAACATAGACGAAATCCTTATGGAAATGAAGGTAGTAAAAATATGCAAATGAGTGCGTTAGAAGAACATAACAATAGTTTGCTTCACAAAGAGGCTCTTCGTCTTCAATTGGCCTCCAAAGATAAGATCGTTGCCGAAAAGCCTATATACGTGAAAGGTTTGTGCTGATTAATTTTTACCAATTGCTTAGAACTGTGTTACCGTCATTGAGGGTTTATCTTTTGTGACAGCTCTCATGTCCAAATCGGCTGGATCGATTGTTGAAGCTGCACTAAAAAGGGATCCTAATGAGCTTGAATTCATACAGTCTGTACAAGAAGCTATTCATGCTCTTGAAAGAGTCATCTCAAAAAATACAGGGTGAGACGATTTTGGTTATATTCTATCTCTAATAGGTCAAAATGTATAAAATAATATATATAAATTGCTAAAAGGGAAAACGTGCCAAAAGTCGCTCGAAGTGTATTCAGATGCTTACAACCTCTTTAATAGTTTTATTTGTAAAAATAAGATTTTCATTTTCAATAGTAATGTGTTATCTTACATTAATGATTTAGAGGTTTTTATAAAAACTAGGACAGAAAGTGATGGCGAAGTTAACCTATGTAGATCTGACACTTCGTGACCTGCACAAATTTGCAACCTCTAACGACTGTCTTTCTTTGTTCTAGTTATGTCAATACAATGGAGCGATTGTTAGAGCCAGAGCGTACAGTTATCTTTAGAGTTCCATGGGTTGATGATAGAGGGGAAATGCATGTGAATCGAGGATATAGAGTCCAATTTAACCAAACTTTGGGTCCATGTAGGGGTGGCCTCCGTTTCCACCCGTTAATGAACTTAAGTATCGCCAAGTTTCTTGGTTTTCAGCAGGTAATGCGTCGATCTTGTACACTTCTTTTCGGTAACTTTATATTGTTCCACTTCTTGTTACGCTTCCAGTTACATATATTCTACCTTATGTAATATTGCACACAGAAAAGGTCTTATTTATTTGACAATTTCTTTCTTTTTGTGTTTGACTGCAAAGACGTTGAGGACTGCATTATCTCCTTATCGAGTTGGTGGAGCATCAGGTGGAAGTGATTTTGATCCAAAAGGAAAAAGTGACAGTGAGGTATCGTCTTTATATTAATAAAAATTATAATTATGTTGTGACCTGAATAGTGTTTGCTATTCATAATTGTAGATTATGCGCTTCTGCCAGAGTTATATGGATGAGCTGTATCGTTACATCAGTCCTGATAAGGTAGGCAAAATCAGTTTATATTTACGATTGTATTAGTTGATTTTGTTTTATTCATTTTTCATTATTTAGGATCTTCCTTCGGAGGAAATGGGTGTTGGCACTCGTGAAATGGGCTTTCTTTATGGTCAGTATAGACGTCTAGCTGGACATTCTCAGGTGAGGCTGTGCTATTTGCAAATAAATCAAGTTTTTTTCTATTTATACAACGATAATCTTATATTAAAGTAAACATTTTAATGGTACTATGCATTTTCATTACATTAGGTGACTTGTAAGCCATTCAACTTGCTTCCATTTGAAGATGTGATTGAAATTTAACCAATTTGACCCGTTCGAAGCAAAGTATAACCTAAATCCACCCGTTCGTTTATGTGTTGCTTGAATTTTGAACTGGAGCGTGTTTTCATCTTTGCAGGGAAGTTTTACAGGCCCAAGACTTAACTGGTCGGGTTCCAGCTTGCGTACTGAAGCTACTGGTTATGGGCTGGTAATCGATCTTCTCTTTGCAAGCTTTTGCGTTTTTATGCAGTTATGAAGAAAAGGTTTTGACAGATACAGTTGGTTTTACAGGTTTTCTTTGCGCAACTTATACTCGCAGACATGAATAAAGAGCTCAAAGGACTAAGGTTGATATATAACTTATCAGTAATCGTTTTGTTGGAATCAAAATAAATTTTGTATCTGGTTTAAATTCTTATCTGGTTTGTGTTCTAGATGTGCGGTCAGTGGGTCCGGAAAGATAGCAATGCATGTCTTGGAAAAGCTTATTGCATACGGTGCTCTTCCTATTACGGTATCAGGTACCTTTCACCTTCAAGATTGTTCTTACCAAGTTTGACATGAATTACAGTTATATAACGTGATAATTTATGTAAACAAATGTCTACAGATTCAAAAGGTTATTTGGTGGATGAGGACGGATTTGATTACATGAAACTATCTTTCCTTAGAGACATCAAAGCACAACATAGGACTTTAAGGTTTGTGTCCCCTTTTAAAAATACAAAGTTCGTTGGTCTCTTGTCTCTTCATTCTTTATCTACTAAACAAGTTTAATCTTACTTTTTCAGAGATTATTCAAAGACCTATGCTCGTGCTAAGTACTACGATGAAGCAAAACCCTGGAATGAAAGATGTGATGTTGCTTTTCCTTGTGCTTCGCAAAACGAAATTGACCATTCTGATGCCATCAATTTGGTTAATTCCGGATGTCGTATACTTGTTGAGGGTATTGATCTTCATTTTACTGCTTTTTATATTGGTAATCGTGGTAGTAAATTTGTATGCCTTTTCAGGTTCCAACATGCCATGCACTCCTGAAGCGATGGATGTTTTAAAGGGGGCAAATGTTCTGATTGCGCCTTCCATAGCTGCTGGTAATGGAGGGGTATGCATTCATCTTTACGGCCCATGATCTATATCAAAATCATTATTATTTTTTCT
Source organism: Glebionis coronaria (assembly GCA_025667525.1). Taxonomy (NCBI): domain Eukaryota; kingdom Viridiplantae; phylum Streptophyta; class Magnoliopsida; order Asterales; family Asteraceae; genus Glebionis; species Glebionis coronaria. The sequence goes on from CM046875.1 coordinate 673,962,648, forward strand.
GATGTTCTTTTTTTATATGATACTTCTCAGGTTGTTGCGGGTGAGCTTGAGCTAAAAGAATACAGTCTGAACTGGGCACCTGAGGATTTCGAAACTAAATTACAGGCAAGGAAATAATTTCCAGTATATCATTATCCGACCAACCTGTTCTGCCACATGATAAGCTTACAGCGTGATATTTATTTTTTAATGGCAGGAAGCAATGAAACAGACCTACAACCGAGCTCTCAAAGCAGCAGTTGACTTTGGTTATCAGAAAGAGAGTCCCGAGTAAGATATTCTCTAATGATCTCCTTTTATAGCATCTGGCTCGTTGATGCTAAACTTTCTCTTTTAATATCTCTCTTAGGGCTTTGATACACGGGTCAGTCATATCTGCATTTCTGACAATTGCTACCAGTATGGCGGAACAAGGATGTGTTTAGATCGTCAACCATTATATGCAGGTTGTGCAAATTGTAAGGTGTTTGGAAGCGGGAATCCTGTGTGTATATAGCTGTAGCTGAGGGTGGTTGTGTGTATGAAAACTGATAATTAATCAAGTTAATACATGATGCTGATAGGAAGTCAATTCCTATCGGCGCATAGTGTGTTTTAGTATCTGTAGGATCGGTCACAGTGAAAAGCTAATAAATTTATTAATTTGAATGACAGCAAAAAACATTTCATGATTTCAGTCTCCCCCAACTTTTAGGGCAGCAGGGCAAGTCAGCTAATTCGGGGGGAAAATAATCTGCAAGAGTATAGGCTTTTTCCACGGTATAGCCGGACACTCTCCAAAGCGAACGTGCTACGGTATCAGCGTTCCTTACTTATCAAAGCTAAACCATTTACTATAGCCAACTATCTGCAAACTTGTAAAAACTTACTGAAATATTTTGACAACCTTACAAGTTTTGACCGGAACCGGACCACCTGGCAGGGACGAAGCGAGGATGAAATATGACCGGGTGCACAAATTTTTTAAACGTAATATAACATATGTAAAAAATGAAGTAAAACGAAGGGTAAAAACACGTTCCGATTGACTGGGTGCATTTTAGATGTATTTAGAAAAAATCGATGTTTTCTTCAAAAATTAACATTACACAGAAAAAATTCATAGGGGTCACGGGCACCCGCGGGAACCCCTAGCTCCGTCCCTGCCACCTGGCACCTAGATTTACGGCATGCCACAAAATTTGTTTAAAAACTCTCGAATGCGAGAAGTATGAAATTAATAGCATACTTTATTTACCAATTTTTTAAAACTCGGGTTGACGTGGCCAATTTGACCGGTTGAACTTGAATCGGTCATATGATCGGATGCTAGTTTTGAGGAAAAAACTTAGTTGAACCTTGATTCGATGACTCGATCGAGTTAACTAAAAAACCCGGTTTTTAAAGCATTGTTATTTACTACAGTACTTCAAATATTATATAGGGTTAATACACAGATATGTTACTAAAGTTTGTCAAAATGTTCACTTAAGTTACTAAGGTTGTTTTCGTTACAAATAGGTTACTCAAGTTTGGTAACGGGTTATATAAGTTACTTTGTATGTTTTAACCTTCTAATACATGTTAACTTTCTAAGTGGCATATTTTTTTCTTTTTCTATAAAATATATTACGGGTAAACAGCATAAATACTTCATGTGCTAATTGTAACGACTCATTATGTTTAATGAACGCACATAAATCTCATTATGTTATAAAGAATCTTACATGTTGGTCCATGTGGTTGCAAAATCTTGCGGCGTCTATCCTTTTACTTGATTGTTTAGTTTTAAGCATGGTTCTAAATAGCCCGCAATAGCTCGCCTTAAGGCGCGCTAAAGCTTGAGGCGTGACCTCCACGCTACGCAATAAGTCAAAGCGCGCTACGACATGAGATATGTTAATTTTTTGAATCCAACTCCACAAAATGACTATTATTACATGTAAGGAGAGTTTTCTAACTTTATTTATTATGTAAACCACTTATTGTGAACTAAATATAAATATAATATTGAAATATGATAAAATACAAAAATAATTTTATATGTCGCGCCACCATAAGTCACGCTTCAAAAACGATAAAGTTTCGCCTTACCCGCTAAAGCGTGTAGTTTGGACATACTGTCACGCCACGCCTTACTTTATTTATAACCATGGTTTGAAGGTCTTTGTAGTGTATATTCTTTTGGCCAACAACCGTTTAGTTATTTAAAAAACATCTTTTTAAAATCTTTACGTTTATTCAAATTATTTCAACAAAGTGTAACTTTTTCGTACTCTTGAAAAAATCTTAATTTTAAAACCGTAAAACTAATCTTAAAAAAGATTTAACTCTTTTTTTTACTCATTACAAGATTTAAAATCTTAAAATAAATTTAAATCTTAGTTTTAAAAAAAATTGTACTTTTACATTAATTGTTTTTATCTTTTCTAAAAAATTGTAATTTTTTTATTTCGTAACTTTTTTTAACGTTCAATAACCCATTTATTAAACATGTTAACTATAGTAACTTGCTTGTAACATTTTAAACTTTCGTGATGACGTGAACAGCAAAACCGGTAAACCATCTCGTTGCCCACCTTAGGAGTAATCTGATGATAACCTTTTTAAACGTTCAATAACTTATAAAAAAAACTCGTATACTTGAGTAACCTTTATGTATTAACCCTATTATATACATCCAAGTAGAACTGGGGTCAAGTTTCGGAACAGACCCAATCCAAACCGCGATCCGGTTCTTGGATCCTCAATATTGCAAGTTTCGGTTCTTGATTCAGTCCGAAAATCAGTTATCGGTTCTTGAAAAAAAAAACGCATGCCTTGCAAATATATACAACGTTTTATAAGATGTTTAGATTTTTTAAGCATATAGTTGGCAAAGTCAATTTTGGAAGGATTCTTGGATCTCTGATGGTTGTCTCCGTGTTAAGTTTCCTCGTATGTTCGCACTTGAGACGGATAAAGAGGTGTCGGTGGCGTCCAAATTGGAAGTCACCTCGCTTGCTAGTTCGTTTCGTCGGGGAGTACGTGATGGTGTTGAGCAGCAGCAATATTCTGATTTGATGTCGCTTGTTGGTTCGGTTACGCTTTCCCATTCTAGGGATCGTTGGGTTTTTGATTTAACAGGTGATGGTATGTTTAAAGTTAAAGTGATTCGTAATATTCTTGATGATTTGTTTCTTCCTGTGGAGGATGTTGCTACGCGTTGGGTGAAATCTATTCCGATTAAGATTAATATTTTTGGGTGGCGTGCTCGTCGAGATCGCTTGCCAACTCGAACTAATCTTAGCCGTAGAGGTATTTTGGTGGAGTCGAATTCCTGTCCTCTTTGTCTTAATGCTGCAGAAGATATTCAACATATTTTTTTTTGCTGTGACTTGGCCCGTGAGATTTTTTGTAAGATTTGTCGGTGGTGGGAGCTTGGCTCACATGAGGTAAGTTCTTTTTCTGATTGGAATAGCTGGTTCAATTCTATTCGGCTTCCTTCGAGTTTGAAGTCCATTTTGGAGGGGGTTTGTTATGTTTCTTGGTGGCGTATTTGGATTTTCCGGAACAGGTTGCTTTTTGATGCTTCTCCTCCTAGGCGATCGATGATTTTTGATGACATTATTTCGTTTTCGTATAATTGGTGTTCTTCTAGATGTAAAAGGGTAGTTACTTGGAATGATTGGTTGAAGAACCCCCATTTAATTTCTTTGTAATTTTTTTTCTAGCTCCTTGCTAGTCGTAATAAAAGTTGCCGTTCAAAAAAAAAGTTGGCAAAGTCATAAATTATAACGAAGTAATGAACTTTTTTTTGAACTAGAAGTAATGAATTGATGATTCTATTTTAAAAGGTTTAAAAATAGGTAAATAATTGGATATTGAGACGATTGTTGTAACTTGTAAGGATTGTTTGTTTTTCATGTCTTATTAGCAGGGTATTCGCGTGTTGCGGCGGCGAGTACCATGTAACATACTTTTTGGTAAATTTTTATATTTTCCTTATAATGATATCACGAAAAACGATAATTTGAGGTTTGAATATCTTTATGTAACTGTCTAGCTGAATTGATAGCGACTCCAGTTGTCGGTTGAACCCGTTTGCCCGGTTCGGTTTTCATAACTATATACACTGTCATTTTAGGTAGACATAATATGCAATTTTTTTTGTAAAAATATGTTTTTAATTGTTGTACAACTTAAACATATATTTGTATTTTAAAGTAACTGTTGTTTTAATTATATATTAACTTGTATTAATTATATTTATTTTTATGTGTGTATTAATTATTATGTATTAATTAGTATTAATATGAGTATAAATTACTCTTACCATGTGTTATTTTAATTATAAAATGAGGTGATAGGTAATTTAATTGTAGAATTTAAAGTAAATATATTATAATTAAATGTTCGAAATTGTTACTTTACTATGTAAGCTTCTTTGCTTGTACTATATGTTATATTTATTGTAAAAATCGGTGATGGAGTATTTTAAATATAGTATTTAATTCTCTCTGTTACAATTTTATGTTTGAAGTTTCTATTTTTGTTAGCTAAACTTATTTTGCTTGTACAATGTGTTATTAATTTATATGTTGAAAATTCAAGTATTATATTAATAACCTATCACAATGTTTTATAAGGGAGTTAGATAGCAATAATCATTTGTACATGTTGCATATTAATTTTTATTAATTTTGTCATTTAATATTTATTGTCCATCAATTAATATAAAATAAATTTATTAAATTTTTGTGTTGTAAAAGTTTGTACAAAAACCTTGTAACATTGTACTACTTAAAATTTTGGAGAGAGAGAGAGAGAATACAATCTCTTTTATAAGTAGTACAGATTCACATGTGTTGTTCAAAAAAAGTAGTACAAATTAAATTAACGGTATCGTTTTTATCAGTTTCGATGAGTCCTCTCCGATTCGTCTTCTGAAGGGTTTTTTTGTTAGTTGAGCCGACTGCGACTCCGGTTCCCAGTTGAACCTCGTCATTTTAGATAGACAATATGTACGATTTTGTAAATATATATATATATGATTTTAATAATTGTATAATGTAAATATATGATAATATTTCTAAGTAATATAGTGTATTAATTATTTTTTTAAATGTATTAATTAATATGAATTAAATAGTTTTAAACTGAACATTAAATTATGTATTAATTAGTTTGAATATAATATACTGATTAGTTTTAATAATGAGTATTAAATGATATTTAATATTTCTATTTTCAGTTTTAAAGCTAAGTTAATTTGTACATGATGCATTAGAATTAGTAAGTTGATTTTTGTAACATTCTATAATTAGAAATGGTTTTCTGTAACACCCCCAAAATAGGCCCAGCGGAAGCACACTAGTTTTGGGGCCTGTTACGTCATGATTATCCGAGTCTTGATCCGAGAGAACGACTTCTATGCCAAGTTTCACAGCGCAGACTCCAAATAATCATACAATCAAGTACCTGAGAATACATGCTTAAAACGGTCAACATAAAGTTGGTGAGTTCATAAGTTTTATTAAAAAGTTTATGACACTTCAAAAGTTTTCAAAGCCCACTACCAAAGGTGGTATCGTAAAAGCGTTTAGAAATCCAGAGTTTCGCAACAAAAGCAACACTTACTACAAAGTTCAGTCATAAATCAACGTTTAGCAATCGCATTACAGCCAACACAAATGATTCAGTTCATATTCAAGATTCATAACAACATCACATGCAAGATTCATATCACGATCACATAAAATAAGCATATCAAGATCATACAAGATCATAGCAAGATTCATAGTCAAGATCAATACAAGAGCATAGCCAAGATTCACATTCAAGATTAATTGGACCGCAAACAAAATGTTTTAAAGCATATGAATCCCATTATAGGAGGGGCAAGCATATAAAGTTTAGCAACATATGAATCCATTAAATAATGGCAAGCATATAAAGTTTAGCAGCATATGAATCCATTAAATAATGGCAAGCATATTGGGTACCCAGTTACGATAGCAATAAGATCATGACAAAACTTCCACGAAGTGATTCAAGACAAAACACATTTTGCGTCCATAAGCAAGCAACATAGCATTATCATCACGAAGATAACTTCAGAGAACAAATCGAGAAACATGTATTGCATTCATAAGCAAGCAATAAGCATTATCTTCATACGCATAACCCCAACGAAGTAATTCAAGAAAAACGATAGTTTTACGTCAACAAAAGATGTTACGAGCGTTATCACACCTTAAATACATTAAGCATTTAATACATATCAATATAAGCTATGACTCACTCACATATTCACAATATGTAGCATAAACAATACATGCAAAGTATAACCACGTATGTATCACAATCAATCATCAAAACGTATAAACCCGTATTTGACATCAACAAGCATGCATCTCCCCCAAAAGAGATTTAAAACATTTATAAAGCGATTCGAAAAGAGAAAGAGGGGGGTATGAACTCACCTCAGAATGCAAAAGATTTCACAGCAAGAATATGAAAATCACATATGCATCAAACGCAAATCGCAACCTAAATATATAACGCTAGATTAGGTCACAATCAAAGAATGCAAAAATGCATTCATGGCACACGCACACGTCACCCTTTACCACGGTTTAAGTTATAAATAATATTATGAAAATATTTGTTGGTGTAATACTCGACCAAATTTCTAAGTAAAGAAAATGTCGTATCGACTTAATAAAATTCGACAGCCTCTCGACGTCACATATATATATATATATACCATTTTAATTTTCGTTAAAATATCTTTCAACTTTCTAAAATGAATTTGACAACCTTTCGGAGCTATTTTTAATTTAATCATTGTAAACGACACTAGACTCACCTTAAATAAATTCGACTATAGTCGCTCTCAAACCAAAGCCTCGTCCCCATGTAATCGTAAGTTGACGAAAGAAAATAATTTGCTTCATTTTATCATTTTAACATTACTATAGTTAATATATACTTAACAAATACATTTTATGATTCTCAAATAAAAACATTGATACACCTTTTGCCAAAGTTGATGGGGACAGTTGGTAAAAAAAAAAAAGGGTCACCACTCTTTGTCAGGCTTGGAATAAGTAAAAGCATTCACATCATTATCCCCATTCTCTCTCTTGTTACTATATAAAACTGCAATTGGACAACAAAGCTTTCATCTCTCTCGGTCAACCAAGCAGAGACACCATTTTTGAAAAGCCATTTACAAACCTCAATAACTCGTGCCTCTTTCTCTCGTCAATAATCAGCAGCAACTTTCGCCATGACCAACTCATACAAAATCTCCATTCGACTCACAAAACTCTCGAAAATTTAACATTAAAACTCTCACAAAGCTCTCGTCTCACATGAACTTATTATTTTTACGACATAAAACTCGGTTTTGAACGTACTCACTTAGTTTAACATATACCGAAAGACACCAACATGAGTTTTTTAAACAAAGCACAAGACACATGATGTAAAACCCATTTCAAACACACGCCTCAAAAGTGTTTATATGAACCCATAATGCAACGTCTATAAGTTTTACGAGCCATATTTTTAGCAGGCTTAGTCTCTGAAAATGGTGGTAAAGTGACAGTACGTATGCATGTAAACGACACAACAATAGAATGAATGAAAATAGAGATTAAGAGACCTCGTCGAACTCGTGAATATGGTGACCATAACGGCTTGCCACTCAAATATCTCCGAAACTATAACCCACGCGACCAAAACTCACACAACCGCACTAGAAATCTTCGAACAAGCAAAACCCACGTCAAAGATGAACCCACGAACAGCCAATGAATCCCACGAACGTGATAAGCTTCTACACGTTACAACGGACCTTCGGACTAGAGAACCCTCGTCTTCTTGGTCTCGTGTCAACAGCAGCTAGGAACTCAAAACTGTGAAACCCACGTCGTGTAGTACCCGCTTCGCAAACCACAGCCACAAACTCTCGTACGAGTTGTACTCGACTTGCAACAGCAGCTAGAATCTTTCGGACCAGCAACCCGCGTGAACACGTAACTTTAAGCCTTCGAACCGTACCTTTGACAAGAAACCCGCGTCAACACCGTACTCACTTTGCTTGTATGAGTCGCTTGAACGAATGTATCCTAGAACTAGAATTCGGATGATGATGTTTTGTATGTAGATGTGTTAGCATAAGTTTTCTGAAGAACGATTTGAGTGAAAATGGAGTTTTATTGAGGAGGGTTTTCGCTAGATGTGTAGGGGTAGGGTGATGTTTGCCACTGTGTGTAATGTGCATAGGGTTGAGTGAGGTGTTATAGTAATAAAAGGATGCATATTTGCGTGAGGGGGGGGGGGGACCCAAAAGTGATCGACCAATGGAGTATGAATTTGGATGGGTACTATATGCCTGATTGTAGGAAAAACATGTGTGGTTTTTGAATATCAAAAATATGATATAGAGGATGTCTCGGTGGGGTACTAAGAGGTATCCTAGGCATTTCAAAATTTTACAGTTTAGTGGAGCAACATTTGTGATACTCGGTACGTATGTCTAGCTTGAAAGCTAATACAAATTTGGATGTTATGACGAGAGTGCCAAAGAGAGTATAAGAGATGTCTAGCTAAATATGGTAAAATGCCATGTGAAGATAGGACTTCATGCAATGAGCATGAATTTGTGATGCTTAATCGAGATTATGCGTAGGTTAAATTTAGTTGTCATGGTAAAATTTAGTAAAAATGATATCTTCTAGGATCAGGATAGGAAATAGAGGTGAGTGGATGCCAAGATGATTTATTTAGTAAATGAAGTGAGTGAGATTTATTTTTGTATAAGGATTTATTTTGAGTATATGAAGTATTTGGGTAAATTTTGGGTGTTTTTGGTTTACACTGCGTGTCGAATAATTAAATCGATCTTAATTATTTTTACAGAAAATAAAATGATTAATCACGTCTCGTTAAAATAATTAATACAATTAGTTAGGAGAAATAATTATGAAAATAATTATTCGCACAATATTTATATATATACACAAACGCTAACAGCAGTTAAACTGCAGATAGCTCGCACAACGCGACACAGATAAGTCCTACACACATTATGCACACGTATTAGAATTAAATTTCAGATACGTTAAAGTATTGATCGTAAGTTATTACGCAACCAATAATGACACACTGGCAGTGTTCACAGCAACTTAGACTGAGCACAGTCTAAGCAAAATACACGTCAGCTACGTTATTTCACAAAATAAGGGAACGCTTCCCAGATAAATAGCAATTTACCACATAGTTGACTAAATAAAAAGTCAAAGGGGTAAAATAGTCATTACACGAGCCATGAAAATTTCTCGGGTGTTACATCATCCACGTGTTATTTTGAGTTTCGTCCTCGAAACTCGATCGTTGTTACTAGGTTGAGAAGTGTCAAAAATGTCGGAAAGGAACAGGTAAAGTTGGCATTTATCAGAAAGGTTTGGCAAGTCAATCTGAAAAACGGTAGCAGTTCATAGAACAATTAAATGACAATGAAAAGCGGATAATCCAGCAAGTCGTCAACTCTGAAAAGTCGATATAAGGTTAACTACAGTTAGTTGGTTAAGCTCACGTCGATCGATGTTCATTCGGAAAAATCTGTGCCACAATTCACGAGTCATTTCAAGTTTGAGAAATCGTTCACCAAAACGCAACAATGGTAACGGTAAAAGGACAAAAGAATGATTAAATCATACGGACGAACCGTGAGTCAGAACGAACACACTCCATAACTGGATTAATAAAATAATATAAATAATGAGACACGTCGAATGCACTTAAGCTTACTTTTTTATAAATCGTTATTTACATCGAGAAGCGTCCTAATCCATGTAAATAAGAATTTATAACCTCATGGTTCGGGGACCTATGATTTCTTTATTCAAAGGAAAAGGCGTCCCAATTTGTTTGAATAAAGATTTCATAGCTCATCCTACTTAAATATTCCCGACAAGGCTTATTATCAAAATATATATAATATTTAAGAAAAAAAAAATATTACCCCAAGAGAGTTTACAGCTAGTTTATTTATAAATTCCGTATTCAGACGTCCCATTCCATCTTAATACGGAACCATAAATAAGCTTCTGGTCCGGTGGCTTATGGTTTCCCATTTAGACGTCCCATACCATCTAAATATGAAACCATAATTTAACTTGTGGTCAGGAGACTCATGTTTCATATTCAAACGTCCCATTCCATTTAAATATAAAGCCATAAGTACCCTGATTTGAGTCACACCGCACCATTTAGACATGCAAACTATCCAAGTAATATTACATGGAATTACCAAGGCAAAGCGTATGAGTCGTCAATAAGTCGTGTCCAGTAAGTAGACGTCCAAGATTATAAGCGAAAGAAAATAAATATAGACGCGCGATTAGGTGCACAAAAATACGTATCAAACAAAGAGCTCATATATAATATAGTGATATATTATAACAATCACCAAAATAGATGAAAGGAACAATCATCATACAAAGCAACCATAAGCAGATAAAGCAAGCAGTCATGCAGCAACGGATAAAGCAATCATAATATGTAAAGCACGTATTCATATAGCAGCGGACTGAGCATAATAAAACACACTAGAGCATCGGTTATAGTCTAGGCCTATACAATAACACCTAGTTCTCTATAACCAAGGCTCTGATACCAATCTGTAACACCCCCAAAATAGGCCCAGCGGAAGCACACTAGTTTTGGGGCCTGTTACGTCATGATTATCCGAGTCTTGATCCGAGAGAACGACTTCTATGCCAAGTTTCACAGCGCAGACTCCAAATAATCATACAATCAAGTACCTGAGAATACATGCTTAAAACGGTCAACATAAAGTTGGTGAGTTCATAAGTTTTATTAAAAAGTTTATGACACTTCAAAAGTTTTCAAAGCCCACTACCAAAGGTGGTATCGTAAAAGCGTTTAGAAATCCAGAGTTTCGCAACAAAAGCAACACTTACTACAAAGTTCAGTCATAAATCAACGTTTAGCAATCGCATTACAGCCAACACAAATGATTCAGTTCATATTCAAGATTCATAACAACATCACATGCAAGATTCATATCACGATCACATAAAATAAGCATATCAAGATCATACAAGATCATAGCAAGATTCATAGTCAAGATCAATACAAGAGCATAGCCAAGATTCACATTCAAGATTAATTGGACCGCAAACAAAATGTTTTAAAGCATATGAATCCCATTATAGGAGGGGCAAGCATATAAAGTTTAGCAACATATGAATCCATTAAATAATGGCAAGCATATAAAGTTTAGCAGCATATGAATCCATTAAATAATGGCAAGCATATTGGGTACCCAGTTACGATAGCAATAAGATCATGACAAAACTTCCACGAAGTGATTCAAGACAAAACACATTTTGCGTCCATAAGCAAGCAACATAGCATTATCATCACGAAGATAACTTCAGAGAACAAATCGAGAAACATATATTGCATTCATAAGCAAGCAATAAGCATTATCTTCATACGCATAACCCCAACGAAGTAATTCAAGAAAAACGATAGTTTTACGTCAACAAAAGATGTTACGAGCGTTATCACACCTTAAATACATTAAGCATTTAATACATATCAATATAAGCTATGACTCACTCACATATTCACAATATGTAGCATAAACAATACATGCAAAGTATAACCACGTATGTATCACAATCAATCATCAAAACGTATAAACCCGTATTTGACATCAACAAGCATGCATCTCCCCCAAAAGAGATTTAAAACATTTATAAAGCGATTCGAAAAGAGAAAGAGGGGGGTATGAACTCACCTCAGAATGCAAAAGATTTCACAGCAAGAATATGAAAATCACATATGCATCAAACGCAAATCGCAACCTAAATATATAACGCTAGATTAGGTCACAATCAAAGAATGCAAAAATGCATTCATGGCACACGCACACGTCACCCTTTACCACGGTTTAAGTTATAAATAATATTATGAAAATATTTGTTGGTGTAATACTCGACCAAATTTCTAAGTAAAGAAAATGTCGTATCGACTTAATAAAATTCGACAGCCTCTCGACGTCACATATATATATATATATACCATTTTAATTTTCGTTAAAATATCTTTCAACTTTCTAAAATGAATTTGACAACCTTTCGGAGCTATTTTTAATTTAATCATTGTAAACGACACTAGACTCACCTTAAATAAATTCGACTATAGTCGCTCTCAAACCAAAGCCTCGTCCCCATGTAATCGTAAGTTGACGAAAGAAAATAATTTGCTTCATTTTATCATTTTAACATTACTATAGTTAATATATACTTAACAAATACATTTTATGATTCTCAAATAAAAACATTGATACACCTTTTGCCAAAGTTGATGGGGACAGTTGGTAAAAAAAAAAAAGGGTCACCACTCTTTGTCAGGCTTGGAATAAGTAAAAGCATTCACATCATTATCCCCATTCTCTCTCTTGTTACTATATAAAACTGCAATTGGACAACAAAGCTTTCATCTCTCTCGGTCAACCAAGCAGAGACACCATTTTTGAAAAGCCATTTACAAACCTCAATAACTCGTGCCTCTTTCTCTCGTCAATAATCAGCAGCAACTTTCGCCATGACCAACTCATACAAAATCTCCATTCGACTCACAAAACTCTCGAAAATTTAACATTAAAACTCTCACAAAGCTCTCGTCTCACATGAACTTATTATTTTTACGACATAAAACTCGGTTTTGAACGTACTCACTTAGTTTAACATATACCGAAAGACACCAACATGAGTTTTTTAAACAAAGCACAAGACACATGATGTAAAACCCATTTCAAACACACGCCTCAAAAGTGTTTATATGAACCCATAATGCAACGTCTATAAGTTTTACGAGCCATATTTTTAGCAGGCTTAGTCTCTGAAAATGGTGGTAAAGTGACAGTACGTATGCATGTAAACGACACAACAATAGAATGAATGAAAATAGAGATTAAGAGACCTCGTCGAACTCGTGAATATGGTGACCATAACGGCTTGCCACTCAAATATCTCCGAAACTATAACCCACGCGACCAAAACTCACACAACCGCACTAGAAATCTTCGAACAAGCAAAACCCACGTCAAAGATGAACCCACGAACAGCCAATGAATCCCACGAACGTGATAAGCTTCTACACGTTACAACGGACCTTCGGACTAGAGAACCCTCGTCTTCTTGGTCTCGTGTCAACAGCAGCTAGGAACTCAAAACTGTGAAACCCACGTCGTGTAGTACCCGCTTCGCAAACCACAGCCACAAACTCTCGTACGAGTTGTACTCGACTTGCAACAGCAGCTAGAATCTTTCGGACCAGCAACCCGCGTGAACACGTAACTTTAAGCCTTCGAACCGTACCTTTGACAAGAAACCCGCGTCAACACCGTACTCACTTTGCTTGTATGAGTCGCTTGAACGAATGTATCCTAGAACTAGAATTCGGATGATGATGTTTTGTATGTAGATGTGTTAGCATAAGTTTTCTGAAGAACGATTTGAGTGAAAATGGAGTTTTATTGAGGAGGGTTTTCGCTAGATGTGTAGGGGTAGGGTGATGTTTGCCACTGTGTGTAATGTGCATAGGGTTGAGTGAGGTGTTATAGTAATAAAAGGATGCATATTTGCGTGAGGGGGGGGGGGACCCAAAAGTGATCGACCAATGGAGTATGAATTTGGATGGGTACTATATGCCTGATTGTAGGAAAAACATGTGTGGTTTTTGAATATCAAAAATATGATATAGAGGATGTCTCGGTGGGGTACTAAGAGGTATCCTAGGCATTTCAAAATTTTACAGTTTAGTGGAGCAACATTTGTGATACTCGGTACGTATGTCTAGCTTGAAAGCTAATACAAATTTGGATGTTATGACGAGAGTGCCAAAGAGAGTATAAGAGATGTCTAGCTAAATATGGTAAAATGCCATGTGAAGATAGGACTTCATGCAATGAGCATGAATTTGTGATGCTTAATCGAGATTATGCGTAGGTTAAATTTAGTTGTCATGGTAAAATTTAGTAAAAATGATATCTTCTAGGATCAGGATAGGAAATAGAGGTGAGTGGATGCCAAGATGATTTATTTAGTAAATGAAGTGAGTGAGATTTATTTTTGTATAAGGATTTATTTTGAGTATATGAAGTATTTGGGTAAATTTTGGGTGTTTTTGGTTTACACTGCGTGTCGAATAATTAAATCGATCTTAATTATTTTTACAGAAAATAAAATGATTAATCACGTCTCGTTAAAATAATTAATACAATTAGTTAGGAGAAATAATTATGAAACTAATTATTCGCACAATATTTATATATATACACAAACGCTAACAGCAGTTAAACTGCAGATAGCTCGCACAACGCGACACAGATAAGTCCTACACACATTATGCACACGTATTAGAATTAAATTTCAGATACGTTAAAGTATTGATCGTAAGTTATTACGCAACCAATAATGACACACTGGCAGTGTTCACAGCAACTTAGACTGAGCACAGTCTAAGCAAAATACACGTCAGCTACGTTATTTCACAAAATAAGGGAACGCTTCCCAGATAAATAGCAATTTACCACATAGTTGACTAAATAAAAAGTCAAAGGGGTAAAATAGTCATTACACGAGCCATGAAAATTTCTCGGGTGTTACATTTTCTTTTAATATATAGTAGAGATATGCAGACGCTTTCTTTTTAAATTGCGTTGCGCGTTTATAAACAATACGAGTTCGATTCGGTCAGTTGGAAGATTTTAACTATCCGTTGCAGGACGGGTAATTAATTTTACTATCCGAAATCGAACCATACTAGCAGGGTAACCGGACATGCGAGTACCTGAAAGGAGAGCTTATCCGCGTTTGGTTCTCGGTTAACCATTTCTATGTTTAATCGAATTTACTCGTATAAAAAATAAAGTAGTATAGAACATAATATGTCATTCTTGTTAAATCAAATGACAATGAGTAAATAAAAGTTATAATATAAAAGTTATTGTTAATGCAAAGCAATGCCTAAAAATATTGTTAGTATTAATTAATCTTTCTTAGTTTTGATCACGACAAATTACAAAGACATTTATTGTCAAACACAATCATAAAACGAATTATCTAACAAACACTATCATCAAGGTAATAATCATTACACAAACATATCTTAATCATGCTAAGTGATCATACAAGTGATTAGCCTTAAAACTCACTTTTGTCAAATGTAACAAAAGATTTTTAATAAACTTTATTTTTAAGATACTGTTTTATTAAAATGAAAATATAAATTTGAATATGGCATATTCCAAATGCCATAAGAATGTCCCTTGAAGGTTTAAACAGCCTCAAATATTTCAAATTCACTAAAAGACAAAAAGGAGCGGATTCTACACTCTGCGGTTCCTTAAGTGCCTACGCGGTTCCCTATCGATAAGGAACCGTCTGGGTAGTTAAGGAACCGCCCCAAGCTAGTCGTTGGGATTTTTCTTCTATAAATAGTGGATCAAATCTACATTTTCATCAACCCTTTTTGGACATCTCTTTCAGCCTTCTTTCTCCTATCTAGTCCTAGTCATTTATAAATGATCACTTAATGTATTAAGTATGTTTAATTATGATTATTGTTGAGTCTTAGGATCTAGACTCATCTGGGATATAATAACAATGATTGTAATAAGCACAGCGGAACATAAAGAACACAATCAAAGTTATGAACAAGGCTTTCTTATTCATAAAATACTAATAAGCTACTGACTACTAGCTCCTGGTGCCTTATAGGCTTGACACCAGGAGGACGCACACACACCTTTAGTTTACATTGTATATCAATCAGTGAATAACCATGTGTGCCTAATCCTCTTTATATAATAGAGGTACTAGGGTTACATCACAACCCTAGCTTATTATCAAAGCTAACCTAATATTACATATTAGGTCCTTATTGTTTCTTCTGTCTTCATCTCTGTCTATAGGTTTTGTAATCATCAAATCTGTATGTCCCAACAATCTTCCCCTATTTGATATTACAAAACAAAGTGCATGAAGAAACAATGCTCGAACATGTCATCACGATAATAAGCTGCACATCTAACTATTCTTCCCCTTTTTGTAATCAGCAAATAGGGTCTTGTGCAACTCGTAGACGCTTCCCCTTAAGTGATGCATGTAGATGGTTAAGTATATAAACAATCATACTAACCATCTCTTGAATCTGGAACTCAGTGGCATAAATCATTTCTTCCTTCAGTATGAAAAAGACATGCTTATTACAATATCATGTAATAAAATGTCTTTGAATAATTCTTGTAGTCAATATATGCATGGCGATCACATGCAATGGCCGATAGTCTCAGTGAGCTCTGACGGATCAACCAGAAACCACTCGATGCTTATGATCATGCTAATTTTGTGATGATCATATCATGAACTGTATGGTATCATATGCCCCCCAAATATTTGTAAAAGAGCGTGTAACTGTTCCAGTTAAGAATTATAGCATAAACTGAACCTCCGAAACGATCTATACCCCTCGTCAAGATGAACTCCCCCCCTTTTTTTTTCTTTTTTTTTTTTTTTTTTTCTTTTTTTTTTTTTTAAACGAACAGCAGGAACCAGCAAAACCACCAGAAGAAAACATAACGTACCAGTAGGAACGACCAGTAGTAACGACCAGTAGAAACGACCAGTAGTAACGACCAGTAGGAGCGACCAGTAGGAGCGACCAGTAGAAGCGACCAGTAGGAGCGACCAGTAGGAGTCCACCATGAAGGCTAAGCTTCCCCTCGATCCATGTATGCTTCCCCTGAAGAAATGCATGTCCAATCCGATAGGTACCTTGGAGTGATCACTGATGAAGAAAATCAAGTAGAACCAATTTGATGAAGAAGTGGAACCTCCCAAACTTATGTCTTATATCATGCATTTTATCCAGTTTTTGTAACACGGGAACTGATAACCACACAACTATGAGCCAGCTGTTAGCTATAACAATATATTTAGTCAAAATGATATAATTTTGATCAAAATGACAAGGTGTATTGCTCACCAACAGTTTTTGGTACATAGGAACTGCTAACCTTCACAACTATGAGCCAGTTGTAAGCTGTAACAATATATTTAGTCCAAAGACAAGGTGTATTGCTCACCTAAATGCTGATATAATAAGAAACAAACTTGTGAAACTCAACTACAACATCAAATAAATAATCAAGCATCAACTTCAATGACCAGAAGGAACCATAGCTCACCAGTAGGAATGACCAGTAACGAAAACCTACCAGTAGCAGCTCGAACCCGTTCTTTTTTTTTTTTAACCAACTATCATCACACTGTCGCTAAAGCTGTTGCCATTTAAACACATCTTCCTTCAATACCTTTAGTGACATACAATTCTGTCACTAATCTGTTGCTCGAGCTATTTTGTTGTTGCAAACCTGGAAGGATTAGTCAGCCCATATCCAAACGAAACCTAGAAACGAGGCACTTCGAATAATTATTTAAAGCCCATGCACATTCAGCCCATATCCAAACCACGTGAGCCCATCAGGCATGTATCCCACGTCCACAAATATCTGTCACAAATATAATGGTATATAACTGGACGATACATCCATCATTCCTTAGCCCATGCATGTCTGGCCCATACATGTATAGTAGCACAATATGTAAGATCCGAACAGCCCTACAAAGCAGCCACCAGCACACGTCTTTATTATCTCCCATGTTCAAAGGGAAGTAAATATTATCTTTTCCTTATTTTCCTCCTAAAACCAAACTGTATCTTCAAAAGACCACGTCATTTACGGAGGTATTTACGGAATAAGAAAAAAATAATCCCTAAACAATAGGAATCACTTATTGACCCACACATGAATCTCACATTCTCATAACTGTAGCATTATATATGACGTTCATAAGTAGATACCATGCTTCCCCTTAAATCATATATAATGTATATTTTCCCACCTTTTTAGCCAATAACGCGTTTCATTCCTGTATCCCATAAAATACGCAACATACATCTTCCATGGACAGCACAGCACACGTCTTAGAAGGAAAGAAACAAAGTCCTATAAATGTGCATTTACCTCCAAAAATCACGCAGGCAATAAAACCTTCGGAAATCATGCATGCCATAACTGTTTTTAATCACATCTGTGGACCTTTTATTCGTGGAAATCAGCAAGGCATTCGTCCTGCATATCTTTACTCGTGGCCAATCAGTAGTCCGACGTCTGTTTTAATGGGAGACAAATAAACAATCACGGGACCAGTACTAAGTTCTTTGCCCTCGTATGACCAGCCATATTCACTCCCATAATTACGTTCAACAAATCAATCCCACATTATACTCGAAGAAATCAGGGACACAAAAATAGGAAACCAAATATCTCGTGCATAATAATACCTCCCATATTTTGTTCCAAGTTATACGTAGGAAATAACTTATTTCCATATATTATGCATGAGTGAACAGATTCCATTGAGAAGCACACGTGTTTACCAAACTGCCAATAATACGTCCAAAAAGAAACAAATGCTGGGACCATGCATGATCAAACCTAACAGCCCATGTGAGAACCAACATTTTTAGTTACTGCCATATCAAAATAAATTGACCAGTACCTTGGTTTTGACACCCATTAGTCCCACGTCTGTTGTAAGTCCACGCGCAGTGTGAAGAAAGACACGTCATGATCGGTACAACACCTTTTCTTCTTGGCCCAGCAAGCAACTCACGTGATGCTTCCCAGAGATAAAACACAGACGTCACAGCAAGAGTACTAACATGCGTCATCCCCCACTGCCAATTATGTCCTTCTGCTGTCTGTCCTAGAACTACAGCGATTTACTTTCTGTAAATCAGATTCGAACATGTAATTTCTAGGGTTTTGACAAAACCCTATATATTACAAATATAGAAAAACATTAGGAGCCTCATTGATCAACGACCAGGACACGAATCATTGGTCAGCAGCAAGAATACCAAATAACAGCATCAACACTGATCCTTCACCTTAGATCATACTAGGGTTCATCGTTGATCAAGGACCAACTCACCAAAGCTAGTATAATCGCAGTCAATACCATGAACCTGCAGCCTCCATAAAAACGAATCTAGGGTTTTATAACAAACCCTAAGCATTAAGAACAGCAGCCGTCTTCAATTCTACAACAGCAACATCATAGTAACAGCATATGATAGATCAGCAATAATCGTCTAGGGTTTGTTGGGAAAAACCCTAGATCAGCAACCTGATTTATTTAAAAATAGAAAATAACATGAAAACCTTGTAGATCAACCAGATCGAGAGCCAACAAGCTCTGATACCACTTGTTGAGTCTTAGGATCTAGACTCATCTGGGATATAATAACAATGATTGTAATAAGCACAGCGGAACATAAAGAACACAATCAAAGTTATGAACAAGGCTTTCTTATTCATAAAATACTAATAAGCTACTGACTACTAGCTCCTGGTGCCTTATAGGCTTGACACCAGGAGGACGCACACACACCTTTAGTTTACATTGTATATCAATCAGTGAATAACCATGTGTGCCTAATCCTCTTTATATAATAGAGGTACTAGGGTTACATCACAACCCTAGCTTATTATCAAAGCTAACCTAATATTACATATTAGGTCCTTATTGTTTCTTCTGTCTTCATCTCTGTCTATAGGTTTTGTAATCATCAAATCTGTATGTCCCAACAATTATCCTCTTGATCTCCTTCTTTACCTTGTCCAAAAATAAGATCACTCACACACTTGTGATGTGATTAAAGATGAAGCCTTGATGAAGATCATCCTCTCCTAAAGATCTAGTCATGTTCATCATTTGTTTATTTGTGTTTTGTGTAGATCCAATGTATTTGTGAATACTTGGACTAGTTGTGTTCATCCAATCTATGTGTGAATACTTGGATTAGAGTTGTGTAAATCCTTTGCATATGTGGGTGCTTGGATTTGTGTTGTGTAGATCCAAGCTACATGTGTGTACTTGGATATGTTTAGTTGAGTTGTAATAAGTTGTGTTAGTTCTCACTAAACTATAAAGTGATGTGGTTGTGTCTTGTGAGTTCTCACTAAACTATAAAGTGATGTGTAGTTGTGTTGTGTGAAGTTCTCACTTAGCTTCAAAGTGAAGAGTCGTGAAGATTGGTTCTAGCTTTGGATTAGAACGCGACATCTAGCCTTGTGTCGAAAAATGGTTAAGTAGGCAACGTTGTGAAGATTGTTCTAGCTTTGGATTAGAACTCGACATCTAGCCTTGTGTCGTAAAATGGTGAAGTGGGCGACATTATGTAGATTGTTCCTAGCTAAGATTAGGTCTCGACATTTAGCTTAGTGTCGGAAAATATCGTAAGCGACGTTGTAAGGTTTTCTCCGCCAAGAAGGTAGCTTGTTGATATAGTGGAAATCTCGAGTAAGGTGTACTCGAGGAGTGGAGTAGGAACGAGGATAGAGCCTCGTTTCCGAACCACTATAAATCTTGGTGTCTTCCTACTAGGTTGTTTCTTTACTTACTCATTACTTACATTCAACATCATTACACTTATTACTTATTGTTAATGCATTAGAATTGAACATAATCATTATGCAACTAGCTTTCAAGTAAAAGATAGTTTTGGCACTCACCTAATTGAAAGGAATTTTAATTAGGAGATAAATCGATGAGAAACTATTCAACCCCCCTTCTAGTTTCTACAATTGGTATCAAAGCGATGGTGACACAAGATCTTTGAAGTATATTTTACTTTAAAACTTAGATCGTTCTATTGTCTCCTCAAATTAGAAGGTTAAGTTGTACTAAAGTTTTTCTTTGGTCAAAACTATTATTTATTGAAAATAAGCCTTTTAATTGATAATATTGCATCTCATTTAGATTAGTAGTATTAATGAATTTTAGATTTACTCTTGAAATGTATCTACTAGTTTGCATCTTGTTATGTGTAGGTACTCATGAAGATCAATCATTCAATTGATTGTGGATTGAGTTACTTACACTTGTAGAAGACACATCTTCTTTGATTTCCAACATCATTGAATGATGATATCAAGATGGATGGGAGTGATACTAGTCCTTGAAGACTTAGTTGTCACTTTAGTAATGGTTGGGCTTTGCATTGGCTCCTTGAAATCTTGGAATGCAATTTGTGGCCTAGGTACGTTTTCGTTCTTCCACACGCCCTACTGGTCATTCTTTTGATCATTAATTGACTATATGTTTGTTCTTGGCATCCTTGCCTTGACATATGTTTGTGGTTTGTGATTATTCCCTTTTTCCCTCTCAAACCTTCATTGCTTGGATACTTGACTCACTATGGAGATGTAGAGTGAGTTAGTAGAAGCTTAAAGTATCAAGCATGATTTCCATGGTTTGTACCCTTACGGTTAGTAGGCCCAATATCACGTGTAACTTGTGCAATTAAGCTCATCTCTAGGATTATTGATGAATCCCTTGAGATACCAAACTACTTCATTAAGTTGTAGATATATTTTACACATTTGGAATTGAAATATTCCAAGGATAGTGTTATTGTAAATCCTAGTAATAATTATCCAATCATGTGAGAGAGAAAGTGAATCTATACTTTTCTCACATTTTGAAATAGAATAAGACCACTCTTGAAAATTATCTTATTCTATGCATCAAAGTTGCTTGGTATAGTTCATTACCAAAGCCGTTTAGACTTTCGTCAGAAAGGCACGTCTTAAACCACTATATATGACACAAGCTCTTCGTTTCCTCGATTTGAAGAATGTCATTTATCCATTGGGCATTGTAATTGGTCTTGATTCACTTCCCTTGACTTCTCTCCACTTTGCTTTTTCTACGAGTAGTCGTTCGTCTGTTTCGGTTCTTTTCGATCTCGATTCAACTCGTAATCCTTCATTAAGGAATTATTACTTAGTGTTATAGTGATCCAATGATATCCTAAAAGGTTAAGATATATTTTTAAGTACTTTAAAAATTTTGGTTTTCAAAAATTCTTTGTTTTTCTTCGATAAAAACCGGTCACTGTAGGCGGTTCTTTATCATGCGCGGTTCATATGCACGGTTCTTATTGATTAGGAACCGCGGGCAGAAACTTCGCTAAAGCGCCAGTTTTATTAAATTACCCTTTTCAAACAAAACCCTCTCTCCTTCACACACACAGCCGACGTGTTCTTGACATTACACCATTGTTGTTTTCTTCAAAAACCTTCAATCACTCAAGATTAATTGATTCCAAAGTGTGGGTTTCACTCATGCTTCATTCTACATCAATTAATTGTAAGTAATTTCATTCAGTTCTATCTAATTTGTTCTAGGGTTCATCCTTTCATAATTGGGGATTTTTAAAATTGAAATTGAATTAGAACTTTACTAGGAATAAGAGTTGACATAGTATTGTTACTATGATTCCTTAGGTTCATATTCATTGAGATTTCACTAAAACCCACTTGTTGAACAAATCCAAATTTTGACTAAATAATTTTTGTTGATTGATGGAATTGATATGAACCCATGAACAAGTTGGTAATGGCATTGTTAAATGCTTACCTAAAAACCTTGTTTTGAAAAACCAATGTTCAAGTTCATTGCTGATCTTACATAATCAGTGTGTTATTATCAATGATGAACTAGGTACATTGTGAGTATGAGAATGATAAGGATTAAACCTTGTTTGTCAAGAGATTGATGAAACACATTCTCATCTTTTTTTATTTTTGGGTTATAAGTAACATATGAGTGATTGGAGAAATATTTTTGTTTAATGTATTTAGGTACTAATCATGCCTTCAAGATATCAAAAGGATCACCAAGACACTAAACAATATATTCCTAACCTTGCCGACTTTTGTCACTCAACACAATTTGCCCACTCTATCGTTCCCTTCAAACTCGTTGTTTCCACGAGGGTAGAGTTGTCCAAGAGGACATTATGCTTACATTAAGTCTATGTTTGAACAAATTGAGTTCGATTGTTTGTTATACATAGAAGAAGACATTTACCCCCAATTCCTCTTGGAGTTCTTTAGCACTTATTCTATCATTATGGAAAATGGTAGAATATTTGTTAGGTTCATCTTGAATGATCTACTCATTCAATACTCTCTCGAAGCCTTTGGTCAAATTCTTGGTGTGCCATTTGAGGGCACTTGTCGTTTTACGGATAAGTGGAATCTTGATGCTCTCCTTGAGTCCAACGATTGTCCTCTAAATGACCACTTGGAAGTTGACCTTGACTTCATCCTTGACATCATTTCCAAAAGCGTGATGGAACCGTTGTAAGAAGCCTTTATACTAAAAGACGTTCCGTGAAACGTCATGAGGTTCTATTAAGAAATCTTTCTCGCTTTCAACCGGTTCAACGGGTTATGCTACCTATTCAAGAGGTATATGAAAGAAAGCCTAGAAGTGATAGAGGTTCAAGAAAAGCCGACCAACAAGAGTCTGATGATGAGGACACTTTTATGCTAACAAGTGATGGTGATGGCATAGGTACCAGTGCTCATTTCGGCTCTTCAAGTAACTCCCACCCATCCACTAACTCATTCGTGGACGGGTTAGAAGACCTATCTCCTCCTCCTCACCATGCTACTAGTAAAATTCCGGAGAACCTTAGTCTTGAGGATGTCTATCGGTCAAATATTAGGACACAAGGTGAGTTGCATGATCATCGAGTGGAGTCAAGAGGTGGATTCAAGTACTTGGGAAAATTGATCAAGGGACTTGGCAAGAAGAAGAGATGATGACATGGATTTGATTCAAGATGAACATGTTGTTGGACATGTTTTGTGGTGTTGAACTTTTCTTTTCTTTATTATTATGTATGTATTAACTAATACTACTTGTTTGGATTACTTACTATTTTAATCCTTAGTTACCTATGTAATCGATCTTTTGATTTACATAACTTTGTGCTTCTTATGTGTTTGTTAGCTGTTTAGATTTTGATTAATAGTTAACTTTGGCTTGCTATTTACTTGTGTGAAATCTGGACTAACCAAAGTTTGAGGAAGTGCATTTTTTTTACACCTCTGGTCGTGGTTCCATATCGAACCCGCGATTCCTTAGCGATAAAGAACCGCGGCTCTACATAAGGAACCGCCAGCCACTATTTCGACAGAATCTTTGCCTTACATTGTTTTCCTTAATCTGTGTAAAACTTTGATAAATTTTTTGCAAAAACCTGCACTTTCCTAAACTAGGCTACCTAATTTCATTATTCACCTAAAATGATTTTAACCCATTACTAGTTTGGATCATTCCCTTCTCTTCTTAAACCCTCTCTTGTTGATTGTGTTCTTCATCCCTTCAACTCTTCTCTAAACCTTAACACACAACCATGGTTTCCACTAGAACATCCACCTCTTCCAAAACTTCCTCTTCCAAAAGAAGCCTTAAAATTAAGATTAAGTTACCTAATATTGGTTCTTCATCTTTTCACACTCCCAAAAATGAGATTTCTCCTATTCTCATTTCCTCTTCACCTTCACCACCCCTTGCTCCATGCAAGACAAACTCAACTCATGGTACTAACCATTCACATGGTTCTACCTCCTCTTTATTCCAATTTTAACACCTGGTAATTTTCCCTACTTTGTAAAATGACTATTTTACCCTTTGACTTTTTATTTAGTCAACTATGTGATTTAACTGTGTTAGAACCGGGAGGTTATCCCGCGTCTTCTGAAAACCTGTTTGCTAACGAGTAATGACCTGACACTGTGCTCAGTCATTATTCTGAACATTTTCTGTGAACCTGACCAAAGTGCTGAGACGGTCAATGAATTGACGATAATCCATGAGATTATTCGTTATCTGTGAATTATGTGCTTAACTGTTTAGTTTTTAACAGTGTGATCGTATTTTCATGAGCATCGTATTTAAATATTTCTGTATATGTTTATATATGCCTGTAATTTAGTATTTTTGCTATTTATAGTAATAAATCGTATTTACTGTGAATATTTAATTAACGTATCGCGTTTTCGTATTTTACGTCGTTTTTACGTTTACCCGTCGTTAACATGCATAAAATACTTTACCAATTATAAAATGTCAGTTTTCGTCGAAAAATCGTAAATTTAATATATTTCGTCAAATTTTTAAGTTTTACGTAAATTTTAACTTAACTATATACTTTTTGATATTTACCTAAAACTAACTAACCTTTTTACCTTAAACCTTTTAACTAATTACCATAGTAAAAAATTTGAATAATTTACCCCATGTGGGACCCCCATAACCGGCCAAACTACATCACACATGCAAGATACACCAAAATTTTACTCTTTACCCTTTTAAGCTTAACTTACAAACCCTTACACCTTTTAACTTATTACCACCTTAACCTTAACTACACTTCACACTTATTCACTTCATTTCACCTCAAACAAAAAACACACATCTCTCTTCTTCTCTCTCAAAACACACGGCACAAACACAAACACATTTCCACCATTGTTGATTTCTAATAGGCTTCATTTTACCAAGAATTAACACAACACAAAATCACCCTAGAGCTTGTATAAGCATAAAGAAGAATGGTCTTTCTTGGTTTGATGATTTGAGTAGTTTTTGGGTTGAAGTTTTAGAGTAGAGTTCTTGTTGAGTATTAGTGGGTTAGAGCGTAGATCGGGTCGTTGTGACTACGTAGAATCGTTACTCAAGGTTATTTCTTAAACCTTTTTCATCTTTTCATTTTCCATGCATAATCTTGGTAGATCTATGCATGCATGTTACTCATCAAGTATTTTCTTGAAATAAAATGATAAAAACTATTTTTGGTCATGAAATATTTTAAGATTTATGGAAATTATGTGTGGATCTATTAGATCCATACATGAAAATGGTTTAATTGAAAGATTTGTGAAAAATATAAGTATGTATATTTTAGATTTGTGAACTTGAAGGAAAATCTTTGATTTTGTTGATGTTTATGAAAAATTGGAGGGAACTAGTAGTGTTACTACTAGTGGTTACGCTTGAAAATGGTCGAAAACGAGTTTTTACGGAAAACATACAATCTGTCCGATTTTTGTAAGAGGCGTAGAGGGTCGTAAAAATTGTTTTGACACTAGTTTACTACGATATTATGAAAATATAAGTTAATACCTTCGTTTCGATATATTATGGGCTAAAAACGGAGCTAAAATGAGTAAGTTGTGGTCGTTTAAATTTCGTTGTCAGAAAACTTAATTTTTGGAGAACAACACTATAAGTGGTTGCTGTCCAGATTTTTAAAGTGGTCGAAACGACATTTTCGAGTTAAACGGAGTTGTTTTAAGTGTCGAAATGGTTACTAAATGGTATGTATGAATGTTGGACTTGTTTTGTAAAAACGTATTAGCTCGAAATGTGAATACTTGTTGTACTATTGAAAGTTTGAAAGTTGGAAGTGGAAATTGTTACTATTGTGAAAAAATGACTTGTTGAATTGTTGGCGATTGAGAAATTGTTGAAAATAGGGGTTTTAGGACGAGATTTGAGTATTTACTAAAAATGGCAAATTTTTATGTGACGCCGAAAGGCTGCCGAATTTTCGTTAGAATTCACGTAGGAAAATTTGTTAAGATAAATTTTGGTAAATTAAAATTTACGCCGAAAGGCTGTCGAAATTTCGTCGAGTCAAAAATAAATATTTTTGCCTAAGTATATATATACTATAATGTTTATAAGATATAACATTTACAAGTCACGATTTTAACAACAAAATATATACTTGATCGATGAGTAACGTACGTGATGAACTTTTGTGACTTATTTGCTAGCGCCTAAACTATAGTATTATATTTAGGTTGTTGCTAGAGTTGATCGCTACTATTTGATCTTACTTGTGCGGTTTGAATCGTTGCTTGAGGTGAGTTTATAGATCCCTATTAAACTGCTTTCTATGTTTAATGTTTTGGGATGTGATAAATGCTTTGATGCTTGCTTCTGGACGCAAGTAAAACTTGATTTCTGTGAACGCTTTGTGAACACTATTTATGAGATAGCTTAAGTTGCTTTAGCCATAGTCCCCACTATCGTGAATCGTTAGTTACTCTGCTGGAGTAAGCTCTTATGTTACGGATAGATCTATTGAGGGTTGACAACCTCCACTCGGGCATTCTGACACCGGACGAGTGTGTACCATTTGTATGAACGGAGTTATCTTGGCTAGGTACTCCATTGGGGCAAAATTTATGTATGCAATCTATTGTATGCACTGGATCACTAGTTTCAATGTCACGAGCTTAGCTATCATAAATATTGTGAACACCCAATTTATCCTACACTTGGCACTATATCTCCTATAGTTGCACGTGTACATGAAATGGAATCTGAAATTGAATGACTATGAATTTTTACTTGAAACCTATATTCTCACCAACTTTATGTTGACCCAATTTAGCATTTATCTCAGGTAATTGATGATGTGTTATACCTGTTGTGTGAAGTACTCGGAGTCCGCATGCATTTCTTGGCTATCTTCGGACATTTATTTGCTTATGCTTTTGAACTATTATCTCGTTGATGTTTAAAACTTTTACATTCCGCTGCACTATCTTTTGAAACTGAGACCTTTTGTACTATGATGCTTTTAATTTAAATTCAACGAGGTATTTTTATAAAACGTCTCATTTAGAGTCGTTCTCTTGTACCTTGAACTATGATACAATGACGTAACAGCCCCCGAGCTTCACCGCTTCCGCATATCACATTTTGGGGTGTTACAGAATTGGTAATCAGAGCCTTGGTTATAGAGAACTAGGTTTGCATCTTAGGCCTAGACTATAACCGATGTGGCTACTTGTTACTCTGTATATGTATGTGTACTACGTAATGTATTACGTAGGATAACACTATAAGTAATATGTAATATATATTATGTAATACGTAATATGTATTATATACATATGCATTTCGCTGATTTGCATACTTTAATTTCTATACATGATTATTTCATGCATACCCTACAACTGCTTTAATACGCATTTTGGTTGTTGCAGGTTATGTCGTCATCTACTGTTTCTTACCAGCCCGACTCTGCCGAGGAAGAGTGGGAAGACGAGATTGAGATGGTACCAGATCATGTTGAGCCGGAGAATGACCAAGAGGAGGCGGATCCTGAGGAGGAAGGTGCGGAGTATGACCCTGACGAGGATCCAGAGGAGGATGATGAGGGTGAGCCTGATGTGTTTTTTGATACTTCCGATGTTGTTGACGGAATGCCACCGGTTGTGCATCGTACTTTGATCGAGTGGGTTAGTGGTAGTGAGGACGATGAGGATGATGAGGATGACGTGGATGGTATTGAGGTAGATCACGAGGGTGATGAGGATATGGATGGACATGAGGTAGGTCATGAGGATGATATGGATGGTGTCGAGATAGATCATGAGGGTGATGATGATATGGATGGATATGAGGTAGATCGTGAGGATGATAAGGACATGGATGATGAGATTGAGAGTGATACTGACGTTAGGATGGTTGTGGCTAGTAGTGATAGCGAGGGTGCTGAGGCTGATGATGATATTAGGGTTGATGCTTTGACTTTTGTACCTGAGAGAGTTGAGCCTAGTAGGAGGAGTGAGATTAGGAAGACGTCCAACTTGAGGAAGAAGCCTACTGTTCCCTGTCAGCGGTTTAGAGAGGAGAGGGAAGCTTTATGGGGTACGCCACCAGCTGAGGTTTATACTGATTCCGATGATACTGTACCACCTGCTGATGGAGCTGGACCATCCAGTGTTAGATCTCGAGCTTTGTCCGATTCTGATTCGTCATGCCAACGGAAGAAGATCTGTATGTCTGATTCACACACTACACCTGAGGCATCGCCTACTCATGAGATTCGAGCTGCTATTGCTGTTTCTACACCACCTACTCATCATGTTGGAGAGCCCTCTAGACCTAGGTCATGTGTTGTTATGATAGGATCTGCTAGGGATTCAGATGCTGTTCGTTTTCGTCTACTTGAGGATGCGGTTTTTGGATTGTTAGAGGATAACGAGGATACCCGCGACTTGTTGGATACCACACTTGAGGAGGTTGCTAGGTTGAGGCGTGAGTTGGAGTCAGTTCGTGGAGGAGACCGAGCTGCAGATGGAGACCCGAGGAGTGATTCACCGAGATGTGTTGAGTGTGATCGTCGTCGTCGCACTTAGAGATTCGTCGTTATTGTGCTTAATTCTAGAGTAGATTGACATCTTTATCTTTTGGGTATTGTATCCACTAAACTAGAGTAGTACTCGGTTAGTTGGAGTAGACTAGATGTAATTATACTCTTATTTTATGACTATGTACTTGATATTTTGATTATGAATGGGAATTTAACTTTATGACCTTGACCAGTGACTGTCTCTTTTTTTGTGTTGTTGTACTGTTAAATTCTGCATTCTATTTTAGCATATGAAATATATAACGTGTATATTCATGCTTGAACCTTAATTGCATTGTTGTCTTAACGCAGAGAAACAATGGTGAACACACGTAACGGAATGACTGACGCACAATTGGAAGCACTGATTACGCAACGAGTGACTGCTGCACTGGCAAACTTTCAAGCTAACAACAACGTGAACGAAGCACCACCGAACAATGTTGACAATCGACCGCCTAAGCCGTGTACTTACAAGGACTTTAGGAGCTGTGACCCTTTGACTTTTAATGGTACTGAAGGAGCTGTCGGATTAGCTCGTTGGGTCGAAAAGATGGAAGCTGTGTTCCGTGTTAGTGGATGTGCTGTTGAAAACCAAGTGACTTATTCTACTTGTACTTTAGCTGCTGGAGCGTTGACATGGTGGAACACCCATGTGCAAACGGCTGGAGCCGAGGAGGCGTATGGAATGAGTTGGGAGGAACTTAAGAAGTTGTTGACTAAGGAGTATTGTCCTCATAATGAGATTCAGAAAATGGAAATCGAATTGTGGAACTTGACTGTGAAGAACAATTATATTGGGATGTACACAAGGAGGTTTCAAGAATTGTGTTTGCTATGTCCTGGAATGGTTCCGGATGAAGAGAAGAAGGTTGAACGTTATATTTGGGGTTTACCTGGTAGAGTTCAAGGGAATGTGACATCGTCTGGACCGACAAAAGTTAGTGATGCTATAAGGATGGCTCACAGTCTGATGGACCAAGTTGTTCGAGCAAATGCTGGGAATGCCGCGGACAACAAGAGAAAATGGGGGAATAACCAAAGGAACAACCATGGGAACTATCCGAATAAGAGGCAAGACACTGTGAAAGCGTACACTGCTGGTACTGGGGAAAAAGGAGTGTACAATGGGACGTTACCTCTGTGCAATCGATGCAAGCGTCACCATAATGGACAATGCAATGTACAGTGTCACAACTGCAAGAAAACCGCACACATTGCTAGAGATTGTAAGTCACCACCCAACACGAAAGCCAATGTCACTTGCTTTGAATGTCAGCAAAAGGGACACTACAGCAATGAGTGCCCAAAGAAAAAGAACAAGGACAAGGACCAAGGAAAGAATGCTAAAGCTGGGGAAGCTCGTGGAAGGGTCTATGTGATAGGAGGAGGAGAAGCGCAACAAAACCCCGACGTCGTGACGGGTACGTTTCTTCTCAATGGTCTTTATGCTTCTTGATAGGTGTGTAAACACCCATCTTTTCTACCACTTAATTACAACAATAACCAGACCAAAACGTGTATTTTATGTCTTTTATGTCGGAATTATGCGTGGTTTGTGTTTTTGTTGTGAATTAGGATGAAAAGGTTAGAAATGGAGAAAACACGGACATTCACGGGCATTTATGGACTTTTATTGAAGAAAAGGATAAAAGACGAAGTCAAGAAGTCAAGAGTGCAAAAAGAACGGAAGTCCACGACCAATTCTGAAGATTTATCAAAGAAAAAGTCAAAAGACGGAAGTTTATCAAAAGCCGAAGAATTCAAGTCTATTTTATTGAAGAATTCAAAGACGAGTTCGAAGAAATCCCGAAGCCAAAAGTCCCTTAAGTCCAAGTTTAAAGAAGATTAGAAGAAAAGGACTAATGACGCAATTAATGAAGATTAATAAAAGAAGGGACTTAAGCTTGCAATTAAGAGAAAAGGAAAGAGGGGAGGAAGCTTCCTAATCCTCCCCTATAAATAGTCATTAGATGTAAACATTTCATTTTGTTGGCTAAGGTGACAATTAGTCTTCCACCATTTAAATACTTGTCATTTACTTTTCATGTCATTTGAATTCATGTTATGCACCTTAATTACCATTTAATTCCAAGTAAGTTTTCATTTTAATTCCTGTCAAATCTTTATTTTATCTTGTCAATCTCTTATCTACCTTTCTTATTCTTTGATTCATGTGTTTATGTTATGTTCATGTTCATGCTTTTATTTTGATCTAAGTGGTTTTTGATTATTTTGGTTAAAGTTGTTTGATTTCATGTTTTAAATTGTTTGTTTATCTATTTCATTGATCTCGTTACTATTTAGTTTAAATCGTTTGTGTTTATTTGATTTATTCTGTGATTATTCCTGCTGCTACTGTTGTCCTTGTTCTTCGGGAATGTTTGCTTGTTTCTGATATTTCCAGAAAAAGTTCCGAACCAAGAAGGTGGAAAGTGTTCATTCGGAACTTCTGAAGTTCCGAATCAAGGCTTCATTCGGAAGAATAAACTTGTTCATTCGGAAGCCAAAACTTCCGAACCAATACTCTTCATTCGGAAGTCCAAAACTTCCGAACCAAACATACTCATTCGGAACTCCAAAGTTCCGAACCAAGGGTTTCATCCGGAACTTTCCAAAAGTTCCGAATCAACTCAAAGTTCCAAATCAAGGACCAAAGTTCCGAATCAGGGCTGTTCATTCGGAAGTCAAAAACTTCCGAGTCAAGGTTGTTCATTCGGAACTCCAAACTTCCGAACCAAGGGAAATCTTCCGACTCAAGAAAGGTTCATTCGGAAGTTATAAACTTCCGAATCAAGGAGTTTCATCCGGAAAGTTCCGAATCAAGGAGTGACCAAAGACTTCCGAATCAAGGCAACAAGTGAGAGTTCCGAATCAGTAAGTTCCGAACGAAGCATTGTTTTGGATAAGTGACATATTCAGATCAATTTGTTCCGGATCAAGGATTTTGGTAATATTCCAAGTGAAGAAGGATCATTTCAACCAAAGGTGACATTTAGGATGAGTGATTGTTCCAAACGAAGGTTTATTCCGAATGAGCCATTCAGGTTCTTATTAGCTTTTGTCCTTAATTTTTATCTTCAAGCTTTATTTTACTTGCCTTTTTATTTAATTGCACTTTTAGAATATTTGCCTTAGTTTTAGTCACACTTTAAGTTTGCCTTAGATAGATTTAAGTTTGCGTCATTTTACTTTAGTGCCCTTTAATTTTAGTCACGTTTTTAAATACTCGCACTTTACTTTAATTAGACTTAGATTTACTTAAAAAAGCACTTTTACTTTTAAGTCTTTGCATTTAAATTTAAAATCACCCAAAAATATTCTTTTTCACCAAAGATCAACTTAGTCACACATAGGAGCCTAGATCAATTCGTTAAGATTCCGAGAACACGAACTTCTTAATCTTTAATTTTTATACGGGCAAAAGCCGTGTATCAAATGGCACCGCTGCCGGCTCTTTTCGTTAAGATCAACAGTTTCCTGTGCTAGACACGTTGCTTTTTGGGATCCGTTCACTCGTGAACGTTATTTTTCTTGCATAAAAAAATTCAAAAATCATAAAAATTAAAAATTGATAAAAAACCATAAAAATTAAAAATTTCAAAAATACAAAAAGATTTTATCTTTCTTGTGTATATATATTGTCTTTGTGTTTGGTTTCTTTTTCTTTTGCATTTTCAGGTGTATGCGTACTAGATCTTCTAATTATCAAGAGCCCGAGCCTCAAGAAGATTTAGATATGGCAGGTGTTAACAACAATAATCAACCACCGCACCTTAATAATAACAACAATGCTCTTCCACAGCCCGATCTTCGGACCATGGAGGAACTTTATCAACCAACAATGTTTGGACGAGGAGGACCGATTGCGCCGATGCAAATCAACGCTCCTGAGTTTTCGTTGAATCACCACATGATTCAGCAAGTGCAAACAAACCCATTTAGAGGATTGCCTGATGATGATGCCAACAAACACCTCGACAAGTTCATTACAATCACCCAAAGCATGAAGTTGCCTGGGGCCACAATGGATGTACTCCGCCTACAACTCTTCCCACATACTTTATCGCATCATGCCGAGAAATGGTTTGATCGTCTCCCGAAGAATTCTATTCACACTTGGGATGATATGACTCAACGCTTTCTTTCGCGCTACTTTCCACCATCCATGGTCACAAGCCTTCGCAATCAGATCAGCGGTTTCATGCAAGACCCTGATGAATCTCTTTTCGACGCTTGGGAGAGATATAATGTCTTGATCGACCGTTGTCCAAACCACAACATGCTTCCGGTCACCTTGATCGATACTTTCTACAACGGATTGACTTTTCGAGATCGTGATACGATTAATGCAGCCGCCGGTGGCACATTCATGAAAAGGAGACCCGAGGAGTGTAGAGAGTTAATAGAGAACATGACTACTCATCATAAGAACTGGGATTCCTCTGCTTCTTCTAGAAACAACACGAGAGTCAATGTTTCTTCTACCTCAGCAAACCCTGAGATGACCGAACTCACCCGCATGATGGCTGAAATGAGCAAAAGTATTACGCTTCTCGCTTCAAACCAACAACAACAAGTTAAAGCAGTCGCTAATCCTTGTGAAACATGTGGCGGTCCTCACTCATACACCGATTGTCCTTCGACACAAGGAAATCCGGAAAATGTGTATGCAGCTTACGGTAATTATTCACCAGAAAATTACCAAGCTAGACAACAAGGGGATAGAAACATGCTGAGCTACCGTTCAAACAATTACCTTTCACCCGGTTTTTCTCCTCAAAACCAAAACCCCGCCAACAACTACAATAGAAGCAATCAAATCCCACCTCGTGCTTCTAACCCTTATCAACCACCCACCCAACAACACCCACCCATTAATCCCGATGTTGACACAATCATGAGAACTCAAGGTGAGCAAATCAAGAATCTATAGAGCCAAATTATTAATTTGAAAGGAGATATCTTGAAGCAAGGTAATGACATCAGAACCGAGGTTCGTGAAAATCTTCAATCTTCTTTCATCACTCAAACAACTGAATTAAAGAATCTGTTGGCTAGTTTCTTGCCCGAAGCTCAACCTTCTTCTTCTTCGGGTTCTCTACCTTCAAACACCGTCACCAATCCGCGAGCTAATGTGAGTGCTATAACTACGCGTAGTGGAATTACCATTGTCAATCCACCTGATTCACCACCATTATCTACACCTCCTCCACCACCATGTATCCCTACTCCTCTTACACTTAGTGATAGTACACCATTACCGTCTCCGCCTCGTCATGACGATGTATCTCGGAAGGACCCTTCAACATCACAACCTTCACCAACTACACCTCCACCTAACCCTTATCAGCCCAGAATCCCATACCCTTCTCGCATAGGCAAGACCAACGAGCTAACCAAGAATGACTGTAATGTAATGAAATATGTGGATATGCTATCTAAAATGACCATCAACATTAGCCTTGTTGAAGCACTTTGCCACATGCCGAAATTTGTCAAAGCATTCAAGGAATTGCTTAGCAAGAAGGAGAAGCTGATTGAACTCGCCAACACACGATTAAATGAAAACTGCTCTGCAGTCCTTCTTAGAGAACTTCCGGAAAAGCTTGGAGATCCCGGTCGTTTTGTGTTGCCTTGCGTGTTCAACAAAACTGAAGAATTTACTGCCCTTGCTGATCTCGGGGCTAGTATTAATTTGATGCCACTGAGTGTTTGGAAAACACTATCATTGCCCGACCTCATTCCAACAAAGATGACTCTCGAACTTGCAAACCGCACTCTCGCTTACCCCGTTGGTATAGCCGAAGATGTGTTTCTTAAAGTTGGCACATTTACCTTCCCGGTCGATTTTGTCGTAGTTGATTATGAAATGGACCCTCGTATTCCTTTAATACTTGGTCGCCCATTCTTGAGGACCGGACGTGCTTTAATAGATGTGGCCGAAGGTGAGTTAATCTTACGAGTCGGGGATGATTCTAAAGTTTTTAAAATGGGGAAGCTTACAGGCAAATCTTTTGGAGGCCGAGAATCAGTGAAAATGATAAATGTGCTCGATGACTTTACCATCTATGACAATCCTCTATTCGAGTCTTCCACTGATAATCCACTTTTTAATGATGATGTGGATGATTCTCACTCTACTTTGGACGCTTCTCCCATTTATGATTCTCAACCGGTCTTCGATGCTTATGATGATGATGATTCTAGCTCAGATTCGGATGATTTTGACTGTACTTCTGAGTATCCCGCGCTGCCCACTTTCGATGATTTCAATGAGGCTGATACTCTATCGAGCGATTCTTCACATGATGAAGATCCTCCACCATCACTCGATCCTACTTTGGAAGATTATTCATTTGAGGAAGATTTCTCTGAATTTCTCAACACATACTTCCCTCATGAGAGTGATGCTCCTCCTTTTGACTTTGAAGATTATCGTCTTGATCCTACTTGTTGGGTCAAATATTGAGTTGATGTGACAAAATAAACAAAATAAGAAGACAAGGACTAAAATGTACAAGAAGCAATTCTACAAGCTGGTGGAGTCTTTTTATAATTATATTAGCTTTCTTTGTAAGCTATGTCTCTAATATATAAAGAGACATAGACGTAGGTTTTACATAACAATTCATTCACAATGTAAACCTATAATTGAGTTCGTGTTCTAGGCGTGGGATTTAATGCATACACGCCTAGAGATTATTTGTTTTATTATTTAATACAAGTAATCATTGGGGAAATTCATCTTTGTTCTTGTTAACATCTTGTTACTAATCAATGTTCTATTCCGCTATGATTAACATCATATGAATGTTGAATATCCTAGATATAATGGTTCTTAACCATTGAGTCTAACGATCAAATGAACTCCACAATTGGTATCAGAGCGGGTGGCTCGTGATATCTAGGAGATACAAGGTGTTTTGTTCGTGTTCATGTTGCTGTGAAGTGCTGTCCAGGATTAGCGACAGTTTTGCGACGGGTTAGCGACGGTCTGTCAGATCTGTGACAGATTTGCAACGTTTTTGCGACACATCTAGTGTCACAAAAAGAATGGGAGGAAGGAGTAAGCATATCTGTGACAGTTTACTGACGAATTAATTGTTGCTAAAGGTGCATTAAAATAAATTCGTTCTTAGGGTTTTATTCTAAACCCTAGGTCCTATAGATCTTCAAGTTGATGTGCTGCTAGCCTTGGGGAATCGATTCTTCATCGATGATGAACCCTAGCAGCATGTTTTTTTAAGAAAATGTTTTTAGGGTTTCATATAAACCCTAGCTCTATTATGGACGGATCTGTTCTTGCAAGTATATAGTGACTGGACGTGGGTTTTGCATGATGAAACCCTAAATTCGATCATGAAGATGAACAATTGAGGCTGTGAATTGGTCGTTTGTTGCTGTGAACCAAAAGGAGTGATACGATTTTATTGAAGCATGAAAACTGATCTATAATGAAGAACAAGATCTGCTATGATTTGATTTTATGATCAAGGTTTCTAATGACCCTGGCGTAGACTACATGTTGCTGATATGAAGCTTGTAGCAGATCCAATTCTTTCAAGAATTCATAAGTGTGATCATATCATATTGGACGTAATATATGGGTACAAAGAATGTTGGATCTAATGTGCTTGTGGTCCTATATCTTTCGTCTGTATCCAAAAGAAGAAAAAGAATGCTTCCTGATTTGTAGGGATATGGTATATCTCTCTTATTTTAATTTAAAGTATTCTTGGTATTGATATGGGAACAAGTTGAGGGCCAGTTGTTATCTATTATTTACACGTAAAGAATATGAAACGTGTAGGAATATACAAAAGATTCATGTGCTATTACAGTCCTTCATGTGGGATTACAATAGTATATTGGGTTGTGATACAATAAAGATGGTCCAATGATGATTAAGAAAGAGACAAAGGTGTGTTCACGCGGGGATAACTACTGGTCAAAAGAAATTTGTGAGGTCCCAAGGATTTTTCTAAACGTGATCTATGGTAGTTTTGTGATGATTTATATGGTTCAAGTACAATAGACATAGGACTGCTGGTTATGGGATTCGTCAAGT
This sequence comes from Glebionis coronaria, assembly GCA_025667525.1. NCBI lineage: Eukaryota > Viridiplantae > Streptophyta > Magnoliopsida > Asterales > Asteraceae > Glebionis > Glebionis coronaria. Next base: position 673,999,870 of record CM046875.1, read on the forward strand.
AAAAGTGGTACATTATTATAATTTTCAAGCCGCTGATAGGATTTATTTAGTCGCTGACAGTGAAAGCTAGAAGCTGACACGTGTATTTAAGTCGCTGATGGTATTGTTCGTAGACGCTAACATAAAGTTTTGGAGATTTTTGGTTTGGAGTTCGGTTTATTCACAGCAACTAGTTCTCAAAGGTATAAAGGCTCGTTTTATTTTTATTGGTTACGAAGAAAAGTTTTTATTACTTGTTTGAAGACGAAGTAGATTTTCGCGGATTGGTGTTCTATCATATCTTCAAATTTTGTCAGCATTTGAAGGTAACTTGTAGGTTCTTTTAATGTGTGACAATGGACTTGATAAAAAGGTAGCAAAGGTATGAGATTTTTCTTAAGACGCTCTATGCTCATATTTGCTAGAGAATTCTTTTTGTCAAGAGACTACTCATTATAGCCGTGAGTTTTATAGTCTACTCATTATAGCCGTGAGTTTTGGAGTCACATGTTTAGTACAAGACATGGAATACAAGTTCGGGTTATTCTATTTCATCATCAAGTAAGTCATAACTAGATTTCTTCATATGTGATCATTACACAAAGCCTACAGAATTTGAAGATTCAAGATACTTGACAAAAGTTGATCTTATTTGATTCTATTCAACCATTGGAAGTTGCTCTTTTCAAAGATACTACTACTTGTGTACGTATACTATTAGTCATTTAAAGATGGCACTACATGTTAATTTCTGGTGCTGCTCTCATCATGGATGGTACTACATAGTATTCGTTTCTGCAAGTGGTTAGTTATTCGTTTGCTTGTGATGGTTGATACTTCTACTTTTGTTCAAAAGAAATGGTGAACGCATGGTATAAGGGGAAGCTTATTCTTCTAAGCGTTACATCATTTACATGGTACTTGTATGCTTCATAGTTGTCTACGTTTTACTACTTCCTTGTTGATGTGACAAAAAGGGGAAGAAGTAATAAATTAAGGGGAAGCTGGCAACTTGAAGAACTAGTGTCATGAAAGAAAGCAGTTTGTTTTGTCATATCAACTAGGGGAAGATTGTTGGGTCAAATATTGAGTTGATGTGACAAAATAAACAAAATAAGAAGACAAGGACTAAAATGTACAAGAAGCAATTCTACAAGCTGGTGGAGTCTTTTTATAATTATATTAGCTTTCTTTGTAAGCTATGTCTCTAATATATAAAGAGACATAGACGTAGGTTTTACATAACAATTCATTCACAATGTAAACCTATAATTGAGTTCGTGTTCTAGGCGTGGGATTTAATGCATACACGCCTAGAGATTATTTGTTTTATTATTTAATACAAGTAATCATTGGGGAAATTCATCTTTGTTCTTGTTAACATCTTGTTACTAATCAATGTTCTATTCCGCTATGATTAACATCATATGAATGTTGAATATCCTAGATATAATGGTTCTTAACCATTGAGTCTAACGATCAAATGAACTCCACACTACTTTGGATTTGAAGAGCATTTTGTCAAAGGAGACGAAACCGGTCGACACCGAAATCCGTTGCACATATGATTTGACACCTCTTTGTCCCACTTCTGAGGACGAGGTTGTGCTTCTTTGCGGATCTTCCTCACACTCGGCTGAGCCTGAGTGCTATTTTCCCTTAAAGGAAAAGGTGTTCGACCCCGGTATTGAAGTTTTTAAGCCATCTCAGTATCCACCTGATGAAATAAAAGGAAAAATTTTTGGACCTATTGAAGACATGCTTGCACCACTTCATCCTTGCTTCCACCGTGCTCCATCGCTGCTTAAGGGAACCTTGCCACTTCTCTTTTGGCTTGCCTTGTTCGCCTTAAGCTCTTGCTTATTGATGGATGAAAACTATGTCTTTGATCCTGGTGGATATTTTTCATGCTACTTCCGTTGATGATCAAGGTCGAGTCAGGCTCACGACTCGGTTAACAAAAATCAAGCGCTTCTTGGGAGGCAACCCATGCATCTATCTTTCCGCTTTCTTTAACATAAGTGTAGGGGGGACCCTTTGGATTGCTATTTCCTCTCCTCACTTCTTAATCAGGGATTCGAGCTTCAATGATCCACTCTTGATGATTCTTGACGACCCGTGATTCCGTGTTCTACTTCTTCCCGGTTCTATCCTAAACTCTTTTCGATTCACTATTTTCTATTTTCTCAATATTAAAATAGGAATCTCTTTAGTTGTCTTTTCCTTAGCCAGATTTAAACAACGTGCACAATGTCCTAAGTGTAGGGGAGCTTACTCCCACATGCTTAAACATTGAGGACAATGTTTATCTTAAGTGTAGGGGGACTTCTATCGAAGTTAAGTGGTCTTTTCCTTGTTTTTGTCCTCATTTTAACCGGAAAATCAATTTTTCGACATTTTTCAAAATTTTTGATCTATTTTGGCCTATTAGTTGTTATCTTTGTATAGTTATTTTCTTTCTCTGCTAGAATAAATGTTGAATAAGTGGTTTTAATTTTCAAACGTTGTGAATCTTTTGACTCAATCCGAGTTTACTCTAGCTAGTATCCTTAACGTGTTTAAGTCAAGTTTTGCTAGGCTTTTATATAGGGAGCTATAAAACGCGAAAGTCTTAACTCTCACGGGTTAAGAACAAGAACTTTTCGCAAGTTCCTATAATTGATCCTAGAGAGTCGTTTATCAAGGGAACTTTAAGATGCGATTTCTAAACTTGAAAAAGTCTAAGAATTTGCAAAATCCTATAGGCGACTCGAAAACCCAAAACTTTGATTTAATAGGCTAAGTATCCACGAGTCTCATTACTTGATATTTTAAACTGTGGAGAACGAGAGATGATAGAGCCAATTATAAGTTCGGTATTCTTTCATGAATTTATGTGAGTTAATTATGAGCCTATTCTCCCATCGCTTGCTAATAATTTATTTGCTAATAAATAAGGTTGTACGATTTGAAAAGTTACTTAGCTTCTAGCCCCAGATCGTTTAAAAGTTGCTCGGTAATGACGAGAGTTCATAGCCAAGGCATAACTTATGAAGCGGGGCGCGAAGATTGGCGAGTCCGAAAAGGCCCTAACAAGGCATGAGGGCTATGTTTTGTTGCTAAAGATCCAAAGTGATGTGAAGAATCATTTATCGAAAATCAATATGAAGGATCGAGACACACGACGTAAAGCAAAACTCCCCAAAAGTCATGGAGAAGTGTATCCGAAAAGACCCTAACAAGGTATGAGGATAAATAGATCCAAGTCATAAAAGGAGGCGGATCGTTGTATATCAAAGTCCAAAATAAAGATTGGAGAAAAATGAAGAAGTCGTGGTCCAAGTATGAATCTCTCAAAACTTCAAGTGAAGAAATTCCAAATATGAAGAGAAGACCATTATTTCATGAACGTCTCTCAAGATTTGAAGTATGAAGTCGCTGCCAAATATCGGCCCGAGAAAGGTCTCAAATCGCGAACCAAGTTATGCCAAGATATGAACTTTCTGATATCCCGAGAAGCAGTTTTAAAAGATTTGGTCCTTTAGCTAACTATTGATTAAATCGTGCACTTTATTTTCAGACTAAATAACTATCGAAATAAGTCAAATAATGCATCTTCGTGATCATTCAATACAAATAATAAAATATAAGAGATACACCTAGGAATAAGGGAGTCTAAGTGAGTAATTGGCCCACATGAGTTCGTGTTAGTTTACTAACTTATAATAACAATGATCTCGTTTTTAAGCTTGGTTTGGAGAAAGTGAAAACTTGAGGATGATGATTATTCATAACATTTTCAAAACCCAAGGTATGCTTTTGATTTCTTTATTTTGTATGTTTTTAATTTTCTATCTCTTTAATAAAGGCCAACGTGGATTGATTACGATGAAAAGTGTAATCTTGCTTTGTAACTAATGCATTGCATGAGGACATTGCAATGGTCAAGTGTAGGGGATTTGATAGGTGTGTAAACACCCATCTTTTCTACCACTTAATTACAATAATAACCGGACCAAAACGTGTATTTTATGTCTTTTATGTCGGAATTATGCGTGGTTTGTGGTTTTGTTGTGATTTAGGATGAAAAGGTGAAAATGGATAAAACACGGATATTCACGGGCATTTATGGACTTTTATTGAAGAAAAGGATAAAAGACGAAGTCAAGAAGTCAAGAGTGCAAAAAGAACGGAAGTCCACGACCAATTCTGAAGATTTATCGAAGAAAAAGTCAAAAGACGGAAGTTTATCAAAAGCCGAAGAATTCAAGTTTATTTTATTGAAGAATTTAAAGACGAGTTCAAAAGAAATCCCGAAGTCAAAAGTCCCTTAAGTCCAAGATGAAAGAAGATTAGAAGAAAAGGACTAAGTATGCAATTAAATGAAGATTAAAGAAGGAGGGACTTAATTATGCAATTAAGAGAAAAGGAAAGAGGGGAGGAAGCTTCCTTAATCCTCCCCTATAAATAGATTAGGATGTTTATTTTTCACACTTGTTGGCTAGGGTGACACTAGTTCTTCCACCATTTTAATTACTTGTCATTTACTTAATTGTCAATTTAATTACCTTGTCTCGCACCTTAAATTCATTTAATTTCAAGTAAGTTTTCATTTAATTATTGTCAATCTTTACTTTATCTTGTCAATCTCTTATCTACCTTTCTTAATCTTTGATTTGTTGTGTTTATGTTTATGTTCATGCTTTTATTTTGGTTCAAAGTGTTTTTGATTATTGTGGTAAAAGTTGTTTAATTTCATGATTTAAATTGTTTGTTGATGTTTATTTGTTGATTCGAAACTGATTTTATTAATTCGTGTGTTTGATTTTGTTTACTTTTATGTTTATATCTGCTACTGTATGTTCCTTGTTCTTCGGGTGTGTTTGCTTTGTTTCTGATATTTCCAGAAAAAGTTCCGAACCAAGAAGGTGGAAAGTGTTCATTCGGAACTTCTGAAGTTCCGAATCAAGGCTTCATTCGGAAGAATAAACTTGTTCATTCGGAAGCCAAAACTTCCGAACCAATACTCTTCATTCGGAAGTCCAAAACTTCCGAACCAAACATACTCATTCGGAACTCCAAAGTTCCGAACCAAGGGTTTCATCCGGAACTTTCCAAAAGTTCCGAATCAACTCAAAGTTCCGAATCAAGGACCAAAGTTCCGAATCAGGGCTGTTCATTCGGAAGTCAAAAACTTCCGAGTCAAGGTTGTTCATTCGGAACTCCAAACTTCCGAACCAAGGGAAATCTTCCGACTCAAGAAAGGTTCATTCGGAAGTTATAAACTTCCGAATCAAGGAATTTCATCCGGAAAGTTCCGAATCAAGGAGTGACCAAAGACTTCCGAATCAAGGCAACAAGTGAGAGTTCCGAATCAGTAAGTTCCGAACGAAGCATTGTTTTGGATAAGTGACATATTCAGATCAATTTGTTCCGGATCAAGGATTTTGGTAATATTCCAAGTGAAGAAGGATCATTTCAACCAAATGTGACATTTAGGACGAGTGATTGTTCCAAACGAAGGTTTATTCCGAATGAGCTGTATTCAGGTTCTTATTAGCTTTTGTCCTTAATTTTTATCTTCAAGCTTTATTTTACTTGCCTTTTTATTTAATTGCACTTTTAGAATATTTGCCTTAGTTTTAGTCACACTTTAAGTTTGCCTTAGATAGATTTAAGTTTGCGTCATTTTACTTTAGTGCCCTTTAATTTTAGTCACGTTTTTAAATACTCGCACTTTACTTTAATTAGACTTAGATTTACTTAAAAAAGCACTTTTACTTTTAAGTCTTTGCATTTAAATTTAAAATCACCCAAAAATATTCTTTTTCACCAAAGATCAACTTAGTCACACATAGGAGCCTAGATCAATTCGTTAAGATTCCGAGAACACGAACTTCTTAATCTTTAATTTTTATACGGGCAAAAGCCGTGTATCACTTCTATTTTATTTGATACTGGAGCCGATAGGAGTTTTGTGTCGACTGCTTTTAGTGTTTTACTTGATGTGACCCCTTCGCCCTTAGACACTAAGTACACTATTGAGTTAGCAAATGGGAAGTTGATAGAAGCCGACACTATACTTCGTGGATGCACTTTAAATCTTCTAGGTCATCCTTTCGTAATAGACCTTATGCCTGTTGAGTTAGGGAGTTTTGACGTGATTGTCGGAATGGATTGGTTGTCGAGACATCGTGCTACGATTGTATGTGACGAGAAGATCGTTCGTTTACCATTTGGTGATGAAGTTTTGGAGGTACAAGGGGATACAAGTGACGGAAAAGGGAAGTCACGACTGAACATTGTCTCGCGTGTCAAGGCTCAGAAGTTGTTGTCGGAAGGTTGCCACGTATTTTTAGCCTGTATTATTGTAAAGCAGACGGAAGAAAAACGGTTGGAAGATGTACCTATAGTACGGGATTTTCCGGAAGTCTTTCCTGAAGATTTGCTTGGATTACCGCCGGCTAAACAAGTTGAATTCCAGATCGATTTAATACCGGGAGCTGCACCTGTTGCTCGAGCGCCTTATCATTTAGCACCGTCGGAATTGCAAGAACTAGCGACGCAACTACAAGAGTTGACTAATAAAGGATTCATAAGACCGAGTTCTTCACCCTGGGGAGCTCCAGTCTTATTTGTAAAGAAGAAGGATGGGAGTTTTCGGATGTGTATCGACTATCGTGAGTTGAACAAACTTACCATCAAGAACCGTTACCCGTTACCTAGGATCGATGATCTGTTTGATTAGTTGCAAGGATCGAGTGTATACTCGAAGATTGACCTTAGGTCTGGTTATCACCAATTAAGAGTCCGTGAGGAAGATGTTGCAAAGATTGCTTTTAGGACTAGGTATGGACACTATGAGTTCCAAGTGATGCCGTTCGGTTTGACAAACGCACCTGTTGTGTTTATGGACCTCATGAACCGGGTGTGTAAACCATATTTGGACAATTTTGTCATTGTGTTCATCGATGACATACTGATTTACTCAAGGAATGAGAAAGAACATGAGGAACATCTTAAGATAATATTGGAATTGCTTAAGAAGGAGGAATTGTACGCTAAGTTCTCGAAGTGTGATTTTTGGTTGCCAAGAGTACAATTTCTAGGTCACGTTATAGATAGCAAAGGGATTCATGTTGATCCTGCCAAGATTGAATCAATTAGGGAGTGGACTGCTCCTACGACACCGACTGAAATTCGCCAATTCTTAGGACTCGTCGGATACTACCGAAGATTCATCGAGGGATTCTCGAAAATCGCGAAACCATTGACGAAGTTGACTCAAAAGAAGGTGAAATACGAATGGGGAGATAAGGAGGAATTAGCATTCCAAAAGTTGAAACAAATGTTGTGTAGTGCGCCTATTTTATCGTTACCAGAAGGATCGGAAGACTTTGTGGTCTACTGTGATGCATCAGCAAAAGGATTGGGAGTTGTGTTGATGTAGAGGAAGAAAGTTATCGCCTACGCGTTACGACAATTGAAAACGCATGAGAAAAATTATACTACGCACGACTTGGAGCTAGGAGCGGTAGTATTTGCCTTGAAGTTGTGGAGACACTACTTGTATGGAACCAAGTGTGTCGTCTATACTGGTCACAAGAGTTTACAACATATTCTTGATCAGAAGGAACTGAACATGAGACAACATCGATGGATCGAGTTGCTCAGCGATTATGACTGTGAAATCCGTTACCACCCTGGGAAGGCCAATGTAGTGGCGGATGCGCTAAGTAGAAAGGAACAACTGATGACACGTAGAGTTAGATCGTTAGCTATGGTTATCAATCCGAACTTACCTGTGCAAATTCGTGAAGCACAAACCGAAGCTCTTAAGCCTGAACATGTTGAAGCTGAGAAATTAGGAGGAATGGTTACAAAGAAATTGGAGACTAGCACAAATGGAACGCTATGTCTGAATGGTAGGAGTTGGTTACCACGGTTTGGAGGACTAAGGGACGTGATTATGCACGAGTCGCATAAATCTAAGTATTCGATTCACCCAGGATCTGATAAAATGTATCAGGATATGAAGAAGCTATATTGGTGGCCAAATATGAAAGCTGAAATCGCTACTTACGTAGGGAAGTGTCTGACTTGTGCTAGAGTGAAAACAGAACACCAAAAACCATCTGGATTGTTGGTTCAGCCTATAATTCCTATGTGGAAATGGGAAAATATAACCATGGATTTCATAACTAAGCTGCCTAAAACGACCAACTGATATGACACAATTTGGGTAATTGTGGATGGACTTACGAAATCTGCACACTTCTTGGCTATGAAGGAAGATGATTCGATGGATAAGCTTACGAGACTTTATCTGAAGGAAGTAGTCGCAAAACATGGGATACCGATCTCGATAATTTCTGATAGAGATGGTAGATTTACTTCGGAATTCTGGAAATCACTTCAGAAAGCGTTGGGTACGCAATTGGACATGAGTACTGCTTATCACCCGCAGACTGACGGACAGAGTGAGAGAACTATTCAAACGCTGGAGGACATGTTGCGTGCTTGCGTGCTTGACTTTGGGAAGCAATGGGACAGACATTTGCCTCTGGTGGAATTCTCTTACAACAACAGTTATCATACCAGTATTAAGGCTGCACCGTTTGAAGCGTTGTATGGTCGTAAATGTCGCTCGCCTGTGTGTTGGAGTGAGGTTGGGGATAGTCAACTCACTGGCCCTGAACTCATCCGTGAAACGACTGAGAAGATTGTTCAAATCAAGAGCCGAATTCAAGCAGCCCGTGATCGTCAAAAGAGTTACGCCGACGTTCGATGTAAGCCTCTCGAATTTCAAGTGGGAGACAAAGTGATGCTAAAAGTATCGCCTTGGAAAGGTGTGGTACGTTTTGGCAAGCGAGGAAAGCTGAACCCCCGTTATATTGGACCTTTCAAAATTCTGGCAAAGGTTGGAACTTTAGCCTATCGTCTCGAATTACCGCAAGCGTTGAGCCGCGTGCACAGCACTTTTCATGTGTCGAACTTGAAGAAGTGTCTGTCTGATGAAACACTCGTTATACCATTGGAGGAACTCCGAATCGACGACAAGATGCAATTTGTCGAGGAACCTGTTGAAATCATGGACCGTGAGGTCAAACGATTGAAACAGAGTCGTATTCCTATCATCAAGGTGAGGTGGAATTCTAAACGTGGACCTGAATTCACTTGGGAGCGTGAGGATCAATTTCGCAAGAAATATCCGCAACTCTTTGACAAATCTAGAAACTGTGACACTCCTAAGCTTTGAGGACAAAGCTTCTCTATCAAGGGAATGATGTAACACCTCGTAATTTTCCCTACTTTGTAAAATGACTATTTTACCCTTTGACTTTTTATTTAGTCAACTATGTGATTTAACTGTGTTGGAACCGGGAGGTTATCCCGCGTCTTCTGAAAAACTGTTTGCTGACGAGTAATGACCTGACACTGTGCTCAGTCATTATTCTGAACATTTTCTGTGAACCTGACCAAAGTGCTGAGACGGTCAATGAATTGACGATAATCCATGAGATTATTCGTTATCTGTGAATTATGTGCTTAACTGTTTAGTTTTTAACAGCGTGATCGTATTTTCATGAGCAGCGTATTTAAATATTTATGTATATGTTTATATATGCCTGTAATTTAGTATTTTTGCTATTTATAGTAATAAATCGTATTTACTGTGAATATTTAATTAACGTATCGCGTTTTCGTATTTTACGTCGTTTTTACGTTTACCCGTCGTTAACATGCATAAAATACTTTACCAATTATAAAATGTCAGTTTTCGTCAAAAAATCGTAAATTTAATATATTTCGTCAAATTTTTAAGTTTTACGTAAATTTTAACTTAACTATATACTTTTTGATATTTACCTAAAACTAACTAACCTTTTTACCTTAAACCTTTTAACTAATTACCATAGTAAAATTTTTGAATAATTTACCCCATGTGGGACCCTCATAACCGGCCAAACTACATCACACATGCAAGATACACCAAAATTTTACTCTTTACCCTTTTAAGCTTAACTTACAAACCCTTACACCTTTTAACTTATTACCACCTTAACCTTAACTACACTTCACACTTATTCACTTCATTTCACCTCAAACAAAAAACACACATCTCTCTTCTTCTCTCTCAAAACACACGGCACAAACACAAACACATTTCCACCATTGTTGATTTCTAAAAAGCTTCATTTTACCAAGAATTAACACAAAACAAAATCACCCTAGAGCTTGTATAAGCATAAAGAAGAATGGTCTTTCTTGGTTTGATGATTTGAGTAGTTTTTGGGTTGAAGATCTAGAGTAGAGTTCTTGTTGATTATTAGTGGGTTAGAGCGTAGATCGGGTCGTTGTGACTACGTAGAATCGTTACTCAAGGTTATTTCTTAAACCTTTTTCATCTTTTCATTTTCCATGCATAATCTTGGTAGATCTATGCATGCATGTTACTCATCAAGTATTTTCTTGAAATAAAATGATAAAAATTATTTTTGGTCATGAAATATTTTAAGATCTATGGAAATTTTGTGTGGATCTATTAGATCCATACATGAAAATGGTTTAATTGAAAGATTTGTGAAAAATATAAGTATGTATATTTTAGATTTGTGAACTTGAAGGAAAATCTTTGATTTTGTTGATGTTTATGAAAAATTGGAGGGAACTAGTAGTGTTACTACTAGTGGTTACGCTTGAAAATGGTCGAAAACGAGTTTTTACGGAAAACATACAATCTGTCCGATTTTTGTAAGAGGCGTAGAGGGTCGTAAAAATTGTTTTGACACTAGTTTACTACGATATTATGAAAATATAAGTTAATACCTTCGTTTCGATATATTATGGGCTAAAAACGGAGCTAAAATGAGTAAGTTGTGGTCGTTTAAATTTCGTTGTCGAAAAACTTAATTTTTGGAGAACAACACTATAAGTGGTTGCTGTCCAGATTTTTAAAGTGGTCGAAACGACATTTTCGAGTTAAACGGAGTTGTTTTAAGTGTCGAAATGGTTACTAAATGGTATGTATGAATGTTGGACTTGTTTTGTAAAAGCGTATTAGCTCGAAATGTGAATACTTGTTGTACTATTGAAAGTTTGAACGTTGGAAGTGGAAATTGTTACTATTGTGAAAAAATGACTTGTTGAATTGTTGGCGATTGAGAAATTGTTGAAAATAGGGGTTTTAGGACGAGATTTGAGTATTTACTAAAAATGGCAAATTTTTATGTGACGCCGAAAGGCTGCCGAATTTTCGTTAGAATTCACGTAGGAAAATTTGTTAAGATAAATATTGGTAAATTAAAATTTACGCCGAAAGGCTGTCGAAATTTCGTCGAGTCAAAAATAAATATTTTTGCCTAAGTATATATATACTATAATGTTTATAACGATATAACATTTACATGTCACGATTTTAACAACAAAATATATACTTGATCGATGAGTAACGTACGTGATGAACTTTTGTGACTTATTTGCTAGCGTCTAAACTATAGTATTATATTTAGGTTGTTGCTAGAGTTGATCGCTACTATTTGATCTTACTTGTGGGGTTTGAATCGTTGCTTGAGGTGAGTTTATAGATCCCTATTAAACTGCTTTCTATGTTTAATGTTTTGGGATGTGATAAATGCTTTGATGCTTGCTTCTGGATGCAAGTAAAACTTGATTTCTGTGAACGCTTTGTGAACACTATTTATGAGATAGCTTAAGTTGCTTTAGCCATAGTCCCCACTATCGTGAATCGTTAGTTACTCTGCTGGAGTAAGCTCTTATATTACGGATAGATCTATTGAGGGTTGACAACCTCCACTCAGGCATTCTGACGCCGGACGAGTGTGTACCATTTGTATGAACGGAGTTATTTTGGCTAGGTACTCCATTGGGGCAAAATTTATGTATGCAATCTATTGTATGCACTGGATCACTAGTTTCGATGTCACGAGCTTAGCTATCATAAATATTGTGAACACCCAATTTATCCTACACTTGGCACTATATCTCCTATAGTTGCACGTGCACATGAAATGGAATCTGAAATTGAATGACTATGAATTTTTACTTGAAACCTATATTCTCACCGACTTTATGTTGACCCAATTTAGCATTTATCTCAGGTAATTGATGATGTGTTGTACCTGCTGTGTGAAGTACTTGGAGTCCGCATGCATTTCTTGGCTATCTTCGGACATTTATTTGCTTATGCTTTTGAACTATTATCTCGTTGATGTTTAAAACTTTTACATTCCGCTGCACTATCTTTTGAAACTGAGACCTTTTGTACTATGATGCTTTTAATTTAAATTCAACGAGGTATTTTTATAAAACGTCTCATTTAGAGTCGTTCTCTTGTACCTTGAACTATGATACAATGACGTAACAGCCCCCGAGCTTCATCGCTTCCGCATATCACATTTTGGGGTGTTACACCAATCAAGAATGAATGAGCTTTCTTCACCATTCACTCCTAGTCCTCCTTTAGATGGGAATTCTGAACCTCAACCTCTACAAAGCATTCCATTTGTCCTTGAGCCTTGGGTTACCTCTCCTTTCACTCCACCAAATTCTCTCATCTCACCCTTGGACACTATGCCTCCACCACCTCCTCCACCCTCAAATACTAATGCTCCTATTCCTTACTTCATGGGCGATCCTTACTTATTTGGTTTCCTAGAAGCTCATGGTGCAAATTGCCCATGTTGCCTCTATAATAACTACATCATTCAAAACCTAAGGTTGGAGATGCTTGGTCTTCATGGAAGGTTTCATGATTTCTTGCTTGCCTTGTTCTCCATGCCTCCTCCTCCTAGGATATGAATGATGGTTTTCAAAATAAAATGCTTTTTAAAGAAGGTCAAGCCAAAGAAGACTGCATTCAAGACCTAGTTTTAGCTAACTTTGTGTTAGTTAGTTGTTATTTCCTTTCTTGTATTTCCTTTCTTTTCCCTCGTGATTTTCTCATGTGGATGATCTATGGATTTAGTTTTATGTGTTTTAGCCTATGTGGTCGCATTAATCAACTTCAATTTATTTAAAATTGAACCTAAATCTATCACAACCTCTAAAAACTTGACTTAAAATTGGATCAAAATGTTATCTAAATATTTTGTCACCCTTTGTCAAGACATACTTTGTGAATGTGTTGCTTTTATGCAACCCTAACATACTCTAGTGCTAAAAGAGGTAAAAATCCAAGATTTGCAAAATTTTGAAAAAGTCTTATTTTTCTCAAAAACTTTTGAAAATCATGGTATGTGGTCCACTGGATGCGGCTCCTTAGCCACTAGGCGGATCCATATCGATATGTAACCGCGGGCTCCCATAAGGAACCGCGTACGGGAAATCTACTTTTAGCTTATTTTTGGTCTTTCTTCTTTTACCACTGTCTTGGTTAAGATTCTTTGTTTACCCAATTTGGCTAAACATTCCCTAAAACCTTTTGTTTTCATTTCAAATCTTTGCCTTGTCTATTTTCTTTAAATTCTTCTCTTTTGGGAGTTCTTCTCTTCATCCCTCATAATGCCTAACTCTTCCATTCCTAACCTTGACATTTCTTTGTCACAATCTTCTCAACCTAAAGCTTCTTCTTCTAAGCTTTCAAAGAAACCGAAAATATCGGTTTGACCCATTTGGATCAAGAAGAACAAGAATCCGCATGATTCATCTTCTCCCAAATCCTCCAAGAATTCTTCTTTCTCTCCGATCAAATATTGGAATGAGACTTACTCTATAAATCCAATCACCGGAGAAAAGGAAATTCTTCCACCACCACCTAAACCTTTCAACTCTCCACAACTCAATGACCTATCTTCTTTCCCTAATCTCACTAGGCATTGTGAAAACATCTCTTATCCATTATCTCTCTCTCCACTAAACTCTCATTTTGATGGTCCTCCCCCATCTAACGACTTTGTTTTGCATCATGGTTCCTCGTGTGCTTGTTATCGTTTTCAACAAATTGAACTTGCTCATATCTATGACAAGCTAAATTTCCTTGAATTCCTCCTCACTCGGCCTCCTCTCAAAGTTTTCGTTCCCAAACAAAACTTCGAATGATGCTTCGTCGTCTTTTTTTTTCCAACTAAGGCACATTTTGTACACTAGTTGTTTGAGTTAATAAAACTTAAGTAATCTTGGAAGATTATCACTATTAGAGTAGTTTATGCTTTGTGGTTTATTTTCCATATTTTTTGCTTTAAATATATATTCATATTGTGTAAACCCCGCAGTATTATCATGTTTATAATATCCATGATGCTTAGGTTAACTAAGAAAATTAATATTTTTAAGTGATACAATTAATAGTCATTAGCTTAAATAAAAAGTATACATACGTTTTAATTTTCCAATGTGTAAAAGTAAATGGCAGTTATGACTATTAAAGTAGCAAGTTGTATAAAACATAAAATAATGAATGGTGACTTGAATGAGACAGCTAAGAGGGTGCGTTATTTTCTGAATTGCTACGTGAATTTCGGGATTCTCAAACTACCTTGCGTATATTTTTAATACTAGTCACAATATCAAATTCACAATTATTAACCCTACATGAACAAACCAAACAAGAAAGATGGAGTTGCGCCGTACATATTACGAATTCACTTCGTGCTAAGAATCATGATCACGACCATGCAAAGTTGTGGGTTCTCGTTGACGACTCAAGGTTAAAGCCGCATATCAGTTTAGTTTTGGTCTTGGTTTACATCTAGACCAAGTTGCTAGAGTAAAGAGACAGCTTCGCGATTATGTTCGAGTTGATGTATGTCGAGGCATACTTGATCATGTCATGCCAGGGAGACGTTTCGGTTTCAATCACTGGAGGTTCAAGACGGTGTTTGGTTTGGAGTACGTGGCGCTCGACTCTAGTGCTTGTGCTGGTCACGTATGGGTCTCATCAGTTTGCGTTTACCGTTTGTGTCCGGGTGCGGGTTACGAGCAAACGCGTTGAATCTTGACGTTTCTGTTTGAGTTACCATTCGTGTTCATGTTCGACTATAGTTCAAAGCATTTTAGTGAATTCTAGTGTTCATCTTCGAGTCGGTTTTTGTACATGTGTTCGTCTTTATCTCGATCTCTCTCATCGGGCTCGAAGGTAATTCTCGAATCAAACTATTTACCATAATTAGTGGGTAGCTTAGATTGATGACTTAAATCAATTTCAATATATGCAAATATAATTCGCCCTTATTGTAGACGAAAACGGAAATTTTGGAATTCAAAAATGTTATCAAGCTTTAGTAATGATTAACTTAATCAAGCATTCTAGTTGCTAAATGAAAACCTAAGAAAATTCTTATGAGCTGCGAATCTATAGGAAGGAAATAATTCATGTGGTAATAACATTTATGATCTTTCATATTCTACCCTTATTTATTTCAATATTTCATGCAACCCTTTGAAATATTTTTTGGTGGCTATTTTGGCCCCTATGACTTACTTATAATACTATTTATAATGATAAGTTATCTTCCAATTAGAGATCTAAACATAAAATTAGATTATAATTTTGGATATATGATTAATTCCTTATGAAGAAATTTTGAGGATTTTGGTTGATCAATCGATGGGAAATAGATTTGGAATTTGTTTAGACATCGAGATTGGCCGAGGTACGGATACTCTTATCTCCCTACTATTAATTGTCTCCTTCGATTATTTGATTGATCGTACGGATTTTCTGTCCTTTCAGTAAGGACTTCCTTTTTATGCATGATTAAGATTCCCCGTCTGCAGCCAAATGTTTTCCCCAGTATATATGTTATAAATTATAAGAAATTATTTTAATAACTAAGATATTGCCTGAGCCTTATATACAAGCATGACCAGTTAGTTGTACTAGTTACGGAGGTACCGTAACCATGACACTTGAGGCACCGGTGTCATGACTCACCTGTAGGAGAGTGATATCCTGTAGCGTCCCATTTAGCTCAGCTTGGCCATTTTATCAATATTATTAGTGGGGCATATGGATGCATCCTAGGCTATCAGTTTATAGTTTATCAGGTAATTGTGGTGTGTGCTCTACATCCTTCACATTAGAGCTGATCCCTCCACCCAGTACATTATTTAGAGGTCATCCCTCTACAGCATGACGAGGTCACCCCTCCAGTTATTCATGCAACAATTGTTACAGCACATGAACTATATAAGCTCTTGGCAATTAAAATACAGTAAATGCATGTTTTCGGATTTAACAGATAACAGTTCAGTTTTATTATTATAAATCAGACTTATCAGATTTTCTACAGCTTTCATCACACTCCGCATATCAGTCTTTCATCTTCAGTAATTGTTAATTATTTCAAGTTCAGTATATTCTTATCATGCATTATATCCATTCACTGAGCGTTATGCTAAGTCGTAGTTCTTTCATGTTCTAATGGCAGGTACACCAGGACACTCTTAAGATTCTGAGAGCATGTGCATTCGGATGGAAGCTATCCAGACTTCTTACTTTATGCACCTCTTACATTGTTCTATTTTTGGACATTGTTTAGTCCTTTCCTTCAGTATTTACTTTTCATGTTTTGAGCTTATGTTTGGATTACCGATGTTTGATTCCGGTATTTCCTTTATGGTCGGTTAATGTTTTAGGACATTTACCTTATGCTTTGATGACACGCCATAAATACACGTAACGGTCCACTTATCCAAGTGGGGTGTCACAATTATGGTATCAGAGCTATAGGTTCGACCTGTAGGCTCTAAAACTTGACCTGTGACTAGTGGGTAGTCACCAGGAACTTCCCAGATTTTGGCGTTGTTAGCTTTCATGTTTCCCATGCATTTATCAGCCAGTTTTCTTCATTTATCAGACAGTTTTCTTAAAGTTTTGACTAAGTAAAAGGTTGGTAGAGGACTGTCCATATTTAGTCGCATGTGCTTTTCACTCGAATTTTGTTTTGGTGAACCGACCCATAGGCGTTCACCCTCGCTCGTTCAGATTTTGTATTGGTGAACCGACCCATAGGCGTTCATCTTTACTCATGATAGATTCACGTTTTCAGTCGAATATTACTTGATGAACCAGCCATAGACGTTCACCGTTATTCAGGTCAAATTTCATGTTTTTAGACGATAGTTGTTTTGTGAACCGAACCAAAATTGTTCACCTTGGCTCATATCATGACATTTTATAAAAAAAATTACAAGTATGGATTGAACTACAGCCAACCATATTTAGTCCCAGATTTGTATATTTCTATACATGACAGTTCTCGTAAAATTTTGACAAGTATAAATCGAACCAGAATCGCCCAATACTTAGTCACATGTCTTCTCATTCGAATTTTGTGGATTTAACCGTAGCCATCCACACTAGTTTATGTTAAACCTTAGTTGATTATCCTTTTATGTTCTTCATAACAGTCAAGTTTTTATACTCTCGCATAGATTTCCTTTTCATGTTGATTAAGTTTCATGTCTCCTTATGAGGATTATGTTATCAGCAGGGTGATGATGTTTTCATGCTAAGATACGGAAGGATTACAGTTAAATCCTGTTTCATGATAAATCATGTTTGGTCTTCATCAATCATGTCTTCATGCTGACCACTGTTGAAACTTCATTTAATCATACTTTTGAGCCTCTATACAACCAGCATAAAGTCTACGCAGAAAATGTCAGCCTATCATGTTACTCGTTTAGTTCAGTTTGCCAACCGGTTAAATCAATTTATTTTTATTTTTTCCTTTGACCATATCAGACGGTTGACACCAGTATCGATCATATCAGCAAACCTTCAACAGTAATACATGAACAGTATTCATCGTGTTCTTCACGTACAATATTTCAGGTGTACTCCATGTACCTTACTTCATGTGTACCGTTAATCGATCCTTAATCACCTCAGGCATTTCCACTTGTTGATATACTACCAGATGCTGATGCTGCTCGCGAGTTGAAGATTCTACCAGATACTGATGTTGCTAACACTTTTGGGACATCGCGAATACTGATGCTACTGATACTTTGGAGATTCCACAAGATGCTGATGATGTTTATATTATGAAGACTCTTCAGAGCAAGGACGAAACTATAAATTTGAAATACCTGACAAGACTATATTTCAATCATCAGACGCTACCATTCTATCCCATGCTTTTAATTTCTCAGCTGGATGTCACACTTCACTCAGCTAACTTCATTCAAAAGAGTGGGAACCGGTACCCAGCCGGCCACTCAGCAGAATAGTTATACGAATCACGGTCGTAATAATGATCGTCGTGAAACTAACAGACAAAGCGGTAATGACAACCTCTGTGCTTATAATTATCAGTCAGTAGTCATCGGACTCCGGAACAGACGTGACAAGAAATACAGAGGTCAGCAGTCTAACCGGTCCGACAACCCTAGCAGTTACCAGAAATTCTTAACCTTATTCAAACTCACCCATTAAAATACATGTCCAGACAACAGTCAAGACACAGGTCTCAAGTATCAATTTGGAAGACACATGTCAGGACACCAGTCATAGTACACGTCATACAAATATCTTTTCAAAGTACGAGTCAGAACTCATAACTCTATATCTTTTCTAAACCAGGCTCTCAGAAATTCAGGGTACCCTCCAAGGGGATATGACCATTTCGTCATGCCACGTATAAAATTAGATCATTAAAGATCCAGTTACCACCACTGGAGTATTAATCAGGTTAAACACGCAGAATTCATTTTGTGAGGTTACAAACGCACATATTCAGGGAAAATCGTCATGTTTACTTCACGTATTCCTATGACAGCTGATATGAGCACAATTACTCATATCATTTGTATCTAAAAAAATCAGTAAATGCATAAAATGAATAAATATGGCATTATATATGTGTTTTTATTGTTTAATGTGTGTAGGTACCAAAGTTCATGAAAACCAGCAAAATCGACACGGGTTTTGAAGAAAAGATCAAGGAAGCCAAAATCAAGTTCGATTTAGTAGATTTAATTTAATAGAAGTGAAATGGGCCTTGTGGGACCCACATTTACTTAATGGTCCTAAAAGCCCAACTATGGAGAAAGTTTTATCTATTTTTGGTCCAAGCCCTAAACATGGCCCAATTTGGCCATTATAAGGTGACGGATGGGAAGCTTGGGCCAAAATCCCAAGTTGTCAATGAGTTCTCAAACGTATGAGACGTGAAGGAATACTCTTGGGCTTCAAACCCATTAGAGTTTGTTATCAATGGACGGTTAAAATAGATATTTAAAGTGAAAACTTATTCACTTTCTTAGTCAATTCGTATCACCCACACCACACACTTATTCACCCTTTCGTTAAAAAAAGATACTTCTCTCTCACCTCTCCCAAATAACCAGTTACCCTCTTATCTTCTTAACCCTAAAACTAAAATACCAAAATTGGGGGGTTTTGATCCAGGGGGCGTGAACACACACGCACCTTAAATAATTCGCTACTAATTCGGAGCTTGAAGATGGAGGAAATAGATCCACGTGGCTTCTCTTCCCTGCTCTGATTAGCCAAGACAACTCACCCTTCCTCAATCCTCCAATCAAGAATGGACACATCAGCTTCAAAGAAGCACAACTAGCACACATCCTTGCCAAGTTGGCAATCCGTGTGCTAGTGTGCATATCGCAGTCGCAAGATTAAAGAGAAGAAAGAGAGTGACGAAATCAACGGCCAAGATGAGTATTCTTCTTCGACAAACTTCACCAGCAGCCTTGGGGGTTGGCCTATAAAACCCCCCAAATATTCTGTATTTGGTATCCCATTTTTACTTTTAAAGTTATTATGCAAAAATAGTTGTAGGAATAATTGTAATTTCTCTTTTAATAGTACTGTATCAATTTCAAGAGATTAATAAAAAGTTTATTTTGATTCATATGATTTCTTTATTTAATGTCTGTTAAAATTATATTGCAATATTATTCTTTAATCTATTTTGTTTATGATAATGTTAATATTATTTTATTAATCTAATTAATAGCTTCAATTAAATAATAAAAGTAAATTTTGGGAAAAACTTTCCCCACTGGAAAGTTTTTTAAACAAGCTACTGTTAATCTGTTCCGGGTAATGCTGGTGGTTGTGGTTCGATGGTGATGTATGGTGGAGTTGATTCGGTTTACTAAGACGGATCAGCGCCGCTCTTCTTCCCAAAGGATTTCTTCAAAAGGTTCAAATCCATTTTATTTTCTGTCTAAGTTCTTAGTTTATTAATTGAATAAAATCTGCTTTTATGTTTATTAGTTGAACATGTGTTATTAAACTGCTAGTTAAAATGGTAATGTGATAATCTGTTAATTATTTGTTTTTGATATTTGTATGTTCTATTTAACTGCCAACTTTGGGGTAGTTTGGATAGTTTGAAGTTCAGTCGTAGCTTTTGCAATTTAGATGAATCTGATTTGGGAATATACTTTTTAAAAATTTGTTTTAAATAAGGGTTTGGTTAGATCTGAGTATGTGGTTTTGTGAGTATGTGAGTTTGGATATTTGTTTGGGCTTATGAATCTGTTAAACCTAGAAGTTTAAATTTGCTTACTGAAATTGGTTATTCTGTTAATAAGGGTTGTTTAATCTGATATGTGAGTTTTGGTATGCAAGTTTTTAACTGATATTTTGCTGAATTGGTTTAGATAGAATTTAGGTTTATACTATCTGATATAGTAAGTCTGCTGAATGTTTCTGATTATTTGAAAGTTGATGAGTTTTTATGACATTCAACTGAGAGATTTTGATACCTTGAAAATATTGGCTTTTCACTGCATTGTGATTACTGAAGTAGTTAACTGTTTTAATAAAACTGATTTTGCCTTTGGTTACTTGTATTTTCTCTTTGGTTTTAACTGATATTAGGAGGATTCATGGTCATAACTGCATGTTGATTAGTATATTACTCGTGTCATTGTTAGTTTTAGTTTTACTAATATTAGTTTGCTTAGCTAATATTGTGAATTTGTTTAAGTGAACTGTGATCTATCAGAGTACTATATCTTTTGTGTGGTACTGTGATTTTATTCTGTCAATACAAAAATATATTCACAAGTTGTCACTCATGTGACTTCTATCAGTTTCATTTTAATTGTCCAAAAAAATAATCATCCAAAAAGTGTCCCTTGTGGGACTCGAACCCTTGACCTCAAAGGTGGGCACCAAACGCATTTGCCAGCTGATCTAGCTTCTCTTTTTGGTTTAATTACTGCCATACTAATTAATATAGTATTTTATCTAGGCTGACAGCTTTTGTGTGTTTGTTTAAATACATAGTTTTCATTTCATAATATTAAATCATTAGTTTATAAAATTTATTTTATAAAGTTTAAAAATAAATAAATAAAAACAATTAAAATATATTTTATTAATTTTAGAAATCTAAATTGTTACTAAAATTAGTTTTTAAATTTTAATAAAAATAGTTTTAAATGGATTTTGTTATTTAAAAGATAAAGTTAATTTTTAAATAAATTAAATTAGTTTATAATTTTTATATAGTTTTTAAAAATTGTTTAAATAGATTTTAAATAGTGTAAAAGTATTTTTTTAATTAAATAGTTTAATTTCAAATTAGTTTTAATTTTAAATAGTTTAAATAATTGTCTATTAGATTTTATTTTGGGAACCGATTCATGCACTTAAGTTTAAAAATTGTAGGATTAATATTAGATTAAAAACCAAAACCCAATCGATTGTCCATATTAATATAAAACGTCTCAAATTCACAAGATCCTCGTGTACAACGAACTTGGATCATTCATGTGTTTAATTAAATTCGTCTTTGGCTTATTTATGGCTTATTACCTTTTCTTAAGGGTAATTTCCTATATTCGCCCTATAACGTATCTAATTAAAATACACCGACATTCCACCTCACATCAACAACTTTATTTTAAAACATGTATTTACCGACCTCCCAACCAGAAAAGACTCCACAGTAATAACCATGTTTATTAGAGTTTTCCTTCCAGTTGAAGACAAGATCCATCTTACTAACTCCCAAAGATAGCAATTTATTTTCTGCCATAAAATCATTACAAGTTGTTATGCTTTATAGCAAGTGACTTATCATTCCAAAGCTACTAAGACCTTTATAGCTATCAGATATAAATCCACTTCTGAAGTTCCTTAAATTCATGATCAGCAGATTATTCTAGAGTTTTCAGATAAAAATTTCAGAAGGTTTTCCAGAAATGCCTTCCTAACCACGAGACAGAATTTAACATCGAGCTTGTCTCAAGAACGGAACATGTTCTTAAAAATCCTTGTTGCAGGGCTGCAACTAAGTAAAAGAGTTGCAGCATTTGCTGCAAGAATTACCGGAATGAGGCTTTATTTGCCCTGGAGTACCACCAGGAAGAGCAGCGTTTCTGTCTATCAGGAAGAAGGCCGATATCATGAGATCGTGTATCGACCACTGGAAATTTTTACAAGATCACAATTCTTAATCAATGTTCATTCCATAAGTAACAGGTTTATCTGATCTGCTACGATGTCTTAAACATTTTCTAGAACAATTTCCGATCATGCTACCATCAGTGGTGAGAGAGAGAACATGATGCTTTCCAGACTGCTGTTGCGCATATTACAGTCTCTCTAAAAAATTTGATTTATAATTCTGAGTTCCCTAATGCTCCAGCTATATTATGAAATTTATGAATAAAAAATTTTCATGACTCTCAGACAAAATCGTCAGTATATTCATTGATCACAATCTGATCTGCCAAATTCTAGAGAAGAACACGAGAATCATCTTCTCGCAGTTGTATAGAATCTTTGATAGGAGAAAATTTTATATACAGCTTTCCAGATATGAATTCCAATTGAACAAAGTGATGTTTCTGAGCCATCCTATTTCACCAGAAAGAAATTTCAAACAATACTGCGAAGGTGAAGGCCATCACCAAATGGTCAAGACCAACGTCGGTGACAAACATACAATTTCTAGAACTCAGAAAACTACTACCGCAAAAATTCCTGACAGTTCTCACGATCAGCCTTCCATGACTAAGCTTACGTATAAAAAAGGGAACCTACACTGAATTATGTATTCCACAAGACCCTACGCTAGTAAAGGTCTAGTTACCGGGACTCATACCTTTATGTGAATATTCACTCAGGTTCCACCAGAATGTACCAAAATTCTAGGAAGGATTTTGATAGAAATAGTAAAACACGTTGAGGCAGCTATGTTCATATCTAATGCCTGCCATTCCAGCAGGTTTAAGATAGAACACCGTCATGCTATCGAGTTATTACTACCAGTAGAAATTTTGGACCGAAAGGAGACAAGATCCATGGAAATTGTTATCAGTTTACCACAGACTCAGAAAAAGTATGATATTATCTAAGTCATTGTCGACCATGTAATCAACCTACGTGTTTTCTTTCATCCGGAAGGATTACGCAGTAGCGGACCTGCAGAAAATTCAGCAATAGATCGTATGATTCCAAAGCATTCCATCAACCATCATATCAGATAAAAAAAATCACGTTCACGAATCATACTCACGTTCGTGTTATCGAATCACGTTATGTTCACATTCACGTTCACGTTATGTTCATATTCACGTTTCTGTTCACCTTCACGTTTGCGTCTCACGTTCACATTATGATGTTGTTTCAGTCCATAGTTTGTGCTATCTCCTGATTTAAGTCCACGCTCGCATTCATGACATTGTTCACGTTCAAGTTCGTGTTCCATTCCGCGATACACGATTCACAGATTATCAAATACGGTTATAGAAAGCTTAAGAAACCAGACTCAAGTTTAGCACAACTATTCCATAACCAGGCAGACATTTCACATCTCATGCCGTATCGTTTGGCATTCCTTCCTCAATCATCATAAGTTCATGATATGTTCTAGTATCACGTCCACAGTATGTTTCACATATCACATTCATGATATATTTCATGCACATCGTTCCTTTTAGGATCACGAACCACATTCACAATTGCTCACATAGCACGTTCACAATTGTTCACGTAGTTCGTCCCTATATGTTTCAGCAGCTTGCTCAGAGATATAAATGTTACCTTTTTAGGATAATTGTACGTACCATTTCATTTATATTACATGCTATAGCTTATTCATCCTATCAGATTCAGAAAATCCATTTTAAGTATGGACCCAGAAACTAATCAGCATCGTTAGGAAAGAGCATCGTATTTAAACCTTGAAGGAGTCGTTTCGAGCGGGAAGCCACTCGGAACGGAGGAGTCCATCCGGACCTCTCATCCTTTCCTTCAATAAATCCAATTAAGTTCTTTCAGTCATGTTGCGTTCCATGTCCTCTTCAGCCATGTCACGTTATATGTTCACTTCAGTCATGTCATGGCTATACTTGTCAGCAGTATTATGTCTTAATTATAGAACGAATTATCCTTAAGCTTATATGTCATTTTAGCTTTCATGTTCTTTCAGCCTATGTGTCCTTTCAGCTTTTATAATGTCACCAGCTTAAATTACCTTTAATTCGAGGACAAATTTTATTTCTAGAGAGGGAGAATTGTAAAACCGCGGCATTATCGCATCCTTAATTCGAGGACGAATTATTTTTTTTAGAAGGGAAGAAGTGTAAAACCCGCAGTATTATCATGTTTCTAATATCCATGATGCTTAGGTTAACTAAGAAAATTAATATTATTAAGTGATACAATTAATAGTCATTAGCTTAAATAAAAAGTATACATACGTTTTAATTTTGCAATGTGTAGAAACTAGAGGGGGGGGGTTGAATAGTTTCTTATATTTACTTGTTAAATGATGTTTTTCAAAAAATCCTTTTTCTCAAAAACTTAGACTTAAGGAAATAAGTGAAATCTTCTTATGCACAATATGAACAATGATAGTGTAATTTAACTAATACTAACTAATATATATGCACAAAGAATAAAGAATGTAAAGAGTTAAGGGTAAAGAAAGATCAAACCAAACACCAAGGATTTATAGTGGTTCGGCAACAAAGCTCACTCCTCGTTCCTACTCCACTCCTCGAGTACTCCTTACTCGAGAGTTCACTACACAACAAGCTCCTTATGGTAAAGAAAACCGTACACGTCGCTTAACCAATTTCCGACTCTCAGCTAAAAGTCGAGCACTAATCGTTGCTAGGACCAATCTACACAACTATACTTAGTACATACACAACTTCCAAATAGACACAACTACTTGGATCTTCACAACTATTACACAACAACAAATGTATAAGATTTGATCTTCAAAGGATCTTTGGTGGTGGACTCAACACTTCACAATGATAGTGTTCTTCTCTTTGCACTTGAAGAGGAAGGGATGGATGAGATAGATTCATTTCTAAACAAGTAGTAATCAATCAAATAATCAAGGATTTGAGTGATTTAAGAAGTATGTTTGAATCTGGAAATTTGTGTGCAAAAGAGGTGGATTGAAAATATGAGAAAGTTCCACTATTTATAGGACAAAGGGCCAACGGCTATATCTGCCCGCGGTTCCTTATCTCAGCCGGTGATACCTTATCGATAAGGAACCGCCTAGGCGCTAAGGAACCGTCGGGCTAGACTCCGCTCCCTTTTTGTCCTTTAGTGGTGGAGGTCATATCTGGTTATAAAAATATCCAGAAAGGATATTCCAGATCAAAAGGAAATATGCCATTTTTAAATTTTCAAGTATTTAATTTAATAAAACATTTTCTTAAAAAGAAAGTTTAATTAAAAACTTGTCACACTTAATAAAAAGTGAGTTTTAAGAAAAGATTAAATCACTTGATCACTTGATTAAGGTTAGTACTTGTTTATTCATACCTTAAGTGAAAATGGGTAAAATGAAAAATACTTGAACTCAAGAATTCGTTTTTCGTTGTTTTTGTAAATGCTTGTTTTTACATATTGTCGTAATACTAAGCGAGACCGAAAAATGCAAGTAACGGTTTTAGGTATTATTGCATTAACAATCTCCCCCTTTTTGATTCCGACAATATATAAACTCAATCACACAAAACACAAGATTTTCGAAGACGAGTTTATTCATTTCTCCCCCTTTGTCGAAGCAAAAAGGTTGCACAAGTCGGCGTTGAAGAGACGGACTTTGCAAAGAATCCCCCTTGGTGCTTACTCCCCCTAGCTTGGGGCACCGAGGAATCGAGATATGGTGACAAGCTACATAGAAGGGCTAGTTGAACAAAAGAAACAACCAACAAGACATAGCTAAAGGTCACACTAAAAGAATAAAAGAGAAGAAAACACAAAGACTAAGATCCAAGTGAAGTCATATAAAAATAAGAAAAGAGTCATACAAAGATGTATAGCATAAATCTAATCCTAGTGAATCTAGAATTCTAAGATTTGCTAAAAAATATCTTGTGGATAAGCAACCAATGCTTATATGAAAGACAAGGTAGTGGCGGAATGTGGTGGTGGTGTCTTGGTGGAGATCTCATAATCAAAGTGAAGAGGAGGCTTGATTAAGAGACTCTTGATGTAGCTCAACTCCTCATAGACGTGTGACATAGCAAGATGTTGATATTGACAACAATGACAATATGTCCCATGGCGCATGACATTATCATGAGAAGGAGGAAGAACACTAAAGGGTGGTGGTGGAAGAAAATATGTTCCACAATCAACATTCTTGGTAGGAGAGATGTGATTAAGAGTGTTCTTGGGTGAATTTGGATTGAAAGTGTTCTTGGGTGAGTTGGGATTGAAAGCAATTGGGAAGAATGGAGGAGAATCAAGGCTTTCATTAGGAGAGTAAGACATCTTGGGATGTGAAGTAAGGCAAAATGCTTATGGTTTAATAGGGAAGGCTCAAGGTATTTTTGGGGTGGTCAAAGGGTTGAAGCAAAGATTCTCAAAAATGTTGGAACAAATTTGGAATTTCAGAAATACCCGAAAAATAAGGAAGCACTGTACGCGGTTCCTTATTGCTTCCGGCGGTTCCTTATTGATAAGGAACCGCGGTTCATATATGGAACCGCCTACAGTGGTTGAGTTTTGGTGGTGAAGGAAGATTTTTCAGCAAATCTTGTTTTTCTAGTCTAACTTATCATATGGATATGCTTGAAAGCAAAGATAGACAAAGAGAACACATACTAACTCACCAAATAGAGATTGACCAAAATACATAGATTTTAAAATCGATGTAGGAGGTGTGTAAGGCAAGACCTTAAGTCATGACACAGTGATCCTCCATGATTCTATCTTGTTCTTGCTATGTTTGAGAGAATCATACATATGAATTATGTAAGCTCGATATTAATAGCAAGAATCTATGAAAAATGTTTTTAGATTGAATTAACAATGTCAAAACATTTCTCAACCTTTTTCGAAAAAGACTTTGAGGATTTTGAAAAGGAGAAGAGAAGATTTTCAAGAAGAGTTTAGGAGACTCAAAGACTCAAAATGATACAAGACTCAAAGGAAAGAAAGAGACTTAATAAAGGAAAGCAATTAAGGAATATGTTCTATTAATCTTAGACCTAGACGAAAGTAATTAAAAGGTTCCCTCTTAAGTGGCTTAGTGAAGATGTCGGCTAAGTTATCCTTGGAGGTACCTTCTCAATTGAAATGTTCCCCTTTTGAACATTATCCCTAAGAAAATGGTGACGAATTTCTATGTGCTTGGTTCGCGAATGTTGCACGGGATTCTTGCTAAGGTCTATAGCACCCTTATTGTCACACATGATGGGAACATCATCAAGACAAATCCCGTAGTCAACAAGCGCTTGCTTCATCCATAGATCTTGTTGGCATGCTTTTCCGGCACTCACATACTCGGCTTCCGTGCTGGATATCGCAAGAGCGGTTTGTTTCTTGGAGAACCAAGAAGTTAAACAAAAACCCATGAAGGTACAAACACCACTAGTGCTTTTCCGGTCCCATAGTCTCCCGCATGATCCGAGTCCGCGTAGACAATGGTTTCTACGCCGGTCCCTTTAGGATACCATAATCCTAAATGTATATTGCCCTTAATGTATCGGAAGATACGCTTAACCGCTTCAAGGTGAGAGGTTTTGGGAGCCTCTTGGAAGCGAGCACAAATGCAAACACTAAACATGATATCCGGTCAACTTGTCGTTAGGTACAACAAACTACCAATCATACCTCTATATCTGGTGTTCTCTACCGACTCACAATCATCATCTACGGTGAGTTTAGTATCCGAGGCCATAGGGGTCTTCATTGGTCTAGATTCTTCTAATCCAAATTTCTTTAGCATTTCTTTAGCGTACTTAGATTGACTAAAGAAAATACCATCGTCCATTTGTTTAATTTGGAGTCCTAAAAAGAAGTTAAGTTCTCCCATCATACTCATTTCGAACTCATCATGCATGATTTTAGCAAAGTCATCACACAATTCTTGACAAGTTGAGCCAAATATAATGTCATCAACATATATTTGCACGATTATGAGGTGAGAACCTTTCTTCTTTATAAAGAGAGTGTTGTCTACCATTCCCTTGGTATACTCATGTTTAACAAGAAACGCTTTAAGCTTATCATACCAAGCTTTGGGTGCTTGTTTAAGACCATAAAGTGCCTTTTTAAGCTTGTAAACATGATCCGGTTCTCTCAAAATTAATGAAGGAGCCACATATACCTCCTCATTGATCAAACCGTTAAGAAACGCACTCTTTACATCCATTTGTCGAAGCTTAATATCTAAGGCACAAGCGTAGGCTAAAAGGATTATAATGGATTCTAATCTAGCTACCGGTGCATATGTTTCGTCATAATCAATCCCTTCTTGTTGATTATAGCCTTGTGCTACAAGTCTAGCTTTGTTACGAGACACAACGACATTCTCATCTAGCTTATTCCTATATACCTATTTGGTTCCTATAATGGTAGAACTTCTAGGTGGAGGAACAAGTTCCCAAACATCATTAGCAACGAATTGATTCAATTCTTCTTGCATCGCAATGACCCAACTCTCATCCGTCAAAGCTTCTTTAACATTATTTGGTTCAATCAATGAGAAGAAACAAAAGAAGTTACTTTGGTTTTGAACTTGAGATCTTAGGGTCCTTTGATTTAAGTCACCAATGATATTATTGAGAGTATGATCCTTAGACTCCTTAATGTTTACTTCCTTTTCAACATTAAGGTCTTCAACTCCTATTTTTCTAACCTCTTTGGCTCTAACTACTTCTACTTCATCCAAGTCATCATCAACCAATGGTGGTGTCTTGGTTAAAGGAGGGGTTTCATCAAAAGTCACGTTAAGTGATTCTTCAATTACGCCCGAGGTTCTATTAAGGACTATGTAGGCTTTGCTAGTTTGGGAATAACCTAAAAAGATACCTTCGTAAGACTTTCGGTCAAACTTGGTAAGGTAGTCTTTGGTGTTGAGGATAAAGCACTTGCTTCCAAACACCCTAAAGTATTCCAATGAGGGTTTCTTACCTTTAAGAATCTCATAGGGGGTCTTTCCTAGGAAGGGTCGAATAAGAATTCGGTTGAGAATATAAGTCGATGTGTCCACGTCATTACACCAAAACTTTTGAGGCAAAGATTGCTCGTTTAACATCGTCCTACTCATCTCTTGGATGGTCCTATTCTTCCTTTCAACTACCCCATTTGATTGTGGAGTGAGAGGAGCCGAGAAGTTATGGGTAATACCATGAGCTTCACAAAAGGCACCAAATTGCACTTCATTATCAAATTCCCTACCATGATCCGTCCTAATAGAGACAATTGGACATCCTAGTTGATTTTGAATTCTTCGAATAAAGATTTCGAAATGATCGAAAGCTTCATTCTTAGATGCCAAAAATCTAGTCCAGGTGAATCTAGAGTAGTCATCAACTATAAGTAAGGTATAAAAGTTACCTCCATAACTCCGTATGGTGGTAGGTCCAAAGAGATCCATATGTAGGAGTTCTAAGCACTGAGAGGTTGAAACCAAATTCTTGGCTTTGTGACTTGAGTGAACTTGCTTTCCAACTTTGCAAGCATCACAAAAGTGACTATCAAACTTCATCTTAGGGAGGTGTCTTACCAACTCCTTAGAGACTAAAGATTGAATTAGACGCATATTAGCGTGACCTAATCTCCTATGCCAAAGAGTAGAACTATCATCTATAGTCGCAAGACATATGTTGTCTTTTGACTTCTTATTGACCTTCATGACATAAAGCCCATGCTTTCTAACACCTTTTCCAATAACCTTTCCATCTTTAACGATTTCACTATAATTTTCCGAAAAGATGACCTTACACTTATTGTCACAAATTTGACCTATGCTTAAAAGGTTAAACCCTAAATTATCTACGTGCTCAACATTTTCAATAGTCATGGAGTCAAGAGAAACCGTACCTTTGCCAATGATATTACCACGTAGACTACTAGCGAATGTGACGTTACCTCCATCATATGCTTTGTACCGTGAGAACAAACTTCGATTACTCGTCATGTGTTTAGAACAACCACTATTCTTAATCCACTCGTCGGGTTCCAAATCAATTCCCAAGAATATCTAGGTAACAACATACACAATCAAACATTTGGTCCCCAATATCACATGGGTCCAAAATTGTTAGTTCCAAACATCCCTTGCATTTGGTTGGGATGCATGAATTGAGGAGGGTTTCCCCATGGGGAACAACTAGGAGGAGGATAAAAATTCATATAACCATTTTGTTGTTTATTATTTCTCCTATGTGTATTTGATCTTGGTTTAGAGTTATGGTCATTCCTTCTAGGTGTTGGAGTTTTATTTCTAGGTCGTGAATTTTTTTGACTATCTCTTCTAGGTGTTGTCGTTCTACTTCTAGGCCTAGACTCATTCCGTACTCTTGGTGGAGTAGAAGATGGTCTTGATAAACTTATATTTCCCATCAGAGGTTTACTCAAAGGCTTATAGAACTTATCAACGACATTGTCGTCAAGTATGGGTAATTTCACTTTGTTTACAATAAGATGCTTAGGATGTTCACCTAAATTTGATTTTTCAGAAAGTTCAGGATTTTCATCAAAAAACGCTTTCTGGTCGCGGTACCTTATATATGGCGGTGGTTCCATATCGATAGGGAACCGCCCCATACAGTTTGGGACCGCGTACAACAGATAGTTTTTCTGAAAATCGAACTTGTTTAGGTTCACTAGTTGATGCTTCATCTGAGTTAAAACCTACACCAAGTCTTTCCTTAGAATGAATTTGTTTGTTTAACATATCATCAAGAGTACTAGTACTTTTCATGAACTTTTCCAGTTTAATAGAGGTGCTCTTGAGATCTTCATTCTCTAACCTAAGTTTCTCACAACTTAAGCAACCTATATCAACTTCTTTATTTTTCTCAAGCTTGCCTAATTTTTCCCTAAGTTCATTAATCTCATTTTCAAGCTTAGTTTTAGTTGATTTTAGTGTTTTGTTCTTTTCTATGAATTTAAGTCTAAGTTTGTGTAAATTGTCATATTGGCCTTCTAATTCAATATCATCAAATGTGGAGCTATCATTGCTATAATATTCGGTTTCGAAATGTACCTCTTTAGAAGTGTGAGCCATGAGACATTTCTCCTCTTTGGGGTTGTCATCAACATCTTCACCGCTATCGCTCCAAGAACCACTAACGAATGTCGTGTGATTCTTATCGCGTGAAGGCTTTGGACACTCATTAATGAAATGATTTGGATCACCACATCTAAAGCGATTCCTATCACCCTTTTCGTTCTTGGCAAACCGATTCTTTAAGAATGGTTTCTTGTCATTGTTAGGTTGCCTCACGTGTTGACCTCGTCTTTTGAAGAACCTCTTGAAATCTCTCACCGCCAATACATACTCCTCGTCATCACTATCCGAGGAACTATCATGATCGCTTTGTGCCTTCTTGGCTTTGAGTGCAAGAGACTTCCTTTCACTCTTGGTCTTTACCAATTCCGAGTCCTTCAAAATTATCATCTCATGAACCTTCAAGTTGCCTATGAGTTCATCGAGTGATAAAGTTGAGAGATCTTTCGATTCTTCGATCGCCGTGACTTTTGCTCTCTACTTTGGATATAAGGCCCTAAGAAACTTCCTAACACTGTTCTTGCTAGAAAAACCTTCATCATGTGCTTTTAGACTAGTAATAATAGTGTTAAATCTAGCAAAAGCACTATCAATAGCTTCATCTTCTAAGATGACAAATTGTTCATATTGTTGGACAAGAAGATCGATTTTGCTTTCTTTGACTTGGCTATTACCTTGGTGGGTTACTAAAAGAGTGTTCCAAATATCTTTAGCGGTTTCACACATAAAAATCCTTTCATACTCTTTCTTAGGTAAAGCATTATAAATCACCATTTTAGCCTCATTATTTTTCGAAAGTTTCTTTTTAGGATCATCATTAGCTTTGTCAAAAGTGACCAATTCCTTTGTTTTAGAAACTTCATTAAAATTATAAGGTAAAAAATAGCCATTGGTAATAACATGCCAAAGATCTAAATCTTTTGATTTCAAATAAGTCTCAAATCTATTTTTCCAATAAATAAAACTATCGGTTTCAAAAAGTGGTGGTCTTTGCATAGATTGCCCTTCTAGGTACTTGTTGGAATCCATAGATCGATTCAAGTTTTAAAATACAATATACTTTAAAAATACTTGAGCAACCCGCTCTGATACCAATTGTAGAAACTAGAAGGAGGGGTTGAATAGTTTCTTATATTTACTTGTTAAATGATGTTTTTCAAAAAATCCTTTTTCTCAAAAACTTAGACTTAAGGAAATAAGTGAAATCTTCTTATGCACAATATGAACAATGATAGTGTAATTTAAACTAATACTAACTAATATATATGCACAAAGAATAAAGAATGTAAAGAGTTAAGGGTAAAGAAAGATCAAACCAAACACCAAGGATTTATAGTGGTTCGGCAACGAAGCTCACTCCTCGTTCCTACTCCACTCCTCGAGTACTCCTTACTCGAGAGTTCACTACACAACAAGCTACTTATGGTGGAGAAAACCGTACACGTTGCTTAACTAATTTCCGACTCTAAGCTAAAAGTCGAGCCCTAATCGTCGCTAGGACCAATCTACATAACTATACTTAGTACATACACAACTTCCAAATAGACACAACTACTTAGATCTTCACAACTATTACACAACAACAAATGTATAAGATTTGATCTTCAAAGGATCTTTGGTGGTGGACACAACACTTCACAATGATAGTGTTCTTCTCTTTGCACTTGAAGAGGAAGGGATGGATGAGATAGATTCACTTCTAAACAAGTAGTAATCAATCAAATAATCAAGGATTTTAGTGATTTAAGAAGTATGTTTGAATCTGGAAATTTGTGTGCAAAAGGGGTGGATTGAAAATCTAGAAAGGTCCAATATTTATAGGACAAAGGGCCAACGGCTATATCTTCCCACGGTTCCTTATCTCAGTCGGCGGTACCTTATCGATAAGGTACCGCCTAGGCGCTAAGGAACTGCCGGGCTAGACTCCGCTCCCTTTTTGTCCTTTAGTGGTGGAGGTCATATCTGGTTATAAAAATATCCAGAAAGGATATTCCAAATCAAAAGGGAATATGCCATTTTTAAATTTTCAAATATTTAATTTAATAAAACATTTTCTTAAAAAGAAATTTTAATTAAAAACTTGTCACACTTAATAAAAAGTGAGTTTTAAGAAAAGATTAAATCACTTGATCACTTGATTAAGGTTAGTACTTGTTTATTCATACCTTAAGTGAAAATGGGTAAAATGAAAAATACTTGAACTCAAGAATTCGTTTATCGTTGTTTTTGTAAATGCTTGTTTTTACATATTGTCGTAATCAAAACTAAGCGAGACCGAAAAATGCAAGTAACGTTTTTAGGTATTATTGCATTAACACAATGTGTAAATAAATGACAGTTATGACTATTAAAGTAGCAAGTTGTATAAAACATAAAACAAATGAATGGTGACTTGAATGAGACAGCTAAGATGGTGCGTTATTTTCTTAATTGCTACGTGAATTTCGGGATTCTCAAACTACCTTGCGTATATATTAATACTAGTCACAATATCAAATTCACAATTATTAACCCTACATGAACAAACCAAACAAGAAAGATGGAGTTGCGTCGTACATATTACGAATTCACTTCGTGCTAAGAATCATGATCACGACCAGGCAAAGTTGTGGGTTCTCGTTGACGACTCAAGGTCAAAGCCGCATATCGGTTTAGTTTTGGTCTTGGTTTACATCTAGACCAAGTTGCTAGAGTAAAGAGACAGCTTCGCGATTCTGTTCGAGTTGATTTATGTCGAGGCATAATTGATCATGTCATGTCGGGGAGACGTTTCGGTTTCAATCGCTGGAGGTTCAAGACGGTGTTTGGTTTGGAGTACGTGGTGCTCGACTCTAGTGCTTGTGCTGGTCACGTATGGGTCTCATCAGTTTGCGTTTACCGTTTGTGTCCGGGTGCGGGTTACGAGCAAACGCGTTGAATCTTGACGTTTCTGTTTGAGTTACCATTCGTATTCATGTTCGACTATAGTACAAAGCATTTCAGTGAATTCTAGTGTTCATCTTCGAGTCAGTTTTTGTACATGTGTTCGTCTTTATCTCGATCTCTCTCATCGGGGTCGAAGGTAATTCTCGAATCAAACTATTTACCATAATTAGTGGGTAGCTTAGATTGATGACTTAAATCAATTTCAATATATGCGAATATAATTCGCCCTTACGGTAGACGAAAACGGAAATTTTGGAATTCAAACATGTTATCAAGCTTTAGTAATGATTAACTTAATCAAGCATTCTAGTTGCTAAATGAAAACCTAAGAAAAATCTTATGAGTTGTGAATCTGTAGGAAGGAAATAATTCATGTGGTAATAACATTTATGTTTTTTCATATTCTACCCTTAATTATCTCAATATCTCATGCAACCCTTTGAAATATTTTTAGATGGCTATTTTGGCCCCTATGACTTACTTATAATACTATTTATAATGATAAGTTATCTTCCAATTAGAGATCTAAACATAAAATTGGATTATAATTTTGGATATACGATTAGTTCCTTATGAATAAATTTTGAGGATTTTGGTTGATCAATCGATGGGAAATAGATTTGGAATTTGTTTAGACATCGAGATTGGCCGAGGTACGGATACTCCTATCTCCCTACTATTAATTGTCTCCTTCGATTATTTGATTGATCGTACGGGTTTTCCGTCCTTTCAGTAAGGACTTCCTTTTTATGCATGATTAAAATTCCCCATCTGGTGCCAAATGTTTTCCCCAGTATATGTTATAAATTAAAAGAAATTATTTTAATAACTAAGATATTGCCTAAGCCTTATATATAAGCATGACCAGTTAGTTGTACTAGTTACGGAGGTACCGTAACCATGACACTTGAGGCACCGGTGTCATGACTCACCTATAGGAGAGTGATATCCTGCAGCGTCCCATTCAGCTCAGCTTGGCCATTTTATCAGTATTATTAGTGGGGCGTATGGATGCATCCTAGGCTATCAGTTTATAGTTTATCAGGTGAATGTGGTGTGTGCTCTACATCCTTCACATTAGAGATGATCCCTCCACCCAGCACATTATTTAGAGGTCACCCCTCTACAACATGACGAGGTCACCCCTCCAGTTATTCATGCAACAGTTGTTACAGCACATGACCTATATAAGCTCTTGGCAATTAAAATATAATAAATGCATGTTTTCAGATTTAACAGATAACAGTCCAGTTTTATTATTTATAAATCAGACTTATCAGATTTTCTACAGTTTTCATCACACTCCGCATATCAGTCTTTCAGCTTCATTAATTATTAATTATTTCAAGTTTAGTATATTCTTATCATGCATTATATCCGTTCACTGAGCGTTATGCTCAGCCGTAGTTCTTTCATGTTCTAACGGCATGTACACCAAGACACTCTTAAGATCTTGAGAGCATGTGCATTCGGATGGAAGCTATCCAGATTTCTTACTTTATGCACCTCTTACATTATTCTGTTTTTGGATATTGTTTAGTCCTTTCCTTCAGTATTTACTTTTCATGTTTTGAGCTTATGTTTGGATTACCGATGTTTGATTCCGGTATTTCCTTTATGGTCAGTTAATGTTTTAGGACCTTTACATTATGCTTTGATGACACGTCATAAATACACGTAACGGTCCTCTTATCCAAGTGAGGTGTTACATATTGTGTGTAGGAAAATTTCTCTTGTATGTTATTTCATATTTGTGTAATATGAATGTTATGTGTGTTATCTTTCCCGCTAATTCTTTTTCACACATTTGTTAAAGAGTTGATCATGGTTAAAACTTACAATTAATTATGGGTGATTCCATATATTCTAAATTTTAACCCCTTGAAATTTTAATCATCTTTGATTGGTTTGGATGTTTTTTTTTCTTCCTTTATTCCACCAATTGAACTATGATGTTGTCAACACACACTATTTGGACATACTTAACAAATACTTGCTTCTAATTTGAGATTCCTTTTCCTTTTCCCTCTCAAGTTATTAGTAGGTAGTGCACATATATACATTGGTGTTTATTTTCTTTCTTCTAACCTTTGTGTAGCATGTCACCTTAGCTCATTTACTTGGTGTCCCAAGCAAGGGGGAGTAAGCACCAAGGGGAGCTACTAGCAAAGTCCGGTTCTTTTCTTCTTCAACGACTTGTGCTAACCTTTTTGCTTCGACAAAGGGGGAGAATGATAGTGATAAACTCGTTAATAATTCGAATAATCTTGTATTTTACGTAAATGAGTTTATAGTTTGTCGTAATCAAAAAAGGGGAGATTGTTAATGCAAAGCAATGCCTAAAAACATTGTTAGTATTAATTAATATTTCTTAGTTTTGATCACGACAAATTACAAAGACATTTATTGTCAAACACAATCATAAAACGAATTATCTAACAAACACTATCATCAAGGTAATAATTATTACACTAACATATCTTAATCATGCTTAGTGATCATAAAAGTGATTAGCCTTAAAACTCACTTTTGTCAAATGTAACAAAAGATTTTTAATAAACCTTATTTTTAAGAAAATGTTTTATTAAAATGAAAATGTAAATTTGAATATGGCATATTCCAAATGCCAAAAGAATATCCTTTAAAGGTTTAAACAGCCTCAGATATTTTTAAAAGACAAAAAGGAGCGGTGTCTACACTCCGCAATTCCTTAAGTGCCTACACGGTTCCCTATCGATAAGGAACCGCCTGGGTAGTTAAGGATCCGCCCCCAGCTAGCCGTTGAGATTTGTATTCTATAAATAGTGGATCAAATCTGCATTTTCATCAACCCTTTTTGGACATCTCTTTCAGCCTTCTTTCTCCTATCTAATCCTAGTCATTTGTAAATGATCACTTAATGTGTTAAGTATGTTTACTTATGATTATCCTCTTGATCTCCTTCTTTACCTTGTCCAAAGAGAAAAATCACTCACACACTTGTGATGTGATTAAAGATGAAGCCTTGATGAAGATCATCCTCTCCTAAAGATCTAGTCATGTTCATCATTTGTTTATTTGTGTTTTGTGTAGATCCAATGTATTTGTGAATATTTGGACTAGTTGTGTTCATCCAAGCTATGTGTTAATACTTGGATTAGAGTTGTGTAAATCCTTTGCATATGTGTGTGCTTGGATTTGTGTTGTGTAGATCCAAGCTACATGTGTGTACTTGGATATGTTTAGTTGAGTTGTAATAAGTTGTGTTAGTTCTCACTAAACTATAAAATGACGTGGTTGTGTCTTGTGAGTTCTCACTAAACTATAAAGTGATGTGTAGTTGTGTTGTGTGAAGTTCTCACTTAGCTTCAAAGTGAAGAGTCGTGAAGATTGGTTCTAGCTTTGGATTAGAACTCGACATCTAGCCTTGTGTCGGAAAATGGTGAAGTAGGCAACGTTGTGAAGATTGGTTCTAGCTTTGTATTAGAACTCGACATCTAGCCTTGTGTTGTAAAGTGGTGAAGTGGGCGACGTTGTGTAGATTGGTCCTAGCTAAGATTAGGTCTCGACATTTAGCTTAGTGTCGGAAAATAATGTAAGCGACGTTGTAAGGTTTTCTCCGCCAAGAAGGGAGCTTGTGGATATAGTGGAAATCTCGAGTAAGGTGTACTCGAGGAGTGGAGTAGGAACGAGGATAGAGCCTCGTTGTCGAACCACTATAAATCTTGGTGTCTTCCTACTAGGTTGTTTCTTTCCTTACTCATTACTTACATTCAACACCATTACACTTATTACTTATTGTTAATGCATTAGAAAGGACTTTTAATTAGGAGATAAATCGATGAGAAACTATTCAACCCCCCCTTCTAGTTACTACAGTTACTTAATCGAATTTAATCATATAAAAGTTATTTCGTTTATATATTACAATTACATTAATTAATTTTCACACATAGATATTAGAGTTAAATGCAAAAAAAAACATTAATAATTGTACGATTATTTGAATATTTAGCTAAAAACATGTATAATATGCACGGTTCGGTTCGGTTAACCACATATATATAAAAGTAAAAATCGAAATCGAACCGTGATGAGCGAGGTTTTTTGTTTTCTGTTTATTCAGTTTCTGGTTTTTTGGTTTCTGTTCGAGCGGTTCAGCTCGATTCGACGATTTCTCATTTTTTTAACACCCCTAATAAACAACACTGAGGTAACTCGGATATTCTCATATATACATTAATCATTTTGATATTCTTTATGGTTTAGCCCTAGATTAGCAGAAACACATATATATTATTGAATTATGGGTGTTTTTTTTAATATGTGTGGTTCAAATAAAGTAAAATCAAAATACCTGAATTGAATCCGAGAATGCTATTTGGTTTGGTTCTTGTAGAAAAATATGATATAATGATCTAAAACTTTTTGTATTAATGATAAAAATAACTGGATAATAAAATTGAAACAAAACAATAAAATCCACCACAGAATAAAGCTGGTGTGGATCTATTATCTAATAATGATAATAGTTTTACAAACTTAAACTTAAGAACAAGATGAAGCAAACCCAGAACGAAGAGAGAGAGAGAGTAATAAGCCATGACGGCTGAAACACACACACACACTCTCTTAACCCTAACTCATAATGAGTTAGGGTAATATACAACTTTTGACACAACGGTCACAAACCCGAAAACAAGGATGGGCCTTCTATCTTCATAATGCCCAAATGTCAAGCCCATATCCAAAGTCCAAAGAGAGTTTCCAAGTTGGCAGCCTAAGTCCTTGAAATTATACAACTTACACAATAAGTCCTCAAGGTTAATATCAGATTACAAGGTTTATTAACATCCCCCCTTAATTTGATATTCTAAATAAATCAATCATTCCCAGTTTTTCAACCAGGTTTCATGTTGAATTGTATCTAGTCATTTGGTAAGGATATCTGCAATTTGATTTGCAGACTCTATTTTTTTTGTCTTAACAACACCATTTAAGATTTTTTCCCTCACGAAGTGAAGGTCAATCTCAAGGTGTTTTGTCCTTTCATGAAAGACAGGATTGGCAACAATTTTAATTGCTGAGTTGCTGTCATAAAATAGATCCACATGCAAAAGATTGTGACAGTTTAAATCTTTTAGAATTTTAAGGATCTAAATGACTTCACTTGTAACTGAAGCAAGAGCCCTATACTCTGCTTCTGCAGAAGACTTAGAGAGAGTATGTTGCTTCTTACTTTTCCAAGAAACCAAATTATCATTCAAAAAAACACAATACCCACAAACCTTCTTGTCATAATACATTTAGCCCAGTCAGCATCTGAAAAGGCTTTAAGGAACATACCAGAGTTTTTAGCAACATGAATATCAAGACCTGGAGAACCCTTCAGGTATCTGAGAATTCTAAAAGCAATTTTGAGATGTGACCTCAAAGGAGAATGCATGAACTGACTTAAACAATACACAACATATGAAATATCAGGCCTAATATTGGTCAAGTAAATTAACTTTCCCATGAGTTTCTGATAATCCACAATGTTTTCAAGCAAAGGGTCACTCTCAGAAGCCTCATTAGAAATTGACAGCTTTGCCATTAAAGGTGTCTTAGATGGTTTGCAAGCAAGCATTCCATACTCAGACAAAAGATCTAAAACGTACTTTCTTTGGTTCAAACAAACATCATAATTTGTGTTAACCACTTCAATACCCAAAAAATATTGCAATTTTCCCAAATCTTTGATTTTGAATTTTCCTTTCAAATTTTTTTAAAGCTGTCAATTTCCTTCTCATTATTACCGGTCACAATAATATCATCCACATAAACAAGCACAAAAATTAAAAAAAATTCACTAGACTTAGTATAAAGAGAGTAATCTGATTTGCTTTGAACAAACCGATTTTCAACAAGCACAGATGTGATTTTAGAGTTCCACTGTCTAGGAGATTGTTGAAGTTCATAAATGGATTTTCTCAATCTACAAACAAGATTTTTATTTCCAGAATAGAAACCCTGAGGTGGTTTCATATAGACAGTTTCATCCAATTCACCTCATAAAAAGGCATTGTAGATATCAAGTTGGTAAATAGGCCAAGATTGGTTAACAACTAAGTTAATTAAGCATCTAACAGTCACCATTTTCATAACAGGGGAAAAAGTCTCTTCATAATCAATACCCTATTTTTGGCCACAACCCATAGCAACAAGTCTATCTTTATACCTTTCAATTTCACCACTGGATTTAAACTTAAGTTTCCCAACCCATTTAGAATTTAAAGCAGTTCTATCAGCAGGTAATTCAACTAAATGTCAAGTGTCATTCTCAAGTAAGGCAGCAAATTCAAGATTCATAGCATCAACCCGATATGGGCTCTGAGAGGCTTCAAAGAAATTCCTAGGTTCGCTACTTTTATTTAAGTGAGTGACAAAACATAAAACATCCCTATTGAGTTTGGAGTACCCAACAAATTTTTCAATCCCATACTTAACTTTTGAATTAACAACAAAATCATTGTAATTTTTAGGAAAGACAGAAGGTCTGGAAGACCTTCTCAAAACATGATCACCCTGAGCATTAGTATTAGAATTATCCCCCAAATTTTATCCCAAGTTTTGTCCATGGAAGGAAAGATTGAGGTTATATTCTAAAGTTCCCTTAGAGTTTTAACTATCATCAAGTGTGGCAGCCTTATTCATATTCAAGTTGGCATCACTGTTATCATTGCCTAAAGAAATGTTTCCAGTGTCACCTAGATTTGAGGGTGGGCTGCTAGCACTTGGTGACCAAAGGTCACCATTATGTTTTTTTACTACTCTCTATTCATCATCAGGAAGCTCAGGGTTTCATAATTCAAAAAAGGTTAATACTTTATCATATTGAAAAACATCAAGGTTTTTGTTATAATTCTTCTTTTTATTTGAAACAGAATCCTTAAATGGAAATATAGATTCACAAAACTTAACATCTCGTGATACAAAAAACTGAAGTCTGTTAAGACTATAAAGTCTATAACCCTTTTGAGAATTAGAAAAACCCATCATAACACATTTTTCAAACCTACTAGTGAGTTTATCATGACTATTTAAAATAGTGTCAAAACAAAGACAACCAAAAGTTCTAATATGAGAAAGATTAGGGGATGAATTATAAATTATCTCATAAGGAGATCTACCATTTAGCACATAAGAAGGCAATCTGTTAATAAGATAAGTAGCAGTTAGAACACATTCAGTCCAAAATCTTAAGGGTATTCCCCACTGAAACATAACGCATCTAGTAACATTCAAGATTTGTTCAAAAAAAAAAGTAACATTCAAGAGATGCCTATGTTTCCTTTCAACGACCCCATTTTGTTGTGGGGTATAAGCACAAGAGGTCTGGTGTACAATTCCCTTTTCATGACAAAGTTTCTGAAAGTTTTGATTTACAAACTCAGTTCCATTATCACTTCTGAAAGTTTTAACATTCTTTTTAAATTGATTCTTTTAAAAATTGTAAAAAAAATCAATAGAAGAACTGATAACACATCATTTATATATGTTTGTAATGATGCCTTTGTCCTTCTTTGCTATGTAAATAAATAAATTATGTGTTGAAATGTTACTAATAATGTGTATTGATTGTAGTGAAGGAATAAACATATGGACCAAAGATATGAAGAAATGAGAAGAAAAATAAAGTATGCTGAAAAAGAGCCAAAGTGTGGCGCACAAATATAAAAGTGCGGCGCACATTCTGTAAACCACGATTTTGGAGAACTACTTAAAGTGCGGCGCACAAAAGAGGAAGTGCGGCGCACATTTACAAAATGAAAGTGCGGCGCACATTTGACAAAGTGCGGCGCACATTTGCTGCAGTTACACCATTAAGTATCATTATGCATGGCTATTATGGAGAAACCTTTTGATATACTCCAGGAATTCTTTGCTACGTTTTTGTGGTTATAAAAGAGACCCAAGGCCAGGCATAAGAGAGCATCTCATTCCATTATACTCCATTGTTATTAGGGTTCTTACAGAATCAAGGATTTAACAAATCCTTGATCATTGTTACTAGTATAAGGGTAACCTTAGTTGGTTCATACCATTGCTGCTGTAGCAAGGATCTCAGAATATTGCTTGTGATTGTAATAAGTTTGGAACAAAGCTTATAACCTTTTGGAGCAATCATTGATTAATACTTTTTGGTATAATTCTCATTTCCTTCATGTTATTTCTTTACTTTGATTTGCATATTGTTGAAATGAATTTCTTTACTTTTATTATGGAGTAGTGTGTTGTGCACTTAGTTAAGGTTTTTACAACCTTATGAATAGATACGAATTTTAGCTTTGCTAGGGCAAAGTACAGCGCACAATTAGATTTGTGCGGCGCACTTTCTCCCTGGGTTCTTGATTATAAGCATGATTTAGATGCTCTTATATTTTATGTTATTAAGTAAGATCATTGTTATATGTTGGATTTGTTCATGACCATGACTAGTACTCATGTGAATGGATGAATTTCATGTCATCTAGTAAATGAATCTTGTTATTCACTTTTGTTGCGATTAGTGTAATAAAACATATAACAAACTCTTGCTTAGTTTCATC
The DNA here is from genome assembly GCA_025667525.1 of Glebionis coronaria. Lineage (NCBI taxonomy): Eukaryota > Viridiplantae > Streptophyta > Magnoliopsida > Asterales > Asteraceae > Glebionis > Glebionis coronaria. The sequence goes on from CM046875.1 coordinate 674,042,774, forward strand.
TAATATTTTAATTATCGAAATCAAACATAAACAATTCTTAATGCTTTTGATATGACATAATATTTAGTCAAATTTTTGTTATGGTAATTAGATGTTGCGTGTGTGACTAGTACTCGGCATGTTGTCTTGCATTGTTTATGTGCTTATAATCATCATTGCCATCTATCTTTCATATGTTTGTGATCCTAACCAAACGCACATTTAAAACCATTTGATAAGTATTTATTTAGAACTTGTAACACTCTAGAGGTAATTGTTTTATAATTCTTTAGCATCAATCCCGTGGAACGAACTGGACTTTACCATTAAGCTATGCTATACATGATAGGGTATACTTGCCCGCGTTTGTGTTTCTAGTCATTTGTGTGTGGTAATATCTTGAAAAATTTTAAGACTTGTAAAACGAACATCAAGTTTTTGGCGCCGCTGCCGTAGATTGATTTGTTATTGGTTTAATACATTCTAAAATACTTGGTAAACTAAAATTTCTAAACACGTAGTACAGATTTCTGGCAATCTGAAAAAGTTATTTTACAAAACAACATAAAAGTGTGCCGCACATTTTGAAAAGTGCGCCACACATTTAGTGACGAATTTTCAAAATGTTTGAAGAACAATCCCAAAACACCACAAAAACCTTTTACTCTCAACACTTACTGCTGAAAACATGAGAATTACTTTTTGTGTACTTATGCTTTTTGAGCTTTTGTGTTTGTTCATATTGAATCTTAAGAAAAACAAAAAATATTCGCTTTCAAAATTTTATTTTCTAGTTTATTTGCTCTTTGGTAGAATAATTTGCTTTGGTATAACTTGTTTAGTATTTATCATGATTTGTGGTAATTTTTCTGAATTTTTAAACACAACAAAAATACAAAAAAATGAGAAAACAAGCGAAAACGAAAAAAGGTTATATTATTCAAAACACTTGTGGAAAATGTGCCAAATTTGGTCATGATATCTATGTCTGATCACTTTATGAGAAAATTTTATATTATATACTTGAAAACTTGGATTGATTTGTTTGCAAGTAGAGAAATGGAGGAACATTATTCTAATTACAGAAAGTGCATCGCACATTTAAATTGTGAGCCGACTTTTCTATATTGCGCAAAAGTGCGCCGCACTTTTCAAAAGTGCGCCGCCCAACTAGAGAAACAGAAAACAGAAAAAGCTAGTAACATGCTCAAATGAAAATATTCATTGAAAATAACAAGTTGCTTGAAAACTTTAGGGTATGAAATATCATTTGAATTTTATGGCACTAACATACTAATGTTTCTTTTGATGTGTTATTGTTTTAAGATTAAGATGGATCCAAACACTAGCCTTGGTAGACTATGCTTAGGAGTGGATGAGCATATTAGCCTAAATGACAAAATATAATCAGAAGGAGAATGGATAGGATCATAATTTAAGGACTCAGCCGATAGCGGGGTTCAAAAGGTCTTAACTTTTTATCGTATGGAGGACTTGACACCAAGTGAGAAATACTTAATGCCTTGCCATGTGGAAGGAAAGTTTGCTTACGATGGGCAAGTGGATCTTGAGTTGGAAATAAGCTTAATTAGTAATGAATTTGTAGTTGAGCTTGACTTAACTTACAACACTCATCGAAATGGAGACAATGAGATAGATAAAAAGCTCGTTGTTATGATCAAAGACGAATTGTTTTTCGTTGGCTTCTTTGTCAATCCAGAGGAAGACGATTGTGAACCTTGTGTAATCTTTGGGAAATCTTTCCTAAATCAAGCTAATGTACAACTTGATATTACTTGTGGCATATTTACTTTATGGCCAAAAGTACATGAAAGCTTATACTTTGCGGAAATTGATGAAATACTTGATAATCTTAACTTTGATGATTTGGCACCTATTGAAACCGAGGAGATTGATGCTCCTAGATTTGTTTGTAGCATGGGGAAAAACAAAAGAAACAAAGGCAAGAAACCCGCCCACGCTTACAAGTTGAGCTACAATGGTGAAGGACCTTCACTCACTATTAATAAGCCTTTGACTAGAGAAGAGCTATCTATGGAGGAATTGCAAGAAGACACAGAAGAAAGGGTCATGTTGTTGAACATGAATCGACCAATCATTGAAACTTTAAAATATAGTGATAAATATAAAATGATTGTTGATGGGGTCTTGCTTGACAAATTAAAAGTTAAAGATGGACTCACACCGGACTATGGAGATGTGGCTATCCAAATGCTTTGTGAGGACAAGGTAATGCTTGAAAAAGAAGATCTGGGGTACTTTATCCTACCAATAAGGTTGGAGGGTAAAACTACTTATAATCCTTTGGTTGATACCGGTTCAAATGTTAATGTTATGCCTTATAGAATCTTCAAAATGCTAGATGTTGGTAGAGTCAAACCAAGGTTTGATCGTATCAAAATGCTTGATCACTCCTATGCGGAGGGATTGGACGTTTACTTAGAGTTCTTTGCCAAGTGGGGACAACCACACTACTAGCCGATTTCATGCTTCTCGACATTCCTATTGATCGAGATATTCAATTAGTGGTTGGAAGAAAATTTTGCACACCATTGGTGCAAACATAGATGTTGGAAAAGCAATTATGACTAGCTTTGATGGGTTTGTCTGTCAAAACTATAATGTACTAAAAGCAAAGAAACATGATGATAGTGATGATGAAGACGATAAGCACTACACCGTGAAAAGAGATGAGAATGGTATGCCAATTTATGGTCCACATTTGCAACCATGGATGGAACCGGAAGAACTTTTGGACGCATCACTAAACGAAAGGAGCTACCATAACCCTTTCTTTGACATATGTGTATACAAGAAGATTGTGGGAATGCTTGGAGCACTTCCCGTTTCATTGAAATACAAAGATTGGCAAGTGGGGGAACAAACGAGAATTTGAAAACATTGCTAAAGATGGAGATAGTGAGTGGCATGTTTCCATGATCATTATTGATCCATGTGGAAAGAGGTACGAAAAAGTGTACGAGACAAAAGACACAAATAGAGAGGTCTCGGGACGTTACACGGAGAGTGATATCATGTCACCTATAAACTTCTGCCACAACTAAGGAAATGGAGGAATTGAGGAGTGCACCATTGGCTCCTAGCTGATTTATGCATTTTTACTCTTTTTGTATAAAAAAATAAAACGAAGTGAAATCTAAGAGTCCTAGAAGTTTTAGGATGGTCTTAGAAGAAGGAAATGTTTTCCTATTATGACTTGTTATTTTTCTTTTATAAGATCGATTGAATTGGAGGTTTTTGTTTGAAAATTTTGTGTCTAGTAAGAAAAAAACAGTAATATGGTTTGTGGGCACAGAATGTGCGCCGCACATTTTGCGAAGTGCGTCGCACTTCTGGACGGATTTTTTGTATATACTTCCTTTTACCTCATTTGAAACTAAAAAACAACAACAAACACACCTGACGATTTTCGAATCATCAACAAAAAATATTTTCGTTTTTTACTCCAATTCATACTCGAGATCATGTCTAGGGTAAGTTTTTATCTTTCATTCATTTACATTTTATTTTATTTAGGGTTTAATTCTTGATTAATTTTTCAATTAGGGTTCTTAGTTATTAGTAATTGAATTACATTTCGATTTATAGTTAGAAATGGGGATGTTGATTAGGATAGGATTAGATTGTTGAAAAAAAGAGGGTTTTTGAAATCAAACCCTAAGATTGAGCAATATCGCGGATTGGAATGAATTGGGAATGGTTTAGTGTTCGACTCTAGCCATTGTTATTGATTTAGAACCATTAGTTTGTGGATTTTGGTTTAGATTATAAGAACCCCGACATATGCAGACATACGCGGAATGTGCGCCGCACTTTTTAGAAAGTACGCCGCATTCTGGCGGATTTTTTCCAGAAAGTACGCCGCACTTCTCAGAAGTGCGCCGCACTTTTCGCCTGATAAAAACACAGAATGTTCAGAACACCAGTATAGGGTTGCCGTTGACCCCTAATGTTTATCTAATGTTAATATATGTTTGTTTATGTGATAAATTTTGTAGAACACAGGTTCTAGAAACTATGAGACGGACTTGTCTAGCCGAGGGAAGAGGCGAAAGCCTATCGAGTCGGCAAGTGCCACACTCATGGGGGTCCCTAATCATCCATTCTTGAATTGGCCTGGATGTACAACTGATGCTAAAATCATCTACATCAATGCTCTTAGTCTTCTACTACCGAAACAAATTTTTGCACCTAGCATTGTGGATTTTGGAGTTTTGAGTGAGCTTGGTTGTGAAGCTAAAATTAAGGAAATTCTATCAATAGTTGTGATAGAGGCTGGAGGAAATGAAGTCTTGTTTCGATCCAATGCTTGGGTTCGTGCTTTTACTTGTTGGGAAAAGATTTATGCGGAGCTTTGTCTTGAGTTTTTCTCGGCATTCAATCTTGATGAATATGTTGATGATGATGAGCTATTGACTAGGAAAATCATGAGTTTTAGACTTTGTGGAAAAGGACATTCTTTGACTTTGAAAGAGTTTTCTAAGTACTTGGAGTTGTACACTAGAGAGGAGCAAGATGAAGAAGGATTTAAAGTGTATTTTCAAGGAGGAGAACGTGAGCATGGGAACTTCAATGCTAATGAGTTTTGGGCATTAATTTGTCCGGATGAGGATCCTTTGAGCTTATCTAGGAGCTCAACCACTAGGATTTCTAGTCCACTTTTGAGAGTGCTCAAAAGATGATTGCTTACGCGGTTTGTCAACGAACCACGGGATATGATAAGGTTCAAAAGAATGATTTGTGGTTGTTGAGCATGTTTAGGAACAAGAACCGTGAGCAATATGCTAATGTGGCTTGGGTGATTGCAAAGTGGATGAAAAGGAAAGGTCATGGTAGTCAAGCGGGTAGTATGATAGTGTGGACAATTTGTGACGAGGTTAGCCCGAAGAATGAGACTTTTAACCGATCAAGTTGTGGGTAATCTTAATCTGCCGATCATATGTGATACCATTGACAAAATCACCTTGAGATATTTAATTGGAGTGGATGGAAGGTTGTTACGAGAAGACGCGCCACTGAGAGCACCACGTGTGAGCATGCCGCGACCTTCTCGTGCAACGCTCCAAGATGTTTGTGATAGGATGGGAAGGATGGAGGTTAGCCAAGTCCAACTTGGGTTTATTATGGAGCGACAATGTTATAGCATGGATCGATACGCTCCGATTTTCGAGAGGATGGCAGAACAATATAACGTTCCGATGAGTGGACCTTATGGACCACCCGGATATCACCATGAGCCATTCTACTACACCCAACAACCGCCACCTTATCCACCACACTTCTACCCATCCAATGCTCCAAGGAATGACGAGACTGAAGAGGATATGTGATGCCTCTTGCGTTTGTGACTTGTGTGTTAGTCACAATTTGGAACAATTTGAAACAATTTCAAAACAATTTATTTGGTTGTGTAATATGCCTTTGTTGGCACGTAGGACAAAACTAATACTTTGTGTGTGGATTTTTAATCTTTATTTGGTATGTAAGATATGTTTGCATATATTTTGTGTTCAATTGCAAAAAATAAGCGAGTCAAAGAACAATAAGGCGAAGATTGAAGATTTCGGCTTCGTTCGTGACTCGGAATAAAAGGGGAGTATTATTCTTATATTACTATATTTTTACTTTTTCCTTATGTTTAGTATTAGTGACAATTCTCATAATAAGTATGGGGAGTGATAAGCGGAAAATAAGAGCGTTTTAAGTTGAAATTTTTTTGTACTTTCAGTGATAAAATGTGCGCCACACTTACAAAATTATGCGCCGCACTTTCTGGCGGATTTTTGAAAATTTGGTGTTATATATATATAAAAAGATTTTTGTTGAAAGATTGATAATTCCTGTAATTGTAAAGCTATTTTGACTCGGAATTGATAATGTTACTTACACAATATCTTATTCACAGTTGTGAGGATTTTTTAGCCTATAATTCGTAAGCATTCTTACGCTTTAAATCAAATTTGTGAGTATGCCGATGATTAGTTTAAATTCTAAAACTTGTACTTGGTAATCTTTACGAGACCTTAGTGGGATCATACTTGTATGATAAAAAGTATTTCAAATGATAAGGAGACAAAAGAAAAGAGAAAAGATTGAAAGTTTTTGCCGAAGTTTTAAGACGATAATATATTGAGTAAAACCATGTTGCGAGATGATAGTAGATCGTAAGTATGGGGGAAGACATATTACCCCAAATGAAAAAAAAGAATAAAGGCAAAAAGAAAGCCTACAAGTGTGAAGTACAAATGTATAGAAACAATAAACATGGTGAAAAATGATATGTTATTTACTCTTTTTAACATGTGGTGGTAATAAAAGTTTTGAAAAAGACCTCTTTTGATATTTTACTTGTTGCTTACGCCAAACTGGTTTAGTTTAGTTCCTTGTACAAGCTTATGGTAATTTACTTTTCGTGACCGTGCTTTTTGAGCGATAATTTACCCATATAAGGTGTGAAATCAAAATATCTACTTCGTGAGTTGTTTTGTGGCGTTATCTTTGCTTTCAATTATTGGACTTATCTATTTCTCTCGATACCTATTAAAAACATATTTTTACCTTACTTGAGGACAAGCAAGAAATTAAGTATGGGGGAATTTGATAACGCCTCATTTATACATGTTTGTAATGATGCATTTGTCCTTCTTTGCTATGTAAATAAATAAATTATGTGTTGAATGTTACTAATAATGTGTATTGTTTGATTGTAGTGAAGGAATAAACATATGGACCAAAGATATGAAGAAATAAGAAGAAAAATAAAGTATGCTGAAAAAGAGCCAAAGTGTGACGCACAAATATAAAAGTGCGGCACACATTCTGTAAACCACGATTTTGGAGAACTACCTAAAGTGCGGCACACAAAGGAGGAAGTGCGACGCACATTTACAAAATGAAAGTGCGGCGCACATTTGACAAAGTGCGGCACACATTTGTTGTAGTTACACCATTAAGTATCATTATGCATGGCTATTATGGAGAAACCTTTTGATATACTCCAGGACTTCTTAGCTACGTTTTTGTGGTTATAAAAAAGACCCAAGGTCAGGCATAAGAGAGGATCTCATTCCATTATACTCCATTGTTATTAGGGTTCTTATAGAATCAAGGATTTAACAAATCCTTGATCATTGTTACTAGTATAAGGGTAACCTTAGTTGGTTCATACCATTGCTACTGTAGCAAGGATTTCAGAATATTGCTTGTGATTGTAATAAGTTTGGAACAAAGCTTATAACCTTTTGGAGCAATCATTGATTAATACTATTTGGTATAATTCTCATTTCCTTTATGTTATTTCTTTACTTTGATTTGCATATTATTGAAATGAATTTCTTTACTTTTATTATGGAGTAGTGTGTTGTGGATTTGGTTAAGGTTTTTACAACCTTATGAATAGATACGAATTTCGGCTTTGTTAGGGCAAAGTGCGGCGCACAATTAGATTTGTGCGGCGCACTTTCTCCCTGGGTTCTTGATTATAAGCATGATTTAGATGCTCTTGTATTTTATGCTATTAAGTAAGATCATTGTTATATGTTGGATTTGTTCATGACCATGACTAGTACTCATGTGAATGGATGTATTTCATGTCATCTAGTAAATGAATCTTGTTATTAACTTTTTTCGCGATTAGTGGAATAAAACATATAACAAACTCTTGCTTAGTTTCATCTAATATTTTAGTTATCGAAATAAAAAATAAACCATTCTTAATGCTTTTGATATGACATAATCTTTAGTCCGATTTTTGTTATGTTAATTAGATGTTGCGTGTGCGACTAGTACTCGGCATGTTGTCTTACATTGTTTATGTGCTTATAATCATCATTGCCATATATCTTTCATATGTTTGTGATCTTAACCAAACGCACCTTTAAAACCATTTGATAAGTATATCTTTAGAAATTGTGACACTCTATAGGTAATTGTTTAATAATTCTTTAGCATCAATCTCGTGGAACGAACTGGACTTTACCATTAAGCTATGCTATACATGATAGGGTATACTTGCCCGTGTTTGTGTTTCTAGTCATTTGTGTGTGGTAATATTTTGAAAAATTTTAAGACTTGTAAAACGAACATCAAGAACCAACTTCATCTGTGTTTTTTTTATCAAATACACCCAAACAACTCTTGTGAAATCATTCACAATAGTCAAAAAAATATCTATAACCAGTGTGACTGGTCACCTTATATGGAACCCATAAATTCAAATGAACAAGTTCACCAAGTATTTCAGTTTTATGATCACTTAAAGGAAATGGTTATCTAGTTTGTTTAGCTCTTTGACATATTTCACAAAAAAACAGATTGATCAGAGTTTGTAATATTCAAAGAATTTTTAAGAACATTTAGAGCAGGTCAGCTGGGTGACATAATCTATAATGTCAATCATGTTTAGACAAAGAACAAGCAAGCACATTAGAATAATTCACACACTTAGTAACTTCTATATCTAAATAGTACAAACCACCACATTGCCTACCAGTCCTCAAAACATTTTTGAGATTCAAATCTTGATTCACAAAAAAAATATTTATTTTCATCAAACACAAACAGAATCTTATTATCCTTAGCAAGTTTGTGCACAGAGATTAAAGTAACATAGTAATCAGGTATAACAAGAACATCAAACAAAACCAAACCATTTGAAAGTTTTAGATTGCTAATTTTAGAGATGATGGCCTCAGTCCCATTGAGATGAGCCACCTTAATATTAAGGTGAGAAATATCAAACACATTTCCAATTCAGAATTATTATTGGTCATATGCTGATTTTCCCCATAATCAAAAACCTTCCCATTATACCCAAGTTTAGATTTGATGTTGGTGTTAGAACAAAAAAATTTCCCAAAATTATCATTGAAAACTTTACTGTTATTAAAATAAATAGCTGCCATGTTGGCATGAACACCTTTCCCATCATCATTAACACTACCCTTGTTATCCTTTATAAGAGAGACCAAAGTTGCAAGTTGTTCATCTGTGAATCCAGATGAAGAGGCTGTGCCAACAGAATTGTTAGAAACATTTTTTCTTTTGAAACTTTGCCCCCCTTTTTTCTTCCAAAGTCAGTAGGGTAGCCAATGATTTTAAAACATCTATCAATAGTATGACCATTATAACCACAATTCTCACAAACAACTTTAGCAATAGAATTACCATAAGGTCTAAACACATTACTATTAGGGGTATTAGGCCTAAATCCAGTGGTGCTATAGCTAGGTCTAAAGTTTCCATTGTTCCCATTGTTAGGTTTGAAGTTACCACTGTTAGTATTAGGAGTTCTTTGAAAATTGTTTTCAGCAGACCCATTAGACAGAAAAGCATATGTCTGAGTCCTTTGGGAGGAACCAACAAGAGTGCCAGAAGCTACTCTGTGAGATTCCTCACTAGAGATTATAACATAAGCACCCTTAACATTTGGCAAAGTCTCTCTAGAGAGAATAGAACTCCTAATACTCATATAAGAATCATCAAGACCCATAAAAAATTACATAAGTTTCAACAACTGATTGTGTTTCTTAAATTCACCAGCAGCATCACACAAACAATTAGGTAATTTAATCATAAAATCATATTGTTTCCAATAAGCATTCAGTTTATGATAGTAATCAAACAAATTAGACCCATTCTTCTTAAGAGTATTAATCTTATGATGAAGATTGAAAATCACAGACCCATCAACTTTACGGTAAGTTTCTTTTAACTCATTCCAAACATGTTTAACCTTTTTTGAAAAAATCTGACCTAGGAACAATTCCTCGGAAATTGAATTTAAAATCCAACCAAGAACAACAACATTCACCCTATCCCATTGTTTGCCTAAAATCTCATCAGTTATGGACCTTTTACATGTACCATCAATAAAAACAATCTTGTTTTTTCCTTCTAAAGCAAGTAACATAACATTAGCCCATTAACAGTGACAACAGTTAACACAATAGTGTCATTAGGGTGTAAATGCAATGGGCCACTTAAATCAAGCCTACTGATAAGTGTGACTAGATCAGTCGTACTCTAAGTATCAGTATCACCATGAACATACTGATTTTGGTCAGTCGTGGTAAAAAGTCAACAAGGTAAAAAGAAAACTCAATCCAAGGCCAACAAAGTAACCACTAAAGGTGGTTGGTCAAGGGTAAGGCAAAGGACGAGGATCCAATTAATATGGTAAAAAAATAAAGACAACCAATCCAAACAAGAAAGCAGATAAAAAAAGAAGCATATAATCACAAAAAACAGACAACAATATAAAGAAAGAGTTAAAAGAGGTGTTACAATGAGCCAAAGCAAGCACAATTGCACTGATACTCCTAGATTTACTTAGTCTAGGAAGTATCAGAACCTCCAAGATGACAAACCCTAATTTTTCTTCTCGGGAAAAATTAGGGAAAATAAACTATAGCCAAGAAAACCGTCATCAACGTCACAATGAACCCAATAATAGCTTCCAAGAACAAATCTTAAACAGTAAACCCTAATTTTCGTGAAAAATTAGGGGTTCACCACAAAAGATAGAGAATATCAAATCTTAACACCAATAACACCAATCAACCACCGGAACCCTTGAATCAAAGATTCCCAAAAAAGTCCAACCCTATTTTTTTCAAAAAATTGGAGGTTTTATAAATCAAAGCAAAATAAAGCTATTTCAATAGTAGATCTTGAAGAAAAACAAGTTTAAAAACCAGATCCAAAAAAGTATAAAAAAATATAATTTTTACGAAACCCTTTACGATATAAGAGTCAGGACTAATAAATACCATGTAAAAAATTAGGGTTAGGTTCATATATTGGCAATATACTTTTCATCGTTTACGCATCTAGGTAATGTACTATTTTTATGGCAATATATAGTTAATCTGACCATTTATTACAGGTTAAAACAAGAAAATGACTAACACGTCATTTTTTTTTTCTGTTGAGTTGGATATTACAGACTAGTCACATGTTACACATCATTCTTTATAAACATACATCCAAGCACCCATATTAAACATCACCCTCTTCACTTGTTTCTCTAGCAGCACTAGCAGGTTTTGACGGGCGGGTCAAATACATATTCCGGCAGCATCAATAATAACAACATATGTGATCTAGATGTAATAAAGAACAATCACGTTTCACATTTAACCACAAATAATTTTTTAAATGTCTTGAACAGGTCTATGATATACCAATATTTCGAATGTCTTGAACATATGTGATCTAGATGTAACAAGGAACAATCACGCTTCCACATGCGATCTTGTTTCCAAATCTAATAACAACTCTTAAAACCAAAACTTAACTTAATCCAATTCATGATCCAAAACCTATGATCCAAACAACCATCACTAACTAAGATATCGTTTTAAACAAACACCGTCGTCGTCATTTGTGTCCTCCGGCTAAAGCAATTAGGGAAAACTATAGTCAGCATAAATATAAATCTGTAGCAAAGAAATACAACTGTCCTCCATCAATACCAGTCGATTATTTTCAGAATGTTAGCTGCTAGGAGATGTGGACAGAAGCAACAAGTAGCAAGCTTGTTTTAACGTTCTGTTGGAGAGATGTGCTTCATCTCATGTGATTAAATATCTTGAAGTGTAGCATATGCTACTATTGTTCTACTACTGCAACTTAATGAATAGATTGTTTAGTTCTTTGGTTTTTTCAAAAAAAAGAAATCATTTATGAAGAAGATGAGGGCATTATAGTAATATCTGTCTAGGTGGAATTGAAAAGAAAAAAGAAAAATCTATTTGGAAAATCAACCGGTCATATTACCTATATTGCAAAACATTAGCCGGTTTGTATAACCATATTATTAATAAAATTAGTACATTACCTAGATGTGGAAACGATAGAGAGTACATTACTAATATATGGACTTAACCCAAAAAATTATGATATAATGAACTCTTTGTATTAATGATAAAAATAACTAGATAATAAGATTGAAACAAAACAATAAAATCCACCACGTAATAAAGCTGGTGTGGATCTATTATCTAATAATAATAATAATAGTTTTGCAAACTTAAACTTAAGAACAAGATGAATCAAACCCAGAACGAAGAGAGAGAGAGAGAGAGAGAGAGAGAGAGAGAGAGAGAGAGAGAGAGAGAGAGAGAAAGAGAGAGAGAGATAGAGAGATAGAGAGATAGAGAGAGAGAGAGAGAGAGAGAGAGAGAGAGAGAGAGAGAGAGAGAGAGAGAGAGAGAGAGAGAGTAATAAGACATGACGGCTGAAAAACACACACACACTCTTAACCCTAACTCAGAATGAGCCGAGTTAGGGTAATATACAACTTTTGACAAAACAGTCACAAACTCAAAAACAAGGATTGGCCTTCTATCTTCATAATGCCCAAATGCCAAGCCCATATCCAAAGTCCAAAGAGAGTTTCCAAGTTGGCAGCCTAAGTCCCTGCAATTATACAAGTTACACAATAAGTCCCTAAGGTTAATATCAGATTACAAGGTTCATTTTAACAATTCGCAATTCCTAAATGTATGGATTATAGTTTTCAATTCTTTCGGATCGATCGTACCGATTCTTAAACCAAGCTGACCCATACATATACCTTCTTTCCAAAACTAAGTTGAAAGTTTAATCCGTTAAACAATAATATCCATCTAATTCATACCACAACAATTAATCAAAACTTGGTGAATATAAGTTCTTCTATTTGACTATTTTTATTTGGACTAGTAATTTGGGGTCAATTTTGTATCGACAGGTTGGCGGGTTAAAAACTCTAACCTAAAGTTAACCTATTTAAATAGTCAAGTCAGCTATATAAACCCTAACATGTTTATACATAAATCAAGCTTAAACCATTTAACCCGTATATATTAGGATGGCGATTTGATTCGGTTACACAAGTTGAGTATGTCACAACGGTTCCGGGTTGACTTATGTAACCCGTTTTATATACACAAGTTAACACATTACATGGGTGTACAACGAGTTTGTAGGTGCATCTAGTTAACTAATTTAACACGTATAATAAATTATATATAAGTTTTTATTTACAAAAAGGTTTCTCAATAAATTACCAGATCAACTCACTTAATTTATTCTCAACTTAAGCTTAACCTATTTAATAATCGAGTCAAATGGTCTGACCCAAACCCGATCATAAATCTATTCACATTTAACCCGAACCTGTTAATTTTCTATTGCGTAATTTGATTTAGAGGGCCATATTTGGAAGCCCATAAAAACCCAATTGGGCTACGCTCAACCCACCACAGGCCCATAAAAAACAAATCTAGGGTTTCGATAAATACACAAACCACATCTTTTTCATTTGTCTTCAGCAGCAGCCTCCACAGCCAAAAACCTAACGGTGAGTGATCTCTGTCAACTTTATTATTATAATTAATAAAACTCTTATTAATAAAGTTTGCTTATATCCTTACAGAGAGAGAAGTGAAATGGCGACAGTACCAGGGCAGTTGATATGGGAGATCGTAAAGAGGAACAACTCCTTTTTGGTGAAGGAGTTTGGAAATGGAAGTCAAAGTGTTCAGTTTAGCAAAGAGTCTAATAATCTCTACAATCTCAACTCCTACAAACACTCTGGTATTTATTTATCTACTTTTGTTTATTTATTGCTTTCGTTATATGTTGTTAAGCTGTTAGAATGTTTTCAAAAACTCATGTAATGGTGTTTGTTTCGGCTTATATACTAGGTTTATGGCTTTTTATTTAACTATGTTTCAAAGTATTTTTAACTTAAAAGTAAGTTGAGTCTCTGAGTTTATTAAAAAATTGATAAGCTATTATGCTATTCGCCTTGTGGGCTTATGGTTTATATATGCCCAAAAGTTTGAGCGTTTCAAAAGTTTAGTAACTCAGTTAGGGGTGTTTGTTTAAGCTTATATGTGGCCTATGAGCTTATTTATTTCTCGGCTTAGGGGGTGTTTGTTTGTTCTTATGAGACATAAGCCAATATAAGCCTTAAATTGCTTATATAAGTCTATTATGATATAAACTTATTTAAGCTCATGTCTTAAAATAAGCCACAAAATTGGAGCTTATGAAATTTAAGCCAAATTTTGGCTTATATTACACCAGTCTCAAATTTATGGCTTATTTTGAGATTATTATAAGTTTATCATATCATAGTAAGGTTATATAAGCCTATGAGTTTCCAAATAAGCTACAAATTTGGGGCTTTTGAAATATATGCAGAAATGGAGTTATGTTTCATAAGCCTAAACATACACCCTCTTATATTTCATAAGCCCTATTTTTCTGGCTTATTTTGGGACTTTTGGGCTTATTTAAGTTTAATATGATATTATATATCTTTATATCAGCCCGAAAGTCTGAAAAAAGCTGAAAAATGGGGTTTATGAAGTATAAGCTGAAATCAGATAAGTTCATAAGCCAAAGTCAACTGCTTATAGAGAATATAAGCCGAAATCATATAATATTAAATAAACACTCCTTTATTTTATGTAACTTGTTTCATATGCTTAATATCTGTATGAGATTGGTAAATGCTAGATTATGAATCTGTAATGCATGTATGATATAATAAGTTGATATATTTTGATCAATAGCTGTTAAGTTTTAATTGAATGTTAAAAGTTATTAATGATTAAGCCTTTTCAATACTTGATACATAGGTCCGTTGTCTTTGGAACAGATGGAGTATGTGTTGCTAGCGTTGTGTTCTTATAAATGTAATTAGGAGTATCATATAACTATGTATGTATGTTTAAAAGAATTGATATAATGTTTTATGGTTTTGTTGTGATTAAGCTTTTAAAATCTAATTGTTTGGTTTACTTTTTTATTGTATTATAATCTTTCTGCAAATTTGATAAGCTCATAAGGTCACATATGTGAGACTATAGGCTATAATCTACTTGTGCTTATAAAGTTCGTAAGATCACGTGAATAAGCTCATAAGGTCACCTATGTGAGACTATAGGCCTGTGTTGTAAATATCGGTCATGGCGGCCGATATATCGGTGATATATCGCTTGGCGGTGGTCCACCGCCACGCCATGGAGCATAACGGCCAACTTGGCGTTTTGGTCAAATATCGGTCAATATCGGTCAAAATTGGTTGACTTTTGGTATTTTGAATGTTTTTTACTTTGTTTTTATTTTTTAATGTAAATTTTACAAGATATATAACTAAAATTAATGAATACATTAATAAAATTATAAAAATATATAAGAATTTCAGATTTATATTCAATAAATATTAGAAATATATAAGATAATGATAAAAATATACTACGTATAAAATAATAATAAAAATATATAAAATAATGATAAAAATATATAAAATAATGATAATTTATAGTACCCGTCGAGAAACCGATATATCGCCGCCAAGACGATATATCGCTTGGCGGTGGTCGATCGCCGAGCGATATTTACAACCTTAGGCTATAATCTACTTGTGCTTATGAAGTTCATAAGATCACGTGAATAAGCTCAAAGGTTGAGCTTATCAAATTTTCAGTGACCTCATAAGCCATTTTAAATTTTCAAACACACCCTTAGGCGGTATTTGGCTAAGCTTAGCTTAGGTGTTTCTAAGCTTATTATCAGAATTACAACACTTAATATAGATACAATATGTTCTGTGGTGAAAGAGAATCTATATTTTGAGTATTTATGTTTGCTATACTTGTTTAGAGTGTGATTCCTCGTTATGGAAATATAGCTATGGTTGTTTTTTCAGCATAAATACGACACTCTGAAAACCTTGATAGAAGGGTTCATTTGTTTTCTTTTATTTATGATTTTACAATGTTTGGTACTTTGGTTAAATGTGTTTACATGTTTTGTAACAATTGAATATGAAAATGTTTGTTGTTTGCATAAATTTAAATATGTAATTGCTCTTTCGTTTCGTGTTAGTTGTTTGTAGTTTTGATATTTTAGAAAGCTTGCACAATATGTTAAATTCTCGTTTGTAATTGGTTCGCAGGTCTAGCAAACAAGAAGACAGTCACCATCCAGCCAGCTGGAAAGGACCAATCTATTTTGCTTGCAACTACCAAGACAAAGAAACAGGGCAAGCCTGCAAGTCTGCTCCACAAGTCTGTGATGAAGAAGGAATTCTACCGCATGGCCAAGGCAGTTTCAAACCAGGTATGTTTCGAACAAAGTGGGTAATTACTGAATGAACAAATTTTCTCCATGGATTGTAGCTTAGCGTTCATATGTTATGTAAGCATTATATCTGCTGGGATAAGGTCTTGAAATTTGGGCTTGGTTGCTAAGCTTTCACTACGAAACTTAATAGTAAGGTAATGGCTATACATTGGGTCTTGGTACAAACGGTTTTAAGAAGAAATGGTAGCGTTTTAGAAAGAGGTTTCATAAAACTTGCATGATTTGTAAATGTTGACATGACTTGCCCAATATTCCAACTTTATGTCTATCATGCACCCTTTATTGATTGGCTTTAATTTATTCTTTAAAAGGTTCACTGTGTGAAACTGTTTGGTTCTGGTTGAATGTTACTTTTGGCGTACAAACATGTTAGCTTTGGGTAGTCTAACTAGTTGGTTATTGATGTTAGACAACTTTCGTGTTTAGCCACAACTTAACAGAGATGCAATACCCATGGGTCAAATCAGCATACCATAGTTATCACAAAGACATCGTTTTACATGTTTGTTTATGTATTCCCGTTCTTTAAACTTGTTGATAGAGTATATCATGAAGATGTTCTATGACATGGATTGAGAACAGTTTGTTTATGCACAGATGATTCAGCTGTCTGATTATTTTGCTGTTTTTTTCAGGTTGGAAACAACTTTTACAGGCCAGATTTGAAGAAGGCTGCGCTTGCAAGGTTGAGTGCTGTGAACAGGAGTCTTAAGGTTAAAAAGTCTGGTGCCAAGAAGAAGAACAGGCAAGCCTTCACCATCCGTGGTAGGAAATGAAGCGGGTTAGCCTTACTTATAAGAGCTGATCAGATATTCTTATCATAATTATCTTTTGGTTGTCCCCCTCTTATTTTTCACTATTTGGTTTTGCGTGCGGATAGTTTAATGATGAACAATGTTATTTGGTTAGATATTTTATCAGAACGCAATTTTGATGGTCTTTGGTTAAGAATGATATGCACATGTTCTCTATATCATAAGTTGCTTGCGCATCTAAACAACGTCGCTATCTGTAAAATGATTGTCATGTGCATCTTGGCTGTGATAATTTCAAAGCAGCCGATTGACCAAATTTTGCTAATATCCGTGTTCTATAAGCATCAAGAAAAACATGCCCAATTTGTTCTAAAAAATCTGTGTGCTACTTGAAGCTTTTGCAAGGTTGTTTTTGACCAAGAAAAGTACAGTATTTAATTACCAATAGATATCGTTGGTTACATCCGAGTTCAATTTGATCAGGTTGTAGAACCACGTCTTGCTGGAAAACAGTGACTTGTACATAACCATTAACTAGATAGATACACGTCGTACAGATGGTCTAATTTTCAGATACCTGAACATATTTTCCTGACTGTACTTTGCTACTCGTGAGCCGTAAGATTTCATTAGATTAAGGCGAATGATGATCACAACAACCTCACGTCGCAGTCTTGCTGACGATGTAATAACATATTCGATCTTTAGTGATACATATAAGGGTTGTTATCAGTCTTCAAGTCACATTTTGGGTCGTAACACATGTCGATGTCCTTTCCCTTTCATACGTATAATTTAAATGTTCACACCGAAAGATGTTCTATCCACGTCCGGTACACTTTAAAAAATGGTGTCACTCGCATATTATACTGCTTAAATAAATAAGTTAGTACATATAGTTGGTAGTAGTCAACCAGTCAAGGGTGACCTAGTGGTAAAAAGATTTGTGACTATCACTTCAAAGTGTGTGGGGTCTCAAATTCAATTCCCATTGGGTGCAAACAATCTTGAAGTGGTCACACCAACCTCCTGAAAAATGAGGCCTTTACCTGGTTTGAGTCTGTGTGACGGTGGACTCAAACCCCGTAGATTAGTCGTCCAATGAGTCAGAAATCACGGTTACCAAAAAAATAAAAAAATAAGCCAACAACTTACGTGTTAATACTAGTGGCGGACGTATATAACTGTATTTTTTGAGGCGATTTTTTTTTGAAAATAGCAAAACGAAAAAAACTAATATCCGAATAAAAAATCGAGTATTGTAAATTAAAAATAGAAGATTTTTACGTTTTAGAGTTTTAAATATTATATTTTAGTGTGCGAGTGGTGAACAATTTGAGTTTCGAGTGGGAGACGTTTTAAAAAAATGCTCAAAATTAAAGAAAATTTATACTGTAATATTGTATTTTTTTTGTCTAGCTATAGAGGGCGTCGCTACCCATATCCAAGGTGTATGTCCGCCCTGAATACACCAAGACTCGTAAAAGCATTAGGTATCTTACAGTGTCATCGCGTAGTGTTATGG
Source organism: Glebionis coronaria (assembly GCA_025667525.1). Lineage (NCBI taxonomy): Eukaryota > Viridiplantae > Streptophyta > Magnoliopsida > Asterales > Asteraceae > Glebionis > Glebionis coronaria. The sequence goes on from CM046875.1 coordinate 674,061,218, forward strand.
AAAAAATGTTGTTACATCATTAATTTTTTCTCATAAACATAAAAAGCAGTCACTTCCATAACATCACATTTCTGATGGTATAAAGTATCTCATTTTTGGTATTTTTTTCATAACACGAATGGTAAGGTAAGTCTCGTGTTATCGTTTGGTGTTCCTTGATCATTTGATATGATGGTAGCGGCTCAACACTTGAAAACACGAGATACAACATGATGCTCGTGTCCTTAAATTGTATTTTTGAAGATGACTCAAACCACACTATCAGATATCCTATGCTCTAAGACTAGTTGTTAAAAGATCTCGATCCTAATCTTACAAATTTTATTCTCAAATCACAGTTTTACAAACTAGAAGACTAGAAAGGTTATGAGTTATTAAATAGCAAAACGTTAATATTCTTAATCATTTAATAATATAATATTTTCATTAAACATTGATATGATTTTATGCTATGATATATAATAATTTCTAGATTTATATAATATTACAAAAATTATTAAAAAAAAAGATTATAATAAAATTTTAAGATCTTAATCTTGCTTTTGCCTAAACTAAAACGATCATGAGTAGGATTTCGATTTTAAAAATAATAATACATCAAGAATTGTTCCAAATTACTTGTTTACAAGTATATCCGGTTTTTGTGCTCAAAGCCAGATATTATTCACGTACAGCTTGCAAGAGACCATTCAAAATATTTGCTTTCTTCGTGGTAATTTAATTAGATAAGCAAAACACTAATTAAAACTATTACATTTTAACATAGTCAAAATTCTGTCATTTTTCACATAATTTAAAATGTGAAACAAAAATGGATATCGATATTACAAGCCGACTAATTTATGACTATCATTTTTAATAGGCCAAGTTGGCTGGCGCAGATGAACCTCTATAACCAAGTAACCAAGTACAGATAAATTTATTGGTTGGTATTCTTATCGCTTATCGCTGGGTCCTGGATTGTAATTATTATCCTAAGAGGGCAGGATACAGTGGCTGGCCGCTCGGCTGGCCGCGACGGGGACGCCAACCGTACCGTGGGTGGCGTCGTCGTGTTTGGGCTGGCTACAACCAGCCGACACCGTGGGCAACGGCGCGAGCCTATGGCGCAGCCAACCACACCGTGGCTCGCGCCATGAGGCTGAGTTCTACATTTTTTTTTTTGAAAATTTAAAAATTTGTATTTGTATTTTCATTTATGAATAAAATTTGTTTTTAGTTTAAAATAAATTGTTTAAAAAAAAAAAAGGGTGGTGGAATGACGACGACACGAGAATGTTGGTGTTAAGGAGGGTTGAGGCATCCTGAGGAGTTTTGGTGTCATGAGAGAAAAAGGTGATGACATCACTTTTTGCCCATGACACGAGCTTGATGGCTCGACTGTACCTAGAGCTCTAATCACATCGGTCAAGTCAGATAATTAGACCTTAACCTAACCTTAACAAAAAGTTATGAGAATCTAAGGGCCCGTTTGGTTCGCAGAATATTTTTGATGGAATTGGAATCTATTTCAGGAATAAGAATATGAAGGAATGGAATGTTGAAAAATGGAATCCTGATTTAGAATCCGATGGAATTAAAATTTGAAAAGACAAGTTCGTGTTTGGTTGAAAGAAAATAAAATAAGAAACATTATATTTAAATATATTACTATAATTAAATTTTAAATAATATAATATTAACTAATGTACTAAATAAACAATATTTAAAAAAATATAATTATATTTTTTAAATAATACTATATAAACTAATATATATAGCTTTTTTATATAGACTATTTTATATTATTTTATTTAAAAACTCTATTTTCAAATAAAACATTATTTTATTATTTTACTAACATACAAAATAAAATTATTTTATAAGAATTAAAATTAATTAATTTAAGAAAATAATAATTATTAAAAAACAAATAATAAAAATAAAATAATAAAATAATAATAAATAAAAAAATGAAAAATTTTGAAAAATAAAAAATAAAAAAATAAATAATAATAATATTAAAAAATAAAAATAAAAATAAAAATAAAATAATAAAAATAAGAAACATAAAAAATATAAAATTAACAAAATAAATTAAAAAAATAAATAATAACAATAAAGTTAAAAAATAACTATTAAAAATTATTTAATTAATATTAATATTTTTGATTTTTTTATTTCTGTTTTTTATCTATTTATTTTATTTTTAATATTTTATTATTTTTAATACTTTTATTTTTAATATCTTTGTTATTATTATTTACTATTATTTTTGTAATAATAATAATAATAAATTATATATTTTTTAATTATTATTATTACTATTACTACTATTTTTTTGTTTTTTTAAATTTTTTTTTAAATTTATTATTATTATTATTATTATTATTATTATTATTATTAAAAATAATATTAGTAAAAAAACAATAATTTTGACATTCCTCCCCCCTTTGCCATGGAATGTTCAATTCCACATATATGGGATTTTGTAGGATTTTAATTCTATTCCGCTTGTTAACCAAACACATTAAGGAATGGAATTCAGATTCCAAATACATTGAATCTGCCAACCAAACACGTTATAGAATGGAATCAGATTCCAATTCAATCAGAATCCTTAGGATTCCATCGAACCAAACAGACCCTAATAACATTTGAAAAGTCAGTGGTCAATGTGGTACTAACCCACACGTTTGTTACAAGTACTTCCAAACCATTAACATATGTAAGGATTATTCTCCAAGCTTATTCAACCCTATATAAGCCATTGGTAGGGACTTAATTTACATTCATAAACACCATCTTCTTATGGAAGAAATCAGCCCCGTCACGACAACCGCGATCACGAAAGCTCCCCCGTCCTTAAACCGCAGCGTAACTTCACACCCGGCGAACGCAAAGAAGCAACGTTACGATAGGTGTTTCTCTTTCTCCTTTATGGAGGTTAAGATTGACCCAGGGATTACTTCCCTGAAACGACTCGACTCAAGAAAGTTCAAGTTTGAAATCCAAAGATGGGCGAAAGCGGTCGTTAGATACGCTCGCCAAGTTAGTGATCGTTTTGGTGCTCGTCAAGCCAGCGAAGTAAGCTCCCGTGGCTAGCTGACCATCCAGAACATATATATAAAATCTGCCACCTTATGCAAGTGTCATGAAGACAGACTCGGCGCGCCTGTACAACCAGAGATCGATGACCAAATGCAACTGATGACCGAAATCTCCAACAAAAGGTGTAGGCGGGTGTCCAAGACTCGAAAGTACATATATGTAGTTACTTTAAACGGTTTGTTATCTGATGTAATCAAAATCTTTGTTGAACTAAATGTTATTATCACATTTCTGCACTCTAATTCGCTAAACTATTTTGGGACAAACAGTTTTTCTTTTCTTACAAGGCTCGATACAGCTTAAGTACACGACAAAAAACTTTACCTAAGGTGGGTATGTGCTATAACTGCCGATTCTAATATTAAACTGCGATCAATCATCCTTGTTTGTGTCTGTCACAAGCATTCCTCTACCACCAGAAATGTTCCTTAAAAGCTGCTTAGAACACATGTTTTGTGCCTGAGTGGCGTTCTTCATTCGGTTTGCTTTTACCCAATCAGGTTCCTGCCGAAAGGGCAAAATTAGTTTCTGAATTACTAAGTGATAAAGAGGGGTTTCAGAAAATCATGTACCTCGGGTACGATTTTTGAGAAGCCAAACTTGATAAGGAGGAGAGCATGTTCCATGATGAGGATGGCTGCAAGGCCAGGTGAGATGTTCCAGTTTCCCTCTCTATCGTACAAACATACCAGTAGGATACAGTTGGTGCATATCGATACAACTATCAAGAACTGCAAATGAAAACGACACACTATTGAATACCCCCCTTGTAACAATAACTTAGCTGTAACTTGTAAAAAGAAGATTATATGCGGTTCAGGGCAAAAGAGGCGATTTTAATAGACATCAAAATGGAAACTTTATCATGTAAAATAGTGCACCCAAATTATTAATAGAGCGGTTTTGGATGTTTTATGCCTAAATAGTTGGAAACATACACTTTGGGCGACTTTCTCCCAAGTAGAGTAACTTTCTAACAAAATATGTTTAGTATGTTTTACCCGGTTAAAGAAAAGAGTACCTGAAATATGTTTAGCCATGCCCCTATTGTAGCAGCAACTCGAGGAACTGGCCTTCTATACATGGCAAGGATCTTTAGCGCATCCGCTCTAATTTCTGTAACATTGTTCTTTACACCAAAAATACCAAGTCTTAAAAATCACACTTTATCCGCGACATATCTTAAATTTAAAAGGAAAGAAAATTGAGAAATTTAAGTTTCAGCTTACCAATGCAGCAAAAGCAAACGCGGGAGGAAACGCACAAGCAAACATCATAATCATTCCAAACTGCAAAGCCAACTCCAGAAATTCTGCACAAGGGTTTTAACTTTAAGGATTCAGAAACAGAAAAGAAAAGCCAAACAAGGTTTAAATTTCATATTCAAGTATATTTATACCGTCAAAGAGCCCATCTTCGAGTTCATCACCAATGCTAGCAGAATATACGGGCTTGAAGAACTCCTTTTCTACCCTAGAATTGAAATAAGACTTCCTGGCTGCCATACCCGTGTCCCGTTTTTTCTTGTTACTTCACAAATGACCATCCAGCAATGAATTAGCCGAATTACGGGAATAGAGATTATACATATATTTCAAAAGTCACAGATACCTACCGGACAGCTCTGTATTTTCTATAGCTGTAGTTGACATAGGGTAGAGAGTTTTCCATAAGATTTCCCAGCACCTGGAGGACAATTTCAGATTAAATACAGGCAAAGGACAATCATACAAAGACGATAAACAAGAATTTCACTACCTCTGATATGACTAGACGCTGAATGATCACTTGACGGAGGGTCTTGAAGTTGCGATGCAGAATTGCGTGATATAGCAGTCCTATGTATGACTGCATAAAGTAGAGCCCGAAAACCTGCACAGTATGATTTAATGTAAATAACAAATTTTGTTAATATCAGACAGAAATTGAAGTGAACATGAAGTTTCTTGTGACCTTGTAAATCAAGCTGTTTGCTCTGTACTCGGAGTTCTCGTTCTGTTCATGCTTAATCAGCTTAACCGACACCCTTCCCCCCATTTGTGTGAAATACTGAATGGCAAAGAGGTACACTGCTGTCAGCCCAAACCTGAAAATATAAAATTTCGATAAATAAAGCAACAAATATACGCAATCTTAAGAAAAAACAAGCAAAAGATACTCACTTCATGATATCCGACCCAATGCTCTCATACAGATGTGCGTAAGCTAATTCAAACGGAAGTTGGAGGCAAATGATACTCAAGATAATGATCGCATCATTTCTGAATCGCGTCATATGACCAAACCATTCTTCTCTTTGGAACTTTTCTTTCTCGTTGGCTTTATAAGTCCCTGGTTTTTTTAGTAAAGCTGGAGACGAATGGAAGGAACTCCACTCTGTGTCCATGTATTTATAAGCAGACTCGGCCCCAACTGAATAACAAATTTGCCACCTGCAGTTTGTAAATTGCGAATCAAGATTCGGAATTTACAAACATGTGAAACGCAAAGAGATTGTATAGATTACCTGGCCAAAAGGGTAGAGTTTTTCCGCTTCCAGAACTGGAAAAAGAAGACTGCCCATGATACGACACACACGAAGAAAAAGGGAAGTACAAATAGCTGCAAAGATCTGAAAAAGAAATAAACAAAATACAAAGCATTAATGATCCGGATGACTAAAAGTTGACCAATGACGTACCCAAAAGAAATGAGACATACCCAAAATCAACCAACTGCAGAAGAAGCCCAAGCGCGGCCGGGAAGAATAACCAATTCGTGTACATTCCCAGGAAAGCAAAATATGTCGCAATCTACATTGTAGTTCATATGACCAAATAAGACTAAGAAACGCTGTGAAGTCACGTTCCATTTGAAACTATGCACATCCACAGAACCAGCGAACTATAAGCACTTATTTACTATTTTACCTTCGCTCCATAATATGCATAGATCTCATCAAGGGGTTGATTTGTAAAGTCCCACCAGTTCAAAGCCCAACGTCTCAAAAGATGCTTTCTTTTTGTCTCATCTGTTCAAAAATGGACGTCACTCGCCAAGCACGACGATAACTGATAAGATTAACAATATGTAACAGTTGAGACATACCATGAATAGGAAAAACTTCTTTAACAATGGCTTCATTTTCTAATTTCCACAAAAGAGATTCCCCGGGCTCCCATCTGACGTCTCTGCAGTTGGATTTTAGAATGACAGCAGACTCACTCCTGTTAACCTGTTCATTGCAGTTCATAATTTCAGCACACAGGTGCAACTTCTAACACACAAAAAAAAGAAAATATGGTTGCTTTGTCACAACAATTGCATAGGGCGAATCATTTCTTTCGTGTCAAGTTTCATTTTTCAGAAATTCGAACTGATTCAGAAGAAAAGGTTTCTAGAACAAGCAGATTTCCCACTTTGAGTCTGCTCCATGATTCATCAAACTTTTGAGAAACAATAGAGTTAATAGCCATGTCATGAAGCATAGAATACATGTGGCGTTTGGTTTGCAGTCTTCGATTTATCCTCAGGAGTCGCTCCGGGTTTGTACTTTTATGGTAGAGAGGAACGGGAGTGGATATAAGTTCATAAACCCATCCCCTGTGATAGTTATGGAAAAACCCCGATGTAATGAAATATGATTCCTGATCTACTCATACCCTCATACTAAGCACACAATTTGTAGTCCTATTCCCTTATACCCAAACCCTCGACCCAAACACCGCCTTAGAGATAAAAACTATATAAGCACACCACCGTCGAGACTGTGTATTACTGTATTACATTGTTTATTGCATCTATACGATATGGAATATTAGAGTGGAGATATATATTATAAAAGTTATTTGTGATGCAAGGTAAAAGAAACATTTATAACTCACAATTCCGTATATCATGTGATTGTAGCAACGAAAACGCTCACACCAACTAAACAATGATCCATCAGCTTCTTTGATAAAGGCCTCGGCCTCGTCCCATTCAAATTGTAGATCCACACCTGCAACAAATATCAAATCTTAAGAAAAACATCTTAACAGCACATCCCTAACCCAAATTTACGACTTCTGCAATTCTGCAACTTCACCTATTTGAGTTCTTTTCTTCAGCTTTAACTCAACCGCCGCCTTTCCTATAACTTCCACTGGTGCTGCTAACTGATAAGAAAATAGAAAATACCAACTCTTACATAAGCATTAAACTCCACATAAATATTAAGAGGGTGTTTGGAATTGGTTATTTTTTTCTGCTAATCTTATGCAAATCGGGAGTTTGAAGTGTTTTGATAATCCAAACTACTTCGACACATCAGCTTATTTTTGGGCACAATAAGCTTTTTTAATAAACATGTCAGGGCATGCTTATTTCAAGTGCTCATTTGAGATCAAAACAGATGATCATAACTACCTAAGACCCATCTATAACCCGATATACATGGATTCAGTTTCTAATTTTTGTTTTTGTTTGGCATAACAAAATAAGCATATACAAAAACTTTTGGTGATTACTAAAGTGCTTATTCTCAAACATCTTACAAGTCCTTATTCTAAGAATAATATATAAGCAATCCGAAGCACCCGCGTGCTGTATATAAGGGGTTTAACAACGGTTTTAACATTCACAACACATATTCATAACCTGTAACAAAACAATCAAATACAAACAACTAACCGACCTTAAGATAGTCAATCTAAACACATATTCATATCCTAATACGAAAACAATCAGATTCATAAATTAACCTTGAGGAATTCATCATGAAGGCCGATAACTCTATCAACAACGAAACCGATTTTGGAAAACTCATCAACAAGCACTTCAACACAATCATAACCATAACCTTGACTAATTTGTTCCTTTATCCTCTTTGGTACCACCACTCCCATCTCATAACATATCCTTTCTTCTTCATTTTTTCCCTCCATTTTCACAATTTCAAACACCAAAAAAAAAAAAAAAAAAAAAAACCTTTTGTTCTTTCTAATTTCCTAAACAAAAGAACACAAATTCTAAGACGAAAAAAACGCTAAAAATCAAGATTTTAACAAAATTAAAACTTTTTATTAATCTTTAATAATTTCTTGGCTTCAAACACAAATTATAACAGCAAAATGGAACCAAATTTATAAAAAAAAAAAAAAGTAAAAAACAAGATTTCAATTTTGTAACAAATTTTTAGATTTTTCAAACAACCAAAGAAAAACCTTCGCAAAATTTACACATAATTAGAATTTTTGCAAAAAAAAAACTAAAAAAGAAGATTTCAATTTTCTAACAAATTTCTATAGAATTTTTATAATTTTTTTTTTAAAAAAAGCCCCTAAAACACAAAGATTAAAACTTTTTTTTCAAGAACCAAAGACACAAATTCCAACCAAATATTCAATACTTTATTTGTTAAAAAAAGACCAAGATTTCAACTTTCTACCAATTTATTAACAACAAAATTAAACCAATATTTAAAAAAAAAAAAACAAAGATTTAAACTTTTTAACAAATTTTTATAAAAATTCCATAAACCAAGACAGGAATGCTAATAACAAGAATTCAAGATTTGAGGGTTTATGAGAATAAGGATTGAAACAAACAGAAACGACAAAAAAAAGTGAGAGACACGTGGCTGAGAATTCGAGAAAATAGGGTGACACGTGGCAGAGTGTATGCTGACATGTAATTTTGTCAAAAAAAAAGATTTAAAAAATGAAATGACAGATAATATGCACACAGATTAATGAATAATTTGCTGCATTGAATTTTGTGTTTCAAATATTTGACTGAAGGAATTATGGGAAAATGTTTTCCGGTGATGGTTTATTTGTGTTTTGAAATTTTTTGTGGTGAGAAAAAAAGGTGACAATGGGTTTGGGCCCAAAAAAAAGTGAATTTGGATATATACTTTAGACATACTTGATGGATTCGATCTACTTTATCATGATTCCATCTATATACTAATAAAGTTATACAAAACTTAACAAGCTAAAAATCTTTTATTTAATAAAGTAAAATGTTTTGACATAGATTTTTCAAACTTCCTATATTTAGTTGAGATTTTTATTAAAAGTATTTTCTTATTTGATAAATTTAGTATCATATTATCTTATAAAAGAGATTAGGAGAAGGATTCTCTCAAGTTAGAGTTAACTTGATAGGTAAAGTTAGCCAATCACAATTAAGATAAATACAAGTGGGCCCCCTGAATTTCACTAAAGAAAAAACTTTTATACATTTATCTAAATTCTCATTGGCCAACATGACCTATCAAGTTGTCTTCAACTTGAGAGGATTTTGATCCAAGAGATTAGACCACATCTTTTCATTTAATATCAAAAAATTAAATAATACAATAAATTAAACATAATGTACAACATATTAGTGCAGTCAAGAAAATAAAATTTCAGTAATAAAAGATTTTAATGTATATGTACAACTTTATATTTATAATATATACAAAGCATTTAATCATACTTAATTAAAACATAATCAATAATACAGTTAAAACACCTCATCACCACAATTTACAAGCAAAACAACACATTGTACAAATCTACTCTATCATATTTTTCTCCGTTTTTCCTTGCAATCATATGTACAAACCACTTTTTAAGTTGATCTTCTTATTCAAATGTTCAAAAGAGGTTATGTCAATTCTCGCGTTTAATTAAGTTCTGAAAATAAAGTTACACATATTACATATAACATATATGCCACAAGTAATAATATCCCTATATCAAAATTACGTTTTTGAGACATGTTTTTAGGTGAAAACTATCGTCTAAATTATTGCTATAAAAGACGAATAACATTCACTCTCAAGAAAATTTAGTCACAGGGTACCCGCCGGCACATCGCGCGGGTACCCTAATAATACTTTATAAAGCATTTGGGTCATATTCTATATTTAGAAGTCTTAAAAAGCGAGTCTTTAACATTTCTATAATAGAAAATCCACAAGCCATTATTCAAAAAACCAATACTTTATACACATTAAATAAAAGTTAAAAACTTTTATATTACATCATTAAAAGTAATGGCCTAAAAACAAATGTATTAACTTGTAACAACTCCAACATTGGTAGCCCATTTAAAGTATTAAAGCCTATTTTAAAATGAAGTAAAAGTTATCTCATTTAAATGTTTTGAGTAAATGCAACATAAAGGGACTTTTAGGCTAAATTTCACTATTCTTAAGCCTTGTTTTTTTTTTGTTTTTCACTATATAAACAAGATTCCCGATCACAATATTTTCTATCTCTCTCTTGCCATAACTTCCGATTGCTAGCTCTGATCAACGTCTTCACCGACATCTTTATGTCCTTCGTTAGTACATATGCATGTAATAGTTCATATTTACTTTTCTTTATCATATTTAGATTGTCTTTCTTTGAGAGTTTGAGTATTTATATTGGATATTTGTTAGGTGGCCGTGATGAACCTTGAACCAACTTGACGATGATAGATGCTTCGACAAATAAAGGTCGTATACTTCAAGAGTTTAACTTTTGTTATGATTTGTAATTTAAACCCATATGTACACTACAAAGTTGTAGAACTAATAAGCGTTCATATTATTTTGAGCATGTTTAGTTACCATCTCATTCTGATTTAGGATTGTCAAAATAAACAACATGTATGCATTTTTATGCTTTAAGAATCGTTTAATATATTGTTTCAGGTTTACAAACTTGAATATTTTAAGTGAACCTTACTACCACCACTCGCATAACACCGTCACAAAAACATTTGATCGCTACGAAATTAGTTACCGGGTATCTGCCGCTGTATTGCGCGGGTACCCGACTAGTCAATTTTAATGATTTTGAGTAAGTATTTATCCAAAATTTGTTTTTTATAAACATACTCAAACATTAATGTGTCAAAACTACAAGAAGAAAAACTAAAAAAAACCCCGATACAAACCGTATAAAATATGTGCAAAGCTACGGAAGAATTGATCAATTGAATATGTGGCAAGTGATGAAGTAAACGTGGCTTTGATGATAAAAAATGATAGTAGATCTAGATTAGTTATGTTGAAGTTTTAGAGATTTATGAACTGTTAAAATTTATTCAATGTGTCAATAGGGTATAGTTTTTGGATACCAGACTATCTTGCCTAGGGATGAGCTCGGTACCGGTCCCGTCCCGAACCCGTCCCGAATTAGTGGTACCGATTATTTCCCGAGCATAAATTTATGGTACCGGTACCGTACCGAACGGGATTCGGGTATCGGTACCGGTACGGGAATCGGTACCGGTACCGGGAAATCGGGATTTTCCCGTTCTTTTTCGGGAATTTCCCGATTTGGTACCGGTCCCGTCCCGAATTAGTGGTCCCGAATTTTTTTTCACCTTATTTCGTAGTCCCGGTACCGTACCGAACGGGATTCGGGTATCGGGAATCGGTACGGTTCCGGGAACGGTTCGGGTTCAATTCGGGATTCGGGTCCAAATGCTCATCCCTAATCTTGCCTGATATGAGAATACCTACGTATATAACTATCCTCAAACTTAAGACTCGTTTGGTATGCTACTTTTAGGAGGGTTAGGCTTATTGATATTTAAATTCATATGTTTGGTAACACTTCTTTAAGATGAAAAGAGGGAGTGAAGCAAAAATTTCAATACCATATTAATAGGTGGAATTTGTGTTGGATATCAAATCAAATACTGTATTTTAATTTTTAAAAATTACACAGTAACAACTTTAGCTAATCTATTTGTTTGTATCTTAATAATTTATATTAAATATTTTTTTATTCCAGTATGTTTATAAAATATATATATATATATATATATATATATATATATATATATATATATATATATATATATATATATATATATATATATATAAATATATTTTTACTATTTTTTCTTTCTTTTTTACAAAACCTATATCAACTTCCAACCCAAATCAAATCTTACTTATAATCCTAAACTCATCTATAAACCAAACGAGCCCTTATTTTTCATCCATTTGGTTTAACGTCGGGTTTTACTTTAGATGTATGTTTATAAAGTTGGTGGTTTAGGATTGGGTAGGATTAAGGGCCCGTTTGGTTTAAAAGTTGGATTTATTGTGGCAATGGATTAATAAACATCTGACATAGGATTCAAAGTAGCTAAATCATAAACGTTGTTTGGTGTAGCTAAAAATTTGATGCTATATTATTTAAAACTAATAAAAAAAATATGATAGCTCATACAATCTATTTTTTTTATAAAAAAGATAAAATAAAGAAAAATAAAGTGGTAGCCTGATCTTTTGACGGATTTTCAAAACCCCATAATAATGGTGTTAATGTCCAATTTTTAAACTTACCCTTTCCAACCAAATAAATATTATCAGCCTAATCTTTCTCTTTAGCTTCTATCCTCGTCGGGCCTTAAGATTTTGAGTAGAGTATTAGAGAGAGAAATTATATATTTAAATAAATATGTTTGAAATAAAATTAATAATTTTTTTAATATCAAAAAAAAAAAAAGTAGAGCAAAGTTGACAGATGGACCCATCATTAATTATATCAAACGGGATATAATGCAAACTTTTTACACAGTATTTGTCAAAAGATTTTATCATCTTATTTTTTTCTTTGAATTATAACCAAACAGTAAATAAACATCTTGTCATTGAAAACCATTCCAAATGAGGCTACCAAACAAGACCTAAATAAATACGATCATTGTTATTCCCATTCCTCCGTACCGATTCCCCTGTAACAAACGCACAACTCAAGTAAACCAAAGTGGTTTATATAGGATCGTTTTTGTCTTTACAAGATCGGGATCGTAAAGTAGGATCGGGATCGTAAGATCTTATTATAATGTAATTTTTTAATAGTTTTTGCAATATTTTATAATTTTACAAATTAATATACATCGAAAACACAAAATTATATGAATATTTCATAAAAATGTGATCTTAAATTATGATTATGAAATGTATAAGAAGATTTACAAATTTTTTAGATTATACAAAATAAAACGCATAAATTTATAATTTTTTGTTTGTTGTTCGAGAAAAAGTAAAATCGGATCGTAGTAGATCTTAGGATCCTATGAGCAAGATCGGGATCTTATAAGATCTTAAGCATGAAAAGATCTTGCGTAAGATCTGAATCGTTTTTGCTTTGCAGTATCGTAAAATCGTAAGATTTTAAAATTAAAATCTGGATTTTTACAATTTTGAACCAAACAACCAAACGGGCCCACAATCCTAACGGTCAATTTACACACTATATATAAACACCTTCGTTCATAAAAAAATCCCCAAAATTAAATCAAATCAAATCATCAAACCCTAACCCTAATTCAATTAATCAAATCAAATCATGGATCAAGCCGAAAAGCTAATGAACCAGATATTCGAACTCAAATTCACCGCGAAAACCCTCCAACGCCAAGCAAAAAAATCCGAAAAAGACGAAAAAACCCAAAAACTCAAACTCAAAAACGCCATCCAGAAAGGCAACATCGATGGCGCACGCATTTACGCCGAAACCGCCATCCGTAAACACACCGAACAGCTAAACTACCTCCGTTTATCCTCTCGCTTAGACGCGGTTATCGCCCGCTTAGATACGCAGGCGAAAATGACCGCAGTTGGGAAGTCTATGGGGTCGATAGTTAAGTCGTTGGAGAAGAGTATGAATAATGGGAATTTGGAGAAAATGAGTGAGAGTATGGATCAGTTTGAAAAACAGTTTGTGAATATGGAAGTGCAGGCTGAGTTTATGGACAAGTCCATGGCGGGGAGTACGAGTTTGAGTACGCCTGAAGGGGAGGTTAATAGTTTGATGCAGCAGGTGGCGGAGGAGTATGGTTTGGAAGTGTCGGTTGGGTTGCCCAAGGCGGTTGGGCGTGTGGCGAGTGGGAGTGAGAAAGGTGTTGTGGAGGAGGAGGGTGATTTGGGCAGGCGACTCGCTGAGCTTAAAGCGCGTGGGTAAATTTGTGTTTTTTAGGATTTGACGGGTTTGTGCTTTTTAGGATCGAGTATCACTTTATGTAAATTTGGATTTGATTAATTAATGTTTTGTTTGCCGTTTTTCTTTGTGATAGCTAGCACTAGTATATTTGCGTATGTGTCGTGTTTGAAATTTGGTTCATAAGTTGCGTGTTTAGGTAGTTGAGATCAGTCTGAAACCGATATTATTGAGGGAGCCATATTATAGCTTTTGGATAAACACACTAAGGGTGCTTGCAACAAAATTACGGAGTATACTGTTGTGATATATCGTTGTAAATGGTTACTCGGAATAGTTATTCTAGTCTACTGGGGACATGATATGTGGATATTGTTGTATTTGGGTAGGTGCTGTTCCATCCCGCTGGTGATGTCGTCATTTTTATATAGAATTGCTTTTTGATGATCCGATGACAATGTATACAGATTCTAGAATTAGGTTTATGGTATAATCGTACAATCATTACAAAGTGTATATTAAAAATTTGCCGCAGCTTCTGCAATTGAACAATGATAGATTCTCTTATTTAGCGTCTTTATGTTTCCAGATATTGTTACTATAATAAGGAACACACGCACTACACGAAAAGGCTAAAGAAAACACAACACCAAACACATATACTATATGATGTATAGATGCTCAGATGCCCTGACTTTATAACCTTTCGAGCCTCTTGGTTCTGTTATGTTTACCATCTTTGCTATGGTTAAATCCTTTGAACTTCATCTGGATTCTTTGGTATAGGGTTAGTTTAGGGGGTGATACGTAAAACCCGAGTGAATCTAGAAACCACCCGCTTCTTCCATAAAGACCTACAATGTAGCCTCCATTTGTCAAGAAATTGAAAGGTGTCCCTGTCTCAACCCCAAATGGCCCATATGTCCTTTGGTTGGTCTTAAATGTGAGTGATCGAATCACAGGGCCGGCTCCATAGACCACAGGACAGTAGTACCCACTTACACTTACTAGAACTTCCACAGGAAATCGCAGCTTAATCTGAAGTTGATTCATAGAGTAAGAATTTACATTACTTCATGTACAATTTAAGATTAGTATACCATGATTTGGCCAGAATTTTGTACCTGAGCACTTTTGGTTCCACCCATGCCTCCATGTTTTTCTGCCACTAAGGGTTTAACATTGTCATCATATGTCACACGGATCGAGTCTATGCAACTACTGTATATAAGAGTGATCTCTCTAATTCCACCGTGTTCTCCATCATCCCAATGTTTCCCGAAGTTTCCTCCCCATGGTCCAAATTGTATGCTCATCTCCTGCTGTATCTAAACAGATGAGACCGTGTTTGAAAATTTTGATAAAAAATGTGGTTAGTAAGGCATTAAATAAAGTTCTGTATCAAATTAAGCATATGGTGAGGGATATCATACCATGGTGGGTCAAAAAATTTATTTGTTGTCTAAAGGAGTAGCCTTTAAAGGACGATGTAGCCTTGATGTAGCCAAATGTGCTTGTACAAAATATTTATGTTTTATTATTTTGCACCCAGTTACATACTATATATATAAAGAGCAAAGAAAGTGCTATCGAGCTAAGCATCTGATTTCAGTCAAAAGCAAAGGTTTTGTTTAATGTTAATCATACATAAAACATGCACTGTCTCTGATTCCATAATATAAATCATGTGCACTGTTTCTGATTCTTTTACATTCAACATGATATTAGTGTATTGAATAGGAAGAAATTTTACCTTCCAGAACACCTTGCTCATGAATCTTCCTTTTTCTGCTCCATACCACACCACCTTCCTATGTAACATGTTTTAGAACAAAATAATTGCTATAGTGGTTTGAAATGGCCATGTGATTTACCTTCTCTGCATTTGTTTATGATTCTAAGATTTGGGTGGTGCAGGTTGCTGGCTGCTGGCAACTGCGAGCTATCACTAATACACCCAAAAACTTTCATGAAACAAGGATCACCGAGTAATAATTACTAACATTAATACTAATACAATGTCTAGATAAATTCTAAATAAGGTCCTATAACAATCAACCTAGTTTTTATACTTGTGTAACGTTGGCAAATGTTTTACATATTCTTTGTTTCGAGTAGAATGCTCACCTCACCACCGAATATTCATTAGCAATCTGTTGAACCAATGAATCTCGGATTATCCTCTTGCCTCAACGAGGTTGTTGTGCGTCTCAACAGAAAAGCAAAATTGACGACAGTTGGTAACTCAGAACTGTAAAGTTACTTGAATCGACTTTAAATGCCGTTAATATGCAGAACATGTGTGAGACTATGGATCAGTTAGTGAATATGGAAGTGGAAGCTGAGATTATGGAGGGTTTGATGGTGGGAAGTGAAAGTTTGTCGACTTTATAAGGGGAGGTTAATAGTTTGTTGCAGCAAGTGCCGGATGATTATGGTTTGGAAGTGGCGGGTGGGTTACCGCAGGCCATGGGGCATGCAGTTGCTGTGAAGAGGATTGGGAAGGTTGAGGGGATGATTCGGATAGGAGACCAGCTGAGTTTAAAAACCGCGGGTAAATTTATCATTCTTCAAATTCAGGCTGTTGATGATTTGCTATTTATGTTTTCCGATTTAGTTTAAGTAAATTTGGATTTGACTGATCTATGTTTAGTATGGTGTTTAACTTTTATGCCACCCGAAAGGGAAAAGTACTGAATTTGCATATATGTGTTCTTTAAAATTTTATTGAGGGGTCAAATAATCACTTCAGGGGTAGCTGCAACTAAATTGAATTTTTGACGAATAGTGAGAACTGATTATCGAACTTTAAGTAGTGAAGCATGTCCAGTCACTATACAAACAGCTCTTGCGATTTTCATTACTGCACAATAAAATTTAAAATGCAATGCTAAGTTGTAGCAAAGGAGCTATTGCAAATATTTATATAGTTCATACCAGGACATGATATGTGAATATTGTACCTGTAGTTCAGATGATGATACATAATGTTATTTATTCTAATTTAGAATCGGTGTTTGGTGATTCGATAACAATGAAAATTAGATTCTAGGATCTGTTTTACTGTATAATTTAGAATCATTGACTACAAAGTGCAGATGAAAATGAAATTTGACTCTGCAACCAAATGTTGAGAGATTCTTTTATTTAGTGTCTTATGTTTTTTGACTAGATATATTTATGCCACAAAAAAGGCTAAAGAAAATATCACATCAACAACACCTCCAGTTTGTCAAGAAATTTTGAAATCTATGATTTGAAGAAAGTAAAGAAAAGAAAAAAGAAAGAAGAAACAAGAATGAAAAAAAAAGAAAAAAAAAAGAAGAAAAATGAAAAAAAAAGAAATGAAAGGATGAAAGAAAAAGAAAAAAAAAAATGGAAAAAAAAAAAAAAAAAAAGAAGAAAAAAAAAAATGGAAGAAAAGAATTTGTAAGAAATTGAACGGAGTTCCTTCTTCAACCCCAAATGGCCCATGTGTCCTTTGGTTGCTCTTGAAAGTGAGTGATCGAATCACAGGGCCTCCTCCATAGACCACGGGACAATAGTGCCCACCAACACTTATCAAAACCTCCTCAGGAAACTGCAGCTTAATCTGAAATTGATCCATAATACTGCATTATTCCATACTGTTTAGAATAACGTACACAAAGATTTCGCTAGAATATTGTACCTCAGCACTTTGGGTTCCACCCATGCCTCCATGTTTTTCAGCCAGTAAAGGTTTAACATTGTTATCGTATGTCACACAGATAGATTCTATGCAACTACTGTATACAAGAGTGATCTCTCTAATTCCACTGTGTATGCCGTCATCCCATTGATTTCCTCCATTTCCTCCCCATGGCCCCGATAGCATGATGCTCTTATCCTGTTGTGTTTTTTCAGTAAGATCATCGATACTAAAAAAAGTTAAGCACCCAGAAAGGAGAGGGAATTCATACCATTGCGTGGAATAGAAAAGGCGAGTGAAAGAGATCCTGATATGAAAGATGCAAATGCTGTAGCTTGTATCGAGTATTGGTGTTAATTTGTTTTGAACCAAAGTTGTATCATATAAAGGATCAAAGAAAGTATTACCGTGCTAAGCATCCGATTCCAGTATATTACCCAAAGGTGTTTATTTTATGCTAAGCATACTTAAAACATGCACTGATTCTGATTCAGTTTCCCCAACACAGGTGTTTGTTGCATAAAACATGCACCATATTTGTGGATTAATACGGGAGAAAAGTTACCATACATAAAACATCCGGATTCCAGTATTACCCAAAGGTGTTCAAAAATTTTGCTTTTCTTTTGCATACAAATCCAGGCAAGATTCTGAAATATTTCCAAGAAAGCTCAACTATGACCCTTTGTCTTGTGATGTTCAAGGTTGAGGTCCTCTAAACATCATATGGATTCGATGAAAGAGGCTGGCTTATTTTAGGTGCTAAAACGAACCCGAGGGAATCAATAAACCACCCACCGCAAACCTACAATATGTCGCTATTTTTTTAAGGGTAGTCCTTTGGCTGCTCTTAAAAGTAGGGCTGTAAATGAACTGAACGTTGAGCGAACCGTTCGCCAAAAAATTCGTTTATGTTCGTTTATTTAACAAATAAACGAACATGAACAAGATTTTTGGTCTGTTTAGTTAAATAAACGAACGTGAACAAATGCTTCGTTCGTTCATTTACGTTCGTGAACGTTCGATTATGTCCGTCTAATTACGTTCGTTTACTTGTTCGTTTATGTTCGATTAATATCCCAAATGTTAAAAAAGTAATATACTATATAACAAATATTTTAAATGTCGAACAATAATATATTACTAATATAGTACTTGGTTACAAAATATTTATAATTTCTCTTAAATTATACATTAGAGCTAAAAAATTTAAGTCACGGCTAGATGAAAAAGAAACAATATTTTGGGATATGATTATTATATAAGTATATAAGATGATGATGTGGATCGTCTAAAGTAACAACTTTAATTACACGATCGTTTAGCCCGTTTACTTTTATATATCACCATTTATGTTCATTTATGTTCGCTTATTTTCGTTCGATTACGTTCGTTTAAGTTATATGAACGAACATAAACGAACATGAACAAGTTCAAATCTAAATAAACGAACATGAACAACATTTTTTGTCCGATTAACCGTTCGCGTTCGTTTATTTGTTCGGTTAAAATTAAATAAACGAACATGAACATACCTTCGTTCGCGTGCGTTCGGTTCGTTTACAGCCCTACTTAAAAGTGAGTGAGCTAATAACAGGGCCACCTCCATAGACCACGGGGCAATAATAATGCCAACTAACAGTCATCAAAACCTCGTAACTGTTGGAAATATAGTTCAATTGTAGGTTTAGTTCATACTGGTGAATGGGTAAGGAGGTACGGAGTGTACAACCATAAGTCCCTGAACACCCATACTCTTATAGTGGGTTACATGTTGTTCAGCATTGATGATGATCTTCAGTGAGTTGAACTCTTCAGTAAGTTGAACTCTTCAGTGAGTTGAACTCTGGACTGGAAGTATATTCATCAGGGTATAACACCACTGAAGACATGTCTTCAGTGTTTACACTTTAGCAAGTCTTATTCAGTAATGAAGGCTTCAGCGGGAACACTCTTCAGTGTTTGCTGATGCTTCAGTGGGACTGAAGAATAGACAAATGTTGGAGCCGAACATGGGTGCTTGTAACGGTCTTTGACCAATTCAAGTGCTTTAAAGACCACGTTTAATTGGTCTTGTAACCACTATGACCTGGTATTATGGAGCATATTAAGAGGAATTAATGGGCCGTTAAATCCTCTTACCATTGACTAGGGTTTAAGTACTACACCTATAAATAGGTGATTATAACTTGCATGAAGGAGAGACAAAAAACAAGAAACACATAACAACGAAAGGGTTAAAGATTTGTGCCTAAATCTCTAACTGCATTTGGTCTTATCCCAAGTAGGTATTCGTGATACCCAGGAATTAGGGTCGAATAATTTACTTTGAAAAGTGCTTACACGATTCCAAGTGATATCTGGTAACCATTGTTTTGGTACGTAGCTAGGTTTTGATTATCTATACCCTGGTTGGGACGAAGTAAACTCCAACAATCAAAGTAAATTATTTTGTGATAATCAATGGCGGATGCTATGAAGCATATGGTGGCTAACTTCTTCAAGCTTGATAAGTTTGAAGGGGTGGATTTCAGAAGATGGCAAAAGAAGATGCACTTTCTTCTTTCTACCATGAGCGTGGTGTATGTGCTGACTACTCCCATTCCTGATGGTGGTGATGATGCTACTTTGGAGGAACTGAGGAAAAGGAGCAAATCGGAGCATGACGACTATGTGTGTCGTGGTATTATTCTCAATGGTATGTCGGATTCCTTATTTGATATTTACCAAAATTCTGAATCTGGTAAAGAACTATGGGATTCCTTGGAAGCCAAATATATGGCTGAGGATGCATCAAGCAAGAAGTTCCTTGTGAACGATTTCACAAATTACAAAATGACTGATTCAAGATCAATCATGGAACAATACAATGAACTTCTTGGAATACTAAGTATTTTGCCTATGAAACTTTTAAAACCCCTAAAAAACAACAATGGCTGCCGAAAATTCACCTCACCTCATAACCTGATTTTCTTTTTCCTTTAATCCGAATACCTTATAACGATGCTGTTTTCTCGATTAATGTCCGATTATTCTTGAGTTAACAAAGTCCTTATTTGGTTGATTGGTTTTAGGTTTAATTAAATTGGTTTTCTTTTAGTTTTCTGTCGTCATTGTTTTTCTGCATGTGATTTGTTTCGTTGGTTGTCTTAGTCGCTTATTAGGTCGGTATAGTCTTTATTTATTGTGCTGATTCACGTGTAACCTGCGACTGTTGCTGCTTTTATGTTTTCTGGTTGGTATTAGTAATCGTTTTTAGGGTTTCGATTGTTTTTTTCATCATTAGGGTTGTGATTGCTGCTGCCATTGTCGATCGTTTATTTATTGTTAAGGTTTTAGTCGTGGGGCTGCTATGATGGGTTCCAAGAATTTTGAATCGAATAGGGTTTCGTCAAACCCTAGTTTGGTTGATGGAACTGTAATGGCAACTGTAGAAGGACAGAATCTGAATGTTGGGTCGTAAGAAGATGTTGAAAAGCTGTTCTCGATTTCCCTCAATACGATGGAGGTGATTAACAGGTTTATGAATGACGTTCAAAACAACAAATATGAAGCCTGGAAGCGAATGTCTAGATCAATGGAAAAAGACTCTTGATATCGTATGTACTCACCAAGTGGAATTGGAGAGCGTTGCTAGAACACAAAAACGAGAACATGTTAATGATCTTCAAGCAGGGGGCGTGATGATATTACTGCTAGTGCTCCGTTTATGAGCCCTAATTTTGGACATGATGCTAGGGTTACACCAGATTTATCTAATATCACTATGCGAATGTCCTCAGATCAGCATAAAGAGGTGAGTGTCTCATCTCCTACGTTTACTAAATTGGTTGATGATGAGTTATCGTTTGAACAAATGGATATAAACCCTAATGAACGGGTCACTGAGCCAATGAGGAGTGAGGTATTTAACCTAAATATTGATGATTTCACTTTTTCTAATCCTCTGGATCCTGTGCTAGAGGTAGAGGAAACTGAGTGGTCTTACAAACATACAGGTACTAAATCGAGATTTCCTACATATGAGTTATTTGGTGCAAATGGTTCCACTGTTAGCCGTAGTGCGAATGAATGTCGTATTGTACAATCGGTGGATATTGGTGTCCTATCTAACTCTTATGCAACTGCTGCTAGTTCAAGCCAACAAGCTCCACCTATTGCTCGTACTAACATAGGCTCTACCATATCTGAGAACAGGTTTGAGGGGGTTCAGGTATCTATTCCACGTAAAGTGGTTGAAAAAGTTAATACTCGATTTCATAATACGCTCTATGGATACTTTATTGGTAAACGAATGGCATTTCCAGTGGTTGAGTATTATGCTAAAACAAATTGGGCTAAATTTGGGGTAAAAAGGATCATGATGAATTCTAATGGTTTCTTTTTCTTTCAATTTGATGCACAATCGGGTTATGAAGCTGTTTTGGAAGGTGGCCCATGGATGATTCGTAATTCTCCCATTATTCTTAAAAGGGTATACTATGAAGACTAGTCTTCGAAAGGAAGAATTTACTTGTATTCCTGTGTGGGTCAAACTTCATGATGTGCCTATTCAAGTGTTTGAGAAAGAGGGTATTAGTTTGATTGCTACATATCTTGGTAAGCCTATTATGCTTGATTCTTTTACTAGCACTATGTGTAAAGAATCTTGGGGTCGTAGTAGTTTTGCTCGTTGTCTAATTGAAATTAAATCTGATTGTGATTTACATGAGACAATTACTATTGGTGTTCCTGATTTGGAGGGTGATGGGTTTACTAAGGAAACTATTAAAGTTGAATACGAGTGGAAGCCTCCTAGGTGCCCTACATGTAATATTTTTGGTCATACAGCTGAAAATTGTCCTAAACGTGTTATCCCCAAAGTGGTTCCTACAGTTGTACAAGAGCAAGATGATCGATTTATACAAGTTCATAGTAGAAAGCATAACAACAAAGGTAAGCAAGGAAGTCAGATTCCGGGAGGTGTCCCATTGAGCAAAGGCTTCCAGGTTGGTACTCCTTTTTCTTTTAGTCCAAAGTTGTCTAACTCTGGTGTTCGTGTTCAAGATAACCCATCTATTCCTGGTACGACTTCGAATGCATCTGAACGTGATAAAAACAAAGTTGATAGTGGTACCGAACCTGGTTTACATACTAATAGTTCCAATAATGGTAAATCTGTGGTGAGTGGCGTTTTTACTTCGAATTCATTTGGGTCTCTTTCAGACGAAACAGGTGGTGGAGATGATGATGACGAGGAGGTTGAAAACGTTTATGACGAATCTGCTAATCTTCTTAATTCTCAATCAGGGGCAAGCACTCCTGCTACGAATGTTTTAAATGTTTAGCCTCATGGAATATAAGGGATCTGAACCAATCCCCTGAAAGAATAGAGGTTCGTCAGGTTAATAATGAAAATAATCTGAGTGTTTGTGCTATCTTGAAATCTCATGTTGATGCTTCGGGTGTTTATGATATGTGTCGTAAGATTTTTAGCAGATGGAAGTGGACGTCTAATGGTAGTTTGTGTCCTAAAGGGACACGTATAATTCTTGGCTGGAATGATGATAATGTGGATGTTATGGTGTTGTGTCAAACAAGTCAAGTTATGCATTGTCAGACTAATACGCATATTGATAACCGTGCTTTGTTTTGCTCTTTCGTTTATGCTGATAACTACTATATTCATCGGCGTGTTCTTTGGAATAATCTTGTTGCTCATGCTACTTTTATGCGTGATAAGCCATGAGCTGTTTTGGGCGATTTTAATGCTGCTCTTAATATTGAAGATCACTCATGCGGCGGCTACACTCCTAATATTTCCATGCGGGAATTCAAGGAGTGTGTTAATCTTATGGAAGTTATGGACGTTAATGCTACAGGTTTACATTTTACTTGGAATGAGAAACCATAGGGAGATGATGGTATTCTCAAAAAGATTGATCGGATTATGACTAACATTAAGTTTCTTGATGAGTTTCCAGGATGTTTTGCTATTTTCCAACCTTACAGGATTTCTGACCATTCTCCTTGTGTGTTGCGAATCCCTACAGTTAGCAAACCTAAGCCTAAACCGTTTAAATTCAGTAATTTTCTTGTGCATAAGGAGGGTTTTCATGAAGTGGTAGCTAATGGATGGTTGGCAAATGTTCATGGATGTGCTATGTTTAGGCTTGTTAAACGCTTAAAAGGTTTAAAGGCCCCTTTTCGTAAATTGCTGTTTGAACAGGGTAATCTTCATGATCGTGTTAAAAGACTACGTGTGGAATTAGATGCTGTTCAACAATCCCTTGATAGAGACCCATCTAATGTGTTGCTGAAAGAAGAGCATGCTTATTATCTAGTTTCTTTTAAAGAAGCTTCTCTTGATGAGGAACGCTTCCTTCGTTAGAAATCTAAAATTGAATGGCTTGATGCAGGTGATTCGAATACAACTTATTTTCATAATTCGGTTAAGAGTAGGGCTGCTCGTAATCGTATTGAAATGGTTCGTGACTCTCATAATGTTCTTCATGATGGTGGTGCTGTGCCTGGAGCTTTTGTTGCTCATTATGAGCAGTTTC
This sequence comes from Glebionis coronaria, assembly GCA_025667525.1. Taxonomy (NCBI): domain Eukaryota; kingdom Viridiplantae; phylum Streptophyta; class Magnoliopsida; order Asterales; family Asteraceae; genus Glebionis; species Glebionis coronaria. Next base: position 674,085,421 of record CM046875.1, read on the forward strand.
TTGGTCAGGCAAGTGATTCAGGTGCTTTTAATACTTCTAATTTGTTTGTTCGAAAGCTTGGTGCTCAGAAAGCTGCCCATATGGTTAGAGTCATCTCTGATTCTGAAATTAAAAGCGCGTTATTTTACATGAGTGATGATAAAGCGCCTGGTCCAGATGGTTTTACTGCTGCTTTTTTTAAGAAGTCTTGGGATATTGTGGGTGCTGATTTTACATGTGCTATTCGTGAGTTTTTCTCTAATGGAAAACTTCTTAAAGAGGTTAATCATACTATCATTGCTCTTATCCCTAAGGTTTCTGTCCCAAATAAGATTACTGATTATCGCCCCATCTCTTGTTGTAATGTTATTTTCAAATGCATTAGCAAGATAATTGCTAACCGTATTAAAGGGGATTTGGGTGATTTGGTTAATATTAATCAATCTGCTTTTGTTCCGGGTCGTAGGATCTCGGATAATATCTTATTGACGCAAGATTTGATGAGAAATTACCATCAAAATTTTGGTCTTCCAAGATGTTCTTTTAAGGTGGATATTCAGAAAGCTTATGATACGGTGGACTGGCAGTTTCTTCGTAACATTCTGATTGGTTTTAGATTCCACCATTTAATGGTTGATTGGATTATGACGTGTGTTTCTACTACTTCGTATTCTAATTGCATTAATGGTAATCTATATGGTTGGTTTCAAGGAAAAAGAGGTCTCCGACAAGGTGATCCGTTATCTCTGTATCTTTTCACTTTAGTTATGGAGATTCTTTCTCTTATGTTGCAGCGAAGGGTTCTTAATGCGGAGGAGTTCTATTTTCATCACCGTTGTGAGCAGCAACGTATTATAAACCTATGTTTTGTAGATGATCTTTTCTTGTTTGCTAGGGGTCACTTGGATTCTGTGCAGGTTATTATGGATACGTTGGAGGAATTTAAAATAGCTTCGGGTTTGGTTCTAAGTATCCCTAAGAGCACTGTTTTCTTTTGTAATGTATCCACTGCTGTAAAAAGTAGTATTTTACATATCATGCCATTTGCTGAAGGCGTGTTACCTGTCAGATACCTTGGTGTTCCTCTCATTTCGTCTAGGCTTCTATATAGGGATTGTAAAGTCCTTGTAGAAAAGCTTGAGAGTAGAGTAAATGATTGGCGCAATAAGTTTCTTTCTTTAGCAGGAAGACTCCAATTAGTTCGTTCAGTGCTTTCATCTATGCATATTTACTGGGCGTCTGTCTTTGTTTTACCTGTTCGGATTATTCATAATTTGGAACAGCTTATGAGAGGCTTCTTATGGTGTCAAGGTGAAATGAAGAAAGGTAAGGCTAAAGTTGCTTGGGACTCTGTCTGTACCCCGTTTTATGAAGGTGGCCTTGGTATTCGTAAGCTTTCTGATTTTAATGCTGCTTTAATGGTTTCTCATATCTGGTGTATCCTTACTCGTAAAGAATCTTTATGGGTTAAATGGATTTATTCTTACAAGTTAAAGGATAGAAGTTTTTGAGACATTCCATGTATTGGTGATATGAGTTGGGGCTGGAGAAAACTTCTCCAGATTAGATCACGTATTCGTCAGTTTATTTGGTACAAGATTAATAATGGTAAGGTTGCTTCTATGTGGTTTGATAATTGGGAAGATTTGTGTCCATTACGGGACGCTCTTACGCTTCGTAGCATCACAAGATCGGGGCTCTCTCTTTCTAATAAGGTTAGGGATCTTATCATTGATGGTATTTGGCAGTGGCCGCAGGATTGGAATGTTAGATTTCAGAACATTGTCTCTATCCCTGTCCCTGTTATCAATGATGATAAGGATGATGATTTGATGTGGCAGGATATAAATGGGGTTTTACATACTTTTTCAGTTTTAGCATGGGATTCCATATGTTATAGGGCTTTGATGGTTAATTGGTACCATGCTGTTTGGTTCGCTCATTGTATTCCTCGTCACTCTATTCACTTGTGGTTAGTGGTTAGAAGAAAATTGAAGACTCAAGATCGGCTTAGGCAATGGGATGTTAGCCCTTTGGTGGATTTAAGCCTTCTTCGATGTCCTCTGTGTAAATTGGTGTCGGATTCTCATGATCATCTTTTCTTTGAATGTTCTTATTATGTGCAGGTTTGGTCTAAGGTTCGGGTCCTCTGTGATATGGATAGCGTCCCCCTCGAATTGATGATATTTTAGCTTATGTTATTCCAATTTCTAAGGGAAAGTCTTGCCCTAGCATCCTTGCACGTCTTGTGTTGGCTGCTACTGCGTACTTTATATGGATGGAACGTAATTCAAGACTTTTCAAGAAAAAGCAGATGGCGGTTGATCAGCTTGTTCAGATTATTTATGATACTATTCGATTGAAGTTGATTTCATTTCGTTTTAAGAAGTTGTCTACCGGGTCGAGTTTGCTGCTTGACAAATGGAGGGTGCCGAGCTTTAGAGTTTTTCACGATGGGAGTGCCGGGTGAGGGTTGTACTCTTTTTTCCTTGTTCAAGGTTTTTCCCATTGGGTTTTCTTTGGCAAGGTTTTTTAAGGAGGCAGGCTCATTTGGATTTCCTTTGCTCCTATCGTGGTGTTATTGGAAGCTGAAGAGAATGCGTGTCTTCATGTTTGCATCTTGGTTTCTATCTAGTTTACTTGTATTGTAGTTCTAGATTAATTAGTGTTTATGTCATTACATAACCACGTGTTAACATGCTGCCTGTAGCATGCGGTTAATGTGGTATCTCAGCCACATTCCTTTGTACTTTAACGCATTTTTTGGTTAATATATTTACCGGGGAAACCCTTTATCAAAAAAAAAAACTTCTTGGAATACTTGGTAGATTTACACAACATAAAATTAACATGGATGAGACCATTCAGGTCTCTTGTGTCATTGACAAATTACCTCCTTCTTGGAAAGATTTCAAGCATACCTTAAAACATAAGAAAGAGGAATTAACTCTTGTTGAGTTGGGCAGTCATTTGCGCATTGAGGAATCCCTCAGGGTGCATGAAAGTGATAAGCCAAAGAGCAACAATGTTGCGGGTTCATCAGTTGTCAATATGGTGGAGCATAACAACTCCTCCAGGTACAATGACAACAAGGGCAAATGTAAGTAATACCAGGTTTTTAAGCCTCGTATGAAAGTTCGTTATTCCAAGTCTTTTCGAATTGATTACTGGTTGAAAGTGCGACTCAATTGTTCTTGGTGGAAAATAAAAAGGTTTGATTATCTATTTTAGCTAAATAATAAAAATGTCGTCGAGTAAAATAAAAATGAAAGCTTGAAAATTTTTTAAACTAAAAATAAGAACTTTAAAAATTGAAAAGTAAATGATTAAAACTTATAAAAATGTAAACTTTCAAGACTGAATTAAAGGAAGACAAATTAAAATAATTCTAAGTAAAAAGGCGGGAAAAGTAAAAATTTAAAAACTGAAAGTACAAACCCTTATCCGGAATCTTATCCGGAATGTTGTCCGGAATGAAGAAGTGAGTCTTATCCGGAATAATGTTGTTGGGCAGCTAATCCGGAATCTTGGCTTCAAGAGCTTATCCGGAATAAATTCCAAAGGCTTATCCGGAATAAACTTGGAAGGTTTATCCGGAATCTTCTCGGGGTACTTATCCGAAACCCAAATCGGCTTGGAGCTTATCCGGAATATGAATAAACGATGCTTATCCGGAATCTTTATTCCGAAGGCTTATCTGGAATACTGTTCCCAATAGCTTATCCAGAATAACCACAAACACCTTATCCGGAATAACTCGAAATATCCTATATCCGAAATAACTTGAAATGAAGCTTAATGTTTCTCGTCTTCCTTATCCACAAAACACAAAATGGTACTTATCCGGAATCTGTTAAGTGTGGCTTATCCGGAAAAACTTGTTACAGAGCTTATCCAGAATTAATCTAAAATTCCTTATCCGGAATATGGTTCTTGTCCAGAATGATAAAATGATACTTATCCGGAATATGCTGAAGGTGACTTATCCAGAATAATGAAAAGGAGGCAGTTATTCGGAAAAAGAGGGTTTTTATGAAACCCAAAACAAGTACACTTAGCAATAAGCAAAAATAAGCTAAAAATCAATAAGCACTTTTTTTATAAACTTATTAAACTTAACAAAATCAACTTATTTTTTAAAAACTATTAAGCATTAAGATTAAAGAATTAAGCACTTTTATATAAAAACTTTTAAGATCATCAATTTAATAAGCACAACCAAATAAGCTAAACAATCAAACCATCAACAAGATTAAGATAAAACTACATGATTATCAAGATTAAGTAAAAGATTAAGAAAGGTAGAATGAGAATTAAGGAAATAAGCTTGATTGATTAAAGATTAATATCAAAAGATTACAAGACTAAAGTTGAAAAACTTGGAAAACTAGAGAGAAGAAAACTTAAAAACTTGAAAACTAAAAATAAACTACAACTAAAAATTAACCACCTAAACACCCTCCTAATGACATATTAGGAGGGTACTTATAGGAGGTGGGAAGATTACATGCTTAAGCTATCTAATTTCTTTCTTCTCGACTCGACTCGACTTAATCTTTGTCTTTCTCGACGTTGTCTCGGGATTTGTCGATATAAGTTGAACTTGTCTAATAATTTTCTTCTATAATTAGACTTGAGTTCTTCGACTTCATTAAACTTCAGTCTTTAGACTTTTTCTTCGATAAATCTTCAGAATAGGACTTGGACTTCCGTTCTTTTTGCATTCTCGATCTTTTGACTTCGTCTTTAGTCTTTTTCTTCGACAAAAGCCCGTGATAGCCCATGTTTTCTTCCTTTTGCATCTTTTGGTCCTAAAACACAATAAAAACACAAACCACGCATAATTCCGACTTTTACGACATAAAATACACGTTTTGGTCTTGTTATTATTGGAAATAAGTGGTAAAAGGATAAGTGTTTTCACACTTATTAAATCCCCTACACTTGACCATTGCAATGTCCTCATGCAATGCAATAATTTCAAAGCACGGTTTACATTTTTCATCATAGATAACCCATCTTGGCCTTTATTAAATGCTAAACACTAAGGAAACTATAAGAACAAAACAAGTAAGAAATCAAAGACTTACATTGGGTTTTTGGTTGTCATGAATGTTCATCATTCTCAAGTTTCACGTTCCCCATACCAAGCTTAAAAATGAGATCATTGTTATTATAAGTTAGCAAACTAACACGAACTCATGTGGCCCAATTATTCACTTAGGCTCCCTTATTCCTAGGTGTATCTCTTATATTCTATTGTTGTCTTGAATGATCACGAGGATGCATTGTTTGACTTATTTCGATAGTTATTTAAGCTGAAAACAAAGTGGGACGATTTAATCAATAGTTAGCTAAAGGAAAAAATCTTTTAAAACTGCTTCTCGGGACCTCATAAAGTTCATATCTTGGCATAACTCGCTTCACGATTTGAGACCTTTCTCGGACCGATATTTGGCAGCGACTTCATACTTCAAATATTTGAGAGACGTTCTTGAAATTATGGTCTTCTCTTCATAATAGGAATTTCTTCACTTGAAGTTTTGAGAGATTCTTCATATTTGGACCACGACTTCTTCATTTTTCTCCAATCTTTATTTTGGACTTTGATATACAACGATCCGCCTCCTTTTAGGACTTGGATCTATTTATCCTCATACCTTGCCAGGGTCTTTTCGGATAGACTTCTCCATGATCTTTTGGGGAGTACTTGCTTTTCGTCGTGTGTCTTGATCCTTCATATTGATTTTCGATAAATGATTCTTCACATCACTTTAGGATCTTTAGCAACAAAATGTAGCCCTCATGCCTTGTTAGGGCCTTTTCGGACTCGCCAATCTTCGCATCCCGCTTCAATAAGTTATGCCTTGGCTATGAACTCTAATTAATACCGAGCAACTTTTAAACGATCTTGTGCTAGAAGCTAAGTAACTTTTCAAATCGTACAACCTTATTTATTGCAGATAAATTTATTAGCAAGCGATGGGAGAATAGGCTTATAATCAACTCACATAAATTCAGGAAAGAATACCAAACTTATAATTGACTCTATCATCTCTCGTTCTCCACAATTTAAAATCTCAAGGAATGAGACTCGTGGATGCTCAGCCAAATAAATCAAAGTTTTGGGTTTTTGAGTCATCTATAGGATCTTGCAAACTCTTAGACTTTTTTAAGTTTAGAATTCGCATTTTAAAGTTCCCTTGATAAACAACTCTCTAGGATCAATTATAGGAACTTGCGAAAAGTTCTTGTTCTTAACCCGTGAGAGTTAAGACCTTCGCGTTTTAAAGTTCTCTATATAAAAGCCTAGCAAAACTTGACTTAAACACGTTAAAGATACTAGCTAGAGTAAACTTAGATAAGTAAACTCGGGTTGAGTCAAAATATTCACGACTTTGAACAATTTAAAACCACTTTATTAAACTTTTATTTTAGCAAGGAAGGCAAATAACGATAACAAAGAAAAATACTACTATATTACTAGGCCAAAATAGATTAAAAATTTTGAAAAATGTCGAAAAATTAAATTTTCCGGTTAAAATGAGGACAAATTCATGGAAAATACCACTTAATTCGATAGAAGTCCCCCCTACACTTGATATAAACATTGTCCTCAATGTTTAAGCATGTGAGAGTAAACTCCCCTCCACTTAGGACATTGTGCACTTTGTTTAAATCTTGCTAAGGAAAGGACAACTATAGTGATTTCAATGTGAACATGTCAGATATGAAATATTGAATCACGACAGTTTAGGAAAGAACCGGGAAGACGGGTACACGGGATCACGGTTCATCAAAAGTCATCGAGAATGGATCTTTGATCCTTTAATCCCTGCACAGAAGAAGAAACAAGACAACAAACACATACGGGGCTCCCCCTACACTTATTATGAAAACGGTAAAGGATATATCAACGGGTTGCCTCCCGAGAAGCGCTTGTTTTTGATAACCGAGTCACGAGCCTGACTCGACCCAAAACTAGTTCATGGGAAACGTGGTGAGGGATGGAATCATCTCATGAGAGATGTCCTCACCAAAGTACAACTTCACGCGCTGGCCATTCACCTTAAAATTTGGCCCATTTGGCTGAGAAAGCTCAATGGTGCCATAGGGAAAGACTTTGGCGACGGTGAATGGACCAGACCAGCGGCTCTTCAACTTGCCCGAGAAGATCTTCAACCGAGAGTTAAAAAGTAAGACTTGATCACCAACGTGGAACTCTCGGTTCTTAATCCTTGCATCATGGATGATCTTGGTCTTCTCTTTGTAGATCAGTGAGTTCTCGTAAGCTTCATTCCTCATTTCATTAAGCTCGTTGAGTTGAATCTTCCAAAGATCACCGGCTTTGTTGATGTCGAAGTTAGCCCACTTCAAGGCCCAGTATGCCTTATGTTCCAACTCAATAGGAAGGTGGCATGCTTTCCCGTACACAAGACGATAAGGTGTACAACCGATCGGCGTCTTATAGGCGGTATGGAAAGCCCACAAAGCATCATCTAACTTATCGGCCCACGAGGCACGATGCTCTCCCACAGTACGCTCCAGAATTCGCTTCAATCCGCGGTTAGATATCTAGGCTTGCCAATTAGTTTGGGGATGATAGGCGGTGGAAAGACGATGATTAACACCGTACTTAGCCATGACTCTTGCGAATTGATCATTGCAAAAATGAGTCCCGCGGTCACTGATTATAGCACGAGGAACACCGAATCGAGCAAAAAGCTGCTTCAAAAAGTTCACAACCACCCTCGCATCATTCGTAGGGAGAGCCTTAGCTTCAACCCATTTAGAGACGTAGTCAACGGCTACGAGGATGTACTTGTTCCCTTTAGATGATGGAAATGGCCCCATAAAGTCGATACCCCATACATCAAAGATTTCACATTCTTATATGAAATTTTGAGGCATCTCATCTTTATGTGTGATCTTGCCTTGTCTTTGGCAAGCATCACAATGTTTAACCATTTCGTGAGCGTCACGATAAATGGTGGGCCAATAAAATTCAGAGTCGAATACTTTCTTCACGGTGTAATTGGGACCAAAGTGACCACCGGTGGGTCCTTTATGGCAAGCGTCAAGGATTTGTACCGCTGCCGGCTGTCACACCCCACAATGGCGGAATATGGGGCGCGACGTATGGATATCATCACAACAATAGCGTGTCTATAGAGATAACTAAATGATATAAGAAATGCCATAAAAAGGTGACACAATGTCATGACAATATCTCAAACAATGCAGGTGTCTAGGTAAGTAGGTAACAGTCATACCCCTTACCCAAGACAAACAAATAATACAAACAATACAACATATAGGTTCATAGCATCACTCAAAGAAACAAACAGCAAAATAAACTAAGAAGGAACGGGGATCTCCTTCTAAATGCATTCCTACTTGACTCTAATCCTAGCCACATATGTTCTCACGCTTAACCACGTTATCACCTGAAAGAGACACTAAAACACGTCAACATAAAGTTGGTGAGAGTCATAGGTTTAGACTCCAACACAAAACAAGTCATAAGCTTTGAATACCATAACCAATAAACATATGGACAATGCGCTACAATTATGTATTAACAACTAACAATTCAAGATCAAACATTTCAAACCAAAACCAAGGCTCCTACCTTGCCAAACAACATGGTACCATAGATGATCACACTATGTACCTATCACAAGGCCACTACCTTGTCAAACCACAAGGCTACTACCTTGTCAAAACACAAGGCTACTACCTTGTCAAACCACAAGGCTACTACCTTGTCAAACCATTGGTCCCATAGGCGCCCATACACCTATGTACCTTTCCAATCCAGATCACACACAAACAAGAATCACATAGCAGTTAATCACATAAATGTACACACAAGTCCATCTCAAACCTTAAAAACATTCACAGCATTTATTTAGAAAATAATTCAACACAGTGTCTCTTCCATCCCATCTGGAAGTCAAAATCAATAGTAAACATGGGACTACGAAACTCACCTGATTGCTTCTTCACGAGTCCTCGCACTAGCAACAAGCTAACAAACCAAAAACACACAATCAATACCTGACCCAATCACTAAGATGGCTCATCAACCTATGATGGACATCTAACCTACTACCATATATATATACCTCATTTAAATGCTCTAAGCATCCCATTACACCCCTCTATAAAGCCCTTAACTCGTTTTACTCCATAACACATCCCGTTAACATTTTACCAAAAACAGTCTCAGTTTTAGGTCTCCAAACTATAAGCCAAACGCCCACCTAAACATACCCATGGTTTCTGTAAAAGGAATATTCATACCCTTACATATGTTGGCTAACACCTCTCACTTGCCCTAACCTTAAAGCTACTGTTAAGGCCCCGATTTACATATATCTACTTTTGTCATTCCAGATTTCCTGATTTTAAACGTACTAAACGTTTGTTACCATTAAGGGGTCTTACCCTAAACCACAACCTTAGCCCAAGTTCAGATACTTACTACAATATATAAAACATCTCTCACGTTCGTGAGAAGATCCCAATGCAATCCTAAGTACCCCAAACAACCCAAAACTTAAAAAGAAAACAGGCTGAATTCAAAACTGTTTTGACCTCCGACTGTTGTAACCTGTTTTTGACCCACTTCCCGACCTCCAATTTAGTTCTCGTTTCTTGATTTAGAAAGCCAACTCAATTATCTATCCAGGGCTAGCTTGATCGCATCTTGAATGTTCCTAGAACTCTAGATATGATCAAAACAATGACACCAAAATTCTGCCCAGTTTTTAAAAACGAATTTAACCTAATTAACCTAATTAATTAACCCTAACCCCACTAATTACAAGCCCTAAATTATATGATCATCATATTATGATTAATACATCATTAATCTACTGTTTTTATATAAATCCTAACCCTAATCCATCATAAGAATGATTAATTAAACATAAAAACAATTTAATTGAAAAGGGATTTGAAGATTTACCTTTAAATTAATGGAAGATGAGAAAACCCCAATTTTATGAAGAACCCTAACTTTTCTCTTCTATAATTCGACTATAAACTCCAGGGAATGAATAAAATTCGTTTGGTATAAGTGTGGGGGTTCCTTTTATAGCAAAACAATCCTTGTCCAAGTATAACACTTGTTTCCTTATTTTTTTTCCTCTTTTCCTTTTTTCTTTTTTTACAAACCGACCTAAACCCCACTAAATTCGTTTTTTTTTCTATTTATTATTAATATATGTATTAATAATATTACCTTAATTTTCTTTAATTTATTTCAGCTCCTAAAGCCTCCAAAACCTCAAAACCGTAAAACTAGTCAAATTTACGCGTTTTACCGTAAAAGACGTAAAATATACACTTTTAAAAAAAATCTCAAATTTTGAAATAAACTTTATAACTAAGTCCTAAATGACTTAAAACCATCCCAAAAAATATCCATATGACTAAATACCCCTTCCGAGACCCCTAAATGCAAAACCCTAAATCGTAAAAATACGATTTTCCACAATACATATACGTATACGTAAAACCACCAAATAACACCATCTCATTTCATAGTCACTAAATTGTGAGCTCATGAACATGAAATAACCGTTCCTCGATTTACTTATGAGTACTTTATACCCATATACGATATCCACACCAAGCTCGTTCACACAAAATAAGCACGTAAACACACAAATCAAGTAAGCACACATAAAATAACCTAAAAGTAAGACCAAGTGACGAACCTCAAAACCACGGTTGTCACATCACTCCCTCCTAATAGAAATCTCGTCCCGAGATTTACTCCTTAGGATCAAACACACCAACAACAAATCACACGAGGATACTTGTTCTAAAAGAACTCCTCTCATTTCCACGTGAACCTTAGTTCAAGTTTCAAAATAGCACATATACAAACCAAAAATAATTAAACTCATTGCCAAACTCTTGACCTCACACTCAATAAATCTCACAAATGATCTTTAATAAAGCAAAGACTCTTATTAACCCAAGTCCCGAATAACCTTACATGCAAAATGCATCCTCAAACAACCTTTACCAATCTCAATACATGAAATGTATCATGTATACAACTCATTTTCCCCCAGGTAATTCTATGCTCATAAGCTACTGGTCCGATCTTTCCAAAGATCATAAATGGACCTACAAAACTCTTCATCAACACTTCCATTTTACCAAATCATACCACCCGTTACTATAGGTGAAACTTCATACATAACTTAGTCATTAACTCTAGTGGTTTCCTCCTTTATTCCCTACATCCTCATTAATGGGGAATATGCCCTCTCACCGGTGACTCTCTCTCCTTGAAGGAGAATTCTTGCTGATGTAATGCGTTCTCCAACTATCTCCAAACCTCACGCCAATGCTCTAGGCGTCTTTCTCAATTACCCCTATAGTATACTCATACCAATCATTAGTCTATCAACATTATACTATGCTTGCTTCCCATCGTTTTCTTCCCTTGCCATAATTCTTCATAAGGCAATCCATACCTATCAGGTTAACTTTTACACAAAACCTCTTATTCCATCGTATCTGCACGCAATCCTTCCAACTTCTCAACTATGTGAATCCTTATTCCTCTTGAAATATGAGATGAATTAGTCAGTCTATCGACTATCACCCAATTCTCGTCGTACTTATTCCTCCACCCCATTATGTACCCCTTTCACCAACTTCGTCCTTACATCGCCTTTTCTAAGCTACTCCTATCTATATAGGAAGTATAGTCCACGTCCCTTTTCTCCATATGATTGTCCAAGCCACGCAATCATATAGGTTTTCGCGTTCTCTGCTTTAGACAACTCAACTCATGCAACCTATAACCTTTATCCAAACCGCCCTAATACGCCATCCCTATAGTTCAAGTTCGTCTCAGCTTCACTTTATTGTTCTTATTCCACACCTCATCAACCATGCTTGCCTTTCCCAGATGGTACTTGGCCTTGCAATTTTCTTTCATCAATTACCTCCACCCATCACCTTTGCCAAATGTTCAATCAAGATGATTGAATATGTGTTGGAGACGTTCATGATCCGTATAGATCATTCTCCACGTCTCGTACACCAAATTCCTCTAGCATTCTAGGCAGATATAACAATCCAGCCCCACTAACTAAGTCCATCTAGTTCTTCCAAATCTTCAGTTCTTGCAACGTATAAGCAATCGCCTTTCTTTGTCGTTCTCGTACACATCCAAATCCTTTCTCCACGTGTCGTCATGCTTCGCGAATTCATCCAGTCCTTCCGATAATCCCAAGATCTGCTCATCATTGAAGCCACCTCTTCAGCCTCCAAAATGCTTCCTTGTCCTTCTTCACTTCGCCCCTTGCTGGTTCCACGATATGCCATCATCTCTGACTACTAGTCCTGGCCAACTTAATCCTAAAACTCACACTTGAAAATCTCACGTTTAACTCCACTCCAAAACCGACACATAATTCGCCTCACTCCCCTTCTTAGATTTGAGTAGATCAAGATGTCGTCGATACTCCCGATGACAACTCGTTTACATACGTTCATGCACACTCGGTTCATTGACTCCATGAGAACGGCTAGTGCTTTGGCGAAGCCAAATGCATAACCGTACACCCAAAGCGTTCATACAACATCCTTAGCAATTTCAACTATGTCCTCCTCACACCCTATCTTAGCGGCAATACGAATAAATTTCTTGCAATTTCTAAAAGCTCTTGTTTTTAAATCACTCCATCAACGATTTGCCTTGGAAAGGCACTAACTACAACTCTTCTCACCCCTCCTACTTGCTCTATTCATGGTTCTACCTCAAAGTAATAGGCAAACCTACTAAGTTTCAGGAAATTTTCAGAAAGCATACATGCCTTACGAACACTATCCCCTTCCAACACTCTCTATGACGCGTTACTTGTGCCAATAACCATACATTATGCAAACCTCTATTCATCTCCCTTGACACTCCTAAGAGACCTCATGACCACATTAGTTCGTCTACGAACTTCTTTCCTCCCCACTAAGGGCATTCCGACCGTTCTCTCATGGTCACCTACTAAATCGTGTAGGCGTGACCAAGTCTTTCATACGACTACCTCAACGCTCCCGAACAATACGTAACCAAAAGTACATCCTGAATCCACCAGATACGATCAACAAATCAAACCCACGGATAACTTAACGACATTTCACGTGCACCAATTAAAACAAATCAAAACCACAAGACTCCAAAGAAAACTCAAACCCAAAATGTGTATCAACTCAACATAACCCATAACAACGAAAAATAATCCAAGACACACCCATTGGCAACCAAAACATATTACGCCCCGCGACATATTATTTAAACCGTGGAAAAGATCGACTTTTCCAAAAGAATATATTTTTATTTATTTTATTTTTTTTTCTCTCCCCACATCTATGTGACTCAAACCATCTACAAACAACCTTCTAGACGATCTCAAAACTCAACTCAAAGACTAGGTATCCCGTGCATCCCAAATCATAAAAATAAAACTACTATTCAAACTCAACCTTGAACCCGACACTTGTACAACAATTCCGACCAGTCCACTGACCTCCCATGACTATACATTCTGGATATTTGAAAAGTACGTTCCGAGTACATAATTTTAGGCTTTTGAATCACCCAAAAAGCTTTTAAAACGAACAAGTTACGACCAAAACAATTTTATACTAGTTGTTTTAAAAACTAAAGAATAAACTTAGTGATTAATGCAATCTATTTAAATGAAAGATATAATTGTATGTGAAATATTCATAAACTCCATTTAACCTTGTTTTAATAATTATATATGACGTGAATCAGTTATACCCAATTATATAAACTATGTAAGTAGAAAGAAATTTTACTTCGCTTTATTTTTAAAGAATGTCTTTTAGAATTTGAAATAAATAAGTGTTGATTAAAAGAAATCTTATGTTACATCCTGTTTCAAACACGACTCCAACACCTTACCCTTATTTTACCGAATACAACCAATTATCTAACCCTATACTAGATTTCCAAGTCCCCTTTTTCCATATACCAACCAAAAGAAATGTAAGGCTCAACACAAAAGATTTCATTATCTCAAAAGAAATCCCAAATTATTTCAATAGACTTAAAACCAAGAACACCGTTTTAAAACGTACACGTGAAATACGAACTTAAAGTATACGCTACCAGACACAATTCAAAAGATTCAAACGTCGTTGAAACTCCACCAAACTCCAGCACCATAAAACACGAACAAACACAAGGTACGTTCAAGTTATTATAACTAGTGAACGACCATATACCATAACTTAACACCTAGTAGTATATATACATCCGCATATATATACCTATTAAATTACCCAAAACATACTCGTTACCATACATGTCGGATCAACCAATCACGTCATACACTCGTTTTCCACACAGGTAATCACCATCTCACCGTGCCACCACAAGGCATAAAGCCCATCACTAAATCCAGTCCCTATCGTGTGACCCCATAATCACACAACATGACTATAACCCAAAACAATAACACACTCAAAATATATCTGTATCGTAGGCAACCGTTACATAAACCCATATACTATACATATACTAATAGTCCACATCTCATCATATATAAGCATGTATTAACCCTCTTTCATGCAACCATACTTGGGAACCCATTGTAGTTGTGGTACTTGTATAACTATGTTGGCCACCATACTTATACAATTACCCTTTCCCCAATGCACTCCCTCCTATGATGACACTTATAAGAATCAATACAACAAATAACACATAAATCTACTAACTCACCTAAGCACATAACCACATAACCAATAAGGTCCAAAACCCCATCTATAAAAATAACATAATAAAACTCTTGGAATATAGAAATCCATAGTCTAGCTAAAACAGCCTAGACTAACTCCAAAACGAAAACATAACCAGTTATAAGTCATGTCGCCCATAAGAGTGGAAACATCATAAAATCCTTCATATCTACCTACTCCTAATAACTCGAACCACCACATGATTCTTAGGGAACATGACTTAAACATCAAAACACAAAAAAAAAACATACCTCAAGTACATAAAATAACCGAACAAAAGATAGAAACTACTATGTACCAAATTATGTACTATAATGTACATTATAAGCAAAATACGATAATGACTAGCGTGGACGATTATGATTCAACCCGCACTACTCACAACTCGAAAAGAAAATAACATGTGGCTAAGTATGAATTTACTATGGTTCAATTCATACCAGTCAAAACATCACAATAAATAACATTCAAACACATCAATTATAATAAAATGCACACATACTCCTATGACGCCTATATGCAGGGACCCTTAAGCTATAGACTAGGCTACGCGACTAGGAAACCTAATTCTCTATAACCATTGGCTCTGATACCATTCTGTCACACCCCACCATGGCGGAATATGGGGCGCGACGTATGGATATCATCACAACAATAGCGTGTCTATAGAGATAACTAAATGATATAAGAAATGCCATAAAAAGGTGACACAATGTCATGACAATATCTCAAACAATGCAGGTGTCTATGTAAGTAGGTAACAGTCCTACCCCTTACCCAAGACAAATAAATAATACAAACAATACAACATATAGGTTTATAGCATCACTCAAAGAAACAAACAGCAAAATAAACTAAGAAGGAACGGGGATCTCCTTCTAAATGCATTCCTACTTGACTCCAATCCTAGCCACATATGTTCTCACGCTTAACCACGTTATCACCTGAAAGAGACACTAAAACACGTCAACATAAAGTTGGTGAGAGTCATAGGTTTAGACTCCAACACAAAACAAGTCATAAGCTTTGAATACCATAACCAATAAACATATGGACAATGCGCTACAATTATGTATTAACAACTAACAATTCAAGATCAAACATTTCAAACCAAAACCAAGGCTCCTACCTTGCCAAACAACATGGTACCATAGATGATCACACTATGTACCTATCACAAGGCCACTACCTTGTCAAACCACAAGGCTACTACCTTGTCAAAACACAAGGCTACTACCTTGTCAAACCACAAGGCTACTACCTTGTCAAACCATTGGTCCCATAGGCGCCCATACACCTATGTACCTTTCCAATCCAGATCACACACAAACAAGAATCACATAGCAGTTAATCACATAAATGTACACACAAGTCCATCTCAAACCTTAAAAACATTCACAGCATTTATTTAGAAAATAATTCAACACAGTGTCTCTTCCATCCCATCTGGAAGTCAAAATCAATAGTAAACATGGGACTACGAAACTCACCTGATTGCTTCTTCACGAGTCCTCGCACTCCATTACACCCCTCTATAAAGCCCTTAACTCGTTTTACTCCATAACACATCCCGTTAACATTTTACCAAAAACAGTCCCAGTTTTAGGTCTCCAAACTATAAGCCAAACGCCCACCTAAACATACCCATGGTTTCTGTAAAAGGAATATTCATACCCTTACATATGTTGGCTAACACCTCTCACTTGCCCTAACCTTAAAGCTACTGTTAAGGCCCCGATTTACATATATCTACTTTTGTCATTCCAGATTTCCTGATTTTAAACGTACTAAACGTTTGTTACCATTAAGGGGTCTTACCCTAAACCACAACCTTAGCCCAAGTTCAGATACTTACTACTAGGGGTGAGCATGGTGCGGTGCGGTGCGGGTTTTGGCAAAAACCACACCGCATCCGCAATTGCGGTTTTTCAAAAAGTGTGGATCCGCACCGCGCGGTTTTTGCGGTTTTGGTTTTGCGGTTTTTTCGTTGTTTTTGCGGGTTTTGCGGATTGTAACCGCACCGCACGATCTTCTATAATTTGTAAACTTTATGCGGGTTTTGCGGATTTTGCGGATTTTGCTTGATAATGTTAGTATGTTTGGTTATAACAATACATATAGTTAATGAAAACACACACATTACTTAGAATATTGTTGATAATATGCACTAGAACCCTTATAACACGCATTAAATAATTGTTGTGCCATTTTTCGGGTTATATAACTAATGTGCGGTGCGGTGCGGATTTTGTGGTGCGGTTTTATGGGTAAAACCACAACCGCACCGCATTTTGCGGTTTTTCATTTTCTTAAAACCGATCCACCAGTTTTTGATGTGGTGCGGTTTTTGTGGTGCGGTTTTCTGCGGTTTTTGCGGTTTTGCGGTTTGCGGTGCGACTTCTGCTCACCCCTACTTACTACAATATATAAAACATCTCTCACGTTCGTGAGAAGATCCCAATGCAACCCTAAGTACCCCAAACAACCCAAAACTTAAAAAGAAAACAGGCTGAATTCAAAACTGGTTTGACCTCCGACTGTTGTAACCTGTTTTTGACCCACTTCCCGACCTCCAATTTAGTTCTCGTTTCTTGATTTAGAAAGCCAACTCAATTATCTATCCAGGGCTAGCTTGATCGCATCTTGAATGTTCCTAGAACTCTAGATATGATCAAAACAATGACACCAAAATTCTGCCCAGTTTTTAAAAACGAATTTAACCTAATTAACCTAATTAATTAACCCTAACCCCACTAATTACAAGCCCTAAATTATATGATCATCATATTATGATTAATACATCATTAATCTACTGTTTTTATATAAATCCTAACCCTAATCCATCATAAGAATGATTAATTAAACATAAAAACAATTTAATTGAAAAGGGATTTGAAGATTTACCTTTAAATTAATGGAAGATGAGAAAACCCCAATTTTATGAAGAACCCTAACTTTTCTCTTCTATAATTCGACTATAAACTCCAGGGAATGAATAAAATTCGTTTGGTATAAGTGTGGGGGTTCCTTTTATAGCAAAACAATCCTTGTCCAAGTATAACACTTGTTTCCTTATTTTTTTTCCTCTTTTCCTTTTTTCTTTTTTTACAAACCGACCTAAACCCCACTAAATTCGTTTTTTTTTTCTATTTATTATTAATATATGTATTAATAATATTACCTTAATTTAATTTAATTTATTTCAGCTCCTAAAGCCTCCAAAACCTCAAAACCGTAAAACTAGTCAAATTTACGCGTTTTACCGTAAAAGACGTAAAATATACACTTTTAAAAAAAATCTCAAATTTTGAAATAAACTTTATAACTAAGTCCTAAATGACTTAAAACCATCCCAAAAAATATCCATATGACTAAATACCCCTTCCGAGACCCCTAAATGCAAAACCCTAAATCGTAAAAATACGATTTTCCACAATACATATACGTATACGTAAAACCACCAAATAACACCATCTCATTTCATAGTCACTAAATTGTGAGCTCATGAACATGAAATAACCGTTCCTCGATTTACTTATGAGTACTTTATACCCATATACGATATCCACACCAAGCTCGTTCACACAAAATAAGCACGTAAACACACAAATCAAGTAAGCACACATAAAATAACCTAAAAGTAAGACCAAGTGACGAACCTCAAAACCACGGTTGTCACATCCATCAACACATCGACGAATGACAAGATCCGCACTTTGTTTGAAGAGGTAAGGGACGTCCCAGAAATAATCTTCAGTATCTTTAAAGAACTTTTTCTGTTGTTGGGACGTTAACCCTTCCTTGAGAATTCCACCCGCTAAGTAGTTTGCAATGTCCGCAAACCACGGGGTGTCATCAAGATTGGAGTTGATAGACATTAAGGCCTCAAGTCTACTTAGATGATCCGCGGCTAGGTTTTCGGCTCCCTTCTTGTCACGAATTTCAATGTTGAATTCTTGAAGGAGAAAAACCCAACGAAGAAGTCTTGGCTTAGAATCTTGCTTAGTCAACAAGTACTTCAACACGGAATGATCGGTATACACGATGGTGGTGGAAAGAACAAGATAGGGGCAGAATTTCTCAAAAGCATATACTACAGCTAGAAGCTCTTTTTTGGTAGTGGTATAATGCAATTGAGCCCCCGTCATTGTCTTGCTAGTGTAATGGATTGGTTGGAAGTGTTTGTTCACTCTTTGGCCCAAAACCGCTCCAATAGCAAAGTCGCTAGCATCACACATCAACTCAAAAGGTAGCTCCCAATTAGGGGTAACCAAGACCGGTGCCTTAGTTAGCTTATCCTTAAGAAGATTGAAGGATTCAAGACACTCTTTGGAAAAGATGAAGGGAGTATCTTTTTCCAAGAGGTGGGTCATCGGGCGAGCGATTTTAGAAAAATCTTGAATGAATCGACGATAGAAGCCCGCATGACCAAGGAAACTTCTCACACCCTTCACGGTTGAAGGTGAAGGTAATTTGGCTATGACATCCACTTTAGCACGGTCAACTTCAAGACCGGCTTTTGAGATTTTATGTCCAAGCACAATGCCTTCTTTTACCATGAAATGGCATTTTTCCCAATTTAGAACAAGGCGAGTGTCTTCGCACCGCTTAAGCATGCGTTCCAAATTGGCAAGGCAATGAGAGAAAGAATCACCATAGACCGAGAAATCATCCATGAAGACTTCCATAGTTTCTTCAACCATGTCATGGAAGATAGCCATCATATACCTTTGGAATGTCCCAAGAGCATTGCATAAGCCGAAAGGCATTCTTTTATAAGCAAATGTTCCATAAGGACAAGTGAATGTGGTTTTCTCTTGGTCTTTGGGATCGATGGGAATTTGAATATACCCGGAGAAACCGTCTAAAAAGCAGTAATAGTCATTACCCGCTAGACGTTCAAGCATTTGGTCCATGAAAGGGAGGGGAAAATGATCCTTTCTCGTAGCATCATTGAGTTTGCGATAGTCTATACAAACTCTCCACCCTGTAACGAGACGAGTAGGAATCAACTCGTTGTTTTCATTGGGCACAACGGTGATTCCGCCTTTCTTAGGCACACAATGGACGGGACTAACCCATGGTGAATCCGAGATAGGATAGACCATTCCCGCATCAAGAAGTTTGATAACCTCGTTTTTGATTACGTCATGGATCTTAGGATTCACCCTTCTTTGGCTTTGAATAGTGGGTTTAAAGTCGTCCTCCATGAGAATTTTATGTGTGCAAAAGTGAGCATCAATTCCACGAATATCGGAGATTTTCCAAGCAATCGCTTTCTTGTGATTCTTTAGCACGACGATAAGTCAGGATTTTTCTTCTTCTTTCAAGTCCTTAGCGATGATGACGGGTGACTTCTTGTTGTCTTCAAGGAAAACGTACTCGAGATGAGACGGTAGGTCCTTAAGCTCTAAATCCAGAGGATTTATGATGGAAGGCGTAGTCAAATTCGGTTCATCGATAGAGATATCCTTAGGAGATGGTGGAGAAATATGGTCCTCATTGAGAAGTTTCTCAATGGTACGAATGTCTTCATCCCAATTGGAGGTAGAATCATCATATTGCAAGTCCAATCTCCCAAAGTTGCTTCAAATTCTTTCAAGATGAATCACTTTCTCCAAATGGAGTTAGTGATGGAGCAATAGAGGCAACAGTCTCAATAATGGGTAGAGAAGAAGAACCACTTTTACAAGCGTCTTTGAAATGTTCTTCACAAACCTAATCAAGAACGTCAATGAAATTAACGCTCTCATTTCAGAGGGTTGCTTAGAGAGTTTACCCATGTTGAAGACGATTTTATCGTCACCAACTCTCATGATTAATTCGCCCACGGCTACATCAATGAGAGTGCGACCGGTCCTCAGGAATGGACGTACAACGATTATTGGAACACGGGGGTCCATCTCGTAGTCAACGACAACAAAATCCGCCGGAAAGGTGAATTTGTCGACACCAACGAAGACATCTTCAGCTATCCCCACTGGATAAGCAACCGTACGGTTAGCTAATTCCAAAGTCATTCGTGTGGGGACTAGCTCGGGTAGAGACAATTGTTTCCAAACGCTTAGAGGCATTAAGTTGATACTAACACCGAGATCGGCTAGGGCCATACAATTCTCTACCCCAGGGAAGTTGCAAGGAATCAAGAAACGACCCGGATCACCAAGTTTGGTTGGTAATTTCCTTAAGAGCACTGCGGAGCAATTCTCATTAAGTTGGGTCTGATCGATATCGAGGAGTTTCTCCTTATCACTGAGAAGATCTTTAAACATTTTAGCGTATTTGTAAAACCCGCATGCTTTTACCATGCATAGTACCCTTAGGATCGTACGCACTAGTTAAAAACTTTCCCTAATATAGCATGATTACGATTACGTGTTAGGAGTTTATGTATTACGTACGTGTTAGAACACGATAAGTATTTTATATGCACGATCACGTAATATTTATTTAGCAATAATTAATCATGAACATACGATCACGAAATCACGAGCGTAATTAAAACACGAGCTATTATTAATTACGTATATATATTTAATACGAGCGTAATTAAATATATTAGAGTATGGTATTTACGTAACGAGAACATTTAAAACACGGACATAATTAAACACAAACGACCAACTAAATAACGAGACATGTAACGAGGTACGGGAACCCCATGGGGGGGGGGGGGGGTCCCTACCCGCGGCTAAAACAAGGGTAATGGGCCAAGCCCATTACCAATTTTACTAAAAGGGGGTTAAGTAATTTTTACTACTCAAAAATTACTTTACAGAAGATTCAAGAAAAACCTAAACCCTCCCTTTTCTCCTTCTCTTTGTGCCGCCACCTACAATCACCAAACAAGGTGATTCCTTGATCTTGGATCTTGTTGATTTATTGTTTGTTCGTGTTTGTTCTTCTTTCCCTTGATCCACGAATACGGTAAAACCTTTTTAAACCTTTTCTTTTTAATTAATCTTTTTATTAATGATGAACATGGGATGTTTTTTATAAAACACATTAATTAAACATAGATCTAACATGTTTTGATGATTAATTAAATCAAATGGTCGATTAAGGGGTGTTGTGTTTTGGGCCGCAGGCTGCAACCGACCCAAAGGGGTTTCGGTTTGCTTAAGCCGACCACCACCAAGACCTTTTGGTCTTGGTTGGTGCGTGTGGGTCCCACGGCAGCAAGGGGTACCCCGATTTGGGTCGGGGTACGGTGTCGATTCATGTCCGGTTCATGTTTTTAAGCTTATATCCGGATCATGGTTATGTTAGTTTTGTTTATGTTATAAACTTATGTTAAAATTAAATTAATAAAAGATGAGATTAATTTAATAACATGACTTAGGTTAATTAATTATTAATAATCATGAAATTATTTTAACCTAAGTATTTATATTATTAAGACTTATAATTAATTAATTATTTAAAAACCATGGATATAATTAATTAATTAACATGAATTAGGTTATATTATTAATATTTAATAATACATATAAGTATTTAATATATTTAATTAAAAACATGTCATACTTTAATTAAATATTATAACCTATAGTTTAATTAAATTACATGAAATAATTATTAAACTATACAATATATCATATGACTTAGAAGATAATCATGAAAACACTTAGGCTTATTTACTTAGCTTATTTAACCAGCTTATTTCTATTTTTGGAAACTTTCTATTTTTGGTAACTTTCTATTTTTGGAAACTTTCTATTTTTGGAAACTTTCTATTTTTGGAAACTTTCTATTTTAGGAAACCTGCTATTTTTGGAAAGTTACTTATTATTACACAGTAAGTATAATAACACATGAAATATCAGAAATACTTAATCAGAATGAACAGAATATAAGATTTAACACAATTTAAGGCTTTAAACAGTAAAACATAGTAAGAACACATAAAATAAGCTAAGACATGACATAAAACCAGCTATGTATTTAGTAAGCAGATACTTATTTCATGTACGTATTTATGTAGCACTAGTGTTTCGGAAGTAGGATTCTCGCAGTTCATCGTTCTCGTTCACTGGACATAAGGTACGGATTCCCGTCCTTTCAGTATGGACATTCTTTCCTTATTAGGATTCCCCGTATGCAGCCAACTGTTTTCCCGTAGTATAAGTTACGTGTTTGATTGCTTATGTTTAAATATGATTACCTATAGCCATATACATGCATGACCAGTTTCACCT
Source organism: Glebionis coronaria (assembly GCA_025667525.1). Classification (NCBI taxonomy): domain Eukaryota; kingdom Viridiplantae; phylum Streptophyta; class Magnoliopsida; order Asterales; family Asteraceae; genus Glebionis; species Glebionis coronaria. The sequence goes on from CM046875.1 coordinate 674,108,394, forward strand.
AGTTATGGAGGTACCATAACCATAACATTAGAGGCACTGATGTTATGACTTCACCACGGCGGAGTGATTGCTCGTGGCGTCCCTTCAGCTTTTGGCCATTTATTTATATTTATCATGTGGGGCGTATGGGTGCATCCTAGTTACACGTTTTTATTCAGGATTACATGGTGAATGTGGTGTGTGCCTTGCATCCTTCATAAGGAGCTGATCCCTCCTACCCATAAACCAGTATATTTAATTAGAGGCAGCCCCTCTAATTTGCATGATGAGGTCACCCTCCAATTATTCATGCACGGTGGATATTCATGACCTATATTGGCTAATGGTAAAATATGACAAACAGTTTTTATAAGATAAACATACGACTTTCAAACTATAAAACCAGTTTTATTAAGACTTAACCAGGTTACTCGGGACTTAGTTTCTTCCGCTGTTATTATGTTATATGCTTATCCTATTCATGCTTTATTGTACATCCGTGCACTGAGCGTATTGCTCAACCGTTTTCCTTTTCTATGTTCCCAAAACGGCAGGTACTCAGGGACGCTCGTAGACACTAAGAGTACGTGCAGATGGACTGGAAGCTGTCTAGCCTTCTTTACATTATGCATTTCCTTTCTTTATGATACTTATGTTTTGGACATTGTTTAGTCCTTTTCCTTTGCTATACTATGTTTGTGTGTGATGAGCTTTACTTTTGGACTACCGATGTTTGATTCCGGTATTTTCCTTTATATGGTCAAGTAATGTTTAGACATTTTACCTTGTATGCTTTGATGACACGCCATAATTACTGTGATATTTCCATTTCCAAAATGGGGTGTTACAATTATGGTATCAGAGCCAAGGCTTCGACCTGTAGGCTCTCAAATATGACATGTGATTAGTGGGTTGTCACCACGGTCTTCCTAGAACTGACAGTTGTTTTCATGCATTCATCATTTTTAAGCATACATATACATGTCATTGTTACAGGGTTTTTGACTAAGTAATGGTTGGTACAGGACTGGCCCTATTTAGTCGCATGTGTTTTATCGAAACTTTTAGATTTGGGACCGACCCATAGGCGTCCCCTCGATATGTCTTTTGTTTTGAGTGAACTGACCAGAGGCGTTCACTCTCGAGCATACAAAGTTTTCATAAAACTGTATCATGCATTCATACACAAAAATTTTCTTGCATAAAATTTTTCTCGTGAAATTTTTTAGTATAAAATTTTTTTCATGTATATATTTTATATTTTATGTTTTGAACTGTTTAATCATATGTTTTATGTTATACTATCAGATGGTTCTCACACGCGAACAGGAGCAGCTCAATGCTGCAATTCAGGCTGCCATGCAAGCCTTGCTTCCTCAACTGAGGAATGACATCCGGGCTGAAGTTCAAGCTGCCAACAATCAGCAGCAGCACAATCAGCCACCTTCTCCTCCTCCTCCAGTGACATTAGCAGTATGGCTGGAGAGATTCAACAAGCTCCGCCCTCGAGCTTTTGAGAAGACAGATAGCCCCGGCGATGCTAAAAGCTGGTTGGCTCACATCGAGAAGATCTTCAACGCTATGGGCTGTGACACCGCATATAAGGCGAGGTTGGCATGCTATCGGTTCGAAGGCGATGTACTCAACTGCTGGTTAGCTTTGATGCAATCTGAAGGTGGTGATGAGTGGGTTGCTGGTTTGACTTGGGCTCAGTTCAAGGACAGGGTGATGGAGCAGTTCTTTCCCAAGGCTGAGCAGGACAAGCTCAAGAGAGAGTACCATGGGATCCGTCAGAGGGCTAGGGAGAATAGCAATGAGTTTATGCAGCGCTTTCTTCGCTTGGCTGGTTTCCTTGGAGCGGCAGTAGGTACTCCTGAAAAGCAGGCACATCACTTCAGATGGGCTCTCCGCACATCGGTCGCAAACAATCTGGTGTGTGCTACGTTCAATACTGTAGCACAAGTGGCCGATGCAACACGGAAACTGGAGATGCTGCAGGAGAGGGATGAGTTCGGGGAAGCTGAAAGACTCGACAAGAGGTAAACCTTCGTATTCAAGCGGTGACCAATCCATATACTTTCCATATGTCAATTATTCATCTCTTTAAATGTATCTTCCAGGCAGAAAACTGGGGACCGGTCTCAGCCGGCTACTCAGCAGTAGCCTCATCAGCCCAAGGGAAACGGTCAGACTAATGACCGATCTGCTACGGATAGGCGTGGCGGTAATGACAATTACCGTAACAACGCCGGGCAATCCAGCAACAGCAGGTCCTAATACTTATGAAATTCCTTATGTTTTATGTTATGACTCATATTCTGACACTTTAAGCAAACTTCTACCAGGAACCATGGAAACGGTAGGGACCAGAACCAGAGAGGTTCGCAGCCTAGCCGTCCAGCTATCACTGGTATTCAATCTTACGATTATCCGCTTTGTCCTTTGTACCCAACTATTATGTCTCATGTAAAATGTTTTATCAGGTCCTCAGCCAGCCAGAGCACCTGCTGGAGGATACACTCATCCTCTTTGCTCTACTTGCCACCGTAGGCACCCAGGACCATGTCGCCGTAATACTGATGCGTGCTTCAAGTGTGGTCTTCCTGGCCATATTATGAAGGATTGCCGTAAGGGCGAGATGGAGGGTACGTCGGGACATGCTGATACCAAGCCGCCTCCTACTGCAGGGCGTGTCTACACGACATCTCGAGACCAGGCCAACAAGTCTACAGGTACCATCACTGGAATCTTGTATATGTATGGTCGCGCTGCATGTGTTCTTTTCGATACGGGTGCTACTCACTCGGTTATTTCTACTGCTTATGCTAAGAACATTAGGATGCCTCCCTTGCCACTAGAAAATAGGCTTACTATTTCCACGCCTTTGAGGGACTCTGTATTAATCACCCATGTATACAAGAGTCTTCCCCTAGAATTTGATGATAAGGTTCGACCTGTCGACGCACTTCCGCTGGACATGAATGACTTCGACATGATTTTGGGCATGGATTGGCTATCCAAGTATCATGCTACTATAGACTGCCATTCATATCGATTTATCTTCGGTGATGTCAATGCACCAGAGTACATTCATAATGGGTTCATACCCGGACGGTCTGTACAAGTCATATCCACCCTGCAAGCGCGTGCACTACTGTCACATGGCTGCGAGGGTTATCTAGCTACGGTTCACGACATGGATGCTGAATCTCCATCGATTCAGGATCAACCAATAGTGTCGGAATTCCAAGACGTGTTTCCAGCAGAACTTCTGGGCATACCACCTGCACGGGAAGTGGAATTCAATATCGAGCTGGTTCCAGGAGTTGAACCAATCTCCAAGGCTCCTTATCGCATGGCTCCAATAGAGCAGAAGGAGCTAAAGGATCAACTGCAAGAACTTCTTGAACGAGGTTTCATTCGACCGAGCGCATCTCCATGGGGCGCACCGGTCTTGTTTGTTAAGAAGAAGGACGGCAGTATGCGTCTTTGCATAGACTATCGCGAGCTCAAAAAGATTACTATTCGGAATAGGTATCCACTGCCACGCATTGACGATCTGTTTGACCAACTCCAAGGAGCCAAACACTTCTCCAAGATCGATCTCAGGTCAGGCTATCACCCGTTACGAGTCAAGGAGCAGGATATTGCTAAGACTGCCTTTCGTACTCGTTATGGCCACTACGAGTTTGTAGTTATGCCATTTGGCCTAACAAATGCTCCAGCAGTGTTCATGGATCTGATGAACAGAATCTTCCATGAATTTCTGGACAAGTTCGTCATTGTTTTCATCGATGACATCCTGATTTTCTCTAAGTCCAAGGAGGAACACGAAGACCATCTTCGTACAGTACTACAGATTCTTCGCCAGAAGCAACTGTATGCTAAATTCTCCAAGTGTGAGTTCTGGTTAGACAAGGTGGCATTCTTAGGTCACATTGTATCAGCAGAAGGAATCACTATGGATCCAGCGAAGGTGGAGGCCATTACTAAGTGGCCGAGGCCGACATCAGCGACGGAAGTCCGCAGTTTCTTAGGCTTAGCTGGCTATTACCGTAGGTTCGTGGAGAACTTTTCCCGCCTAGCACTACCATTGACCAAACTGATGCGGAAAGGGGAGAAATTCGTCTGGACGGAAGATCGAGAGAAGAGATTTGAAGACCTGAAGCAGAAGCTAGTATCTGCACGTATTCTTACTCTACCATCTGGTACGGGTGGATTTCAAATCTACAGCGATGCATCAGGGAAGGGACTTGGCTGTGTTCTCATGCAACATGGGAAAGTGATCGCGTACGCTTCACGACAGCTTGAGCCTTATGAAGAAAATTACCCTACGCACGATCTGGAACTTGCTGCAGTCGTGTTTGCAATGAATATATGGAGACACTACTTATATGGAGAATCATGTGACATTTTCACGGACCACAAGAGTTTGAAGTATATCTTCACTCAGCGTGAATTGAACATGAGGCAAAGGAGATGGTTAGAGCTGTTGAAGGATTATGACATTAATCTGCAGTATCATCCCGGAAAGGCAAATGTAGTAGCAGATGCCCTTAGCAGGAAGTCCGGAATGATCAACGACATTAAAATCGAAGAGGAAGTCATCAGAGACTTGGAGCGACTAGACATCGAGATCATGGTACGTGGACAACACGGTTACTGGGCTAATCTTAGAGTAGAACCCGAGTTACTATCTAAGATCAAGGAAGCTCAGAAGGATGACGGAGAAATATGGGCGATAGTACAGAATTTGGAGAAGCAGACAGAATTCAGAGTAGATGCAGATGGTATCGTATGGCAGGGCACTAGACTTTGTGTTCCTGACGACCAAGAACTCCGGGAAGCTTTGCTAGCAGAAGCTCATAGCTCCCCATTCTCGATACATCCTGGTTCAACTAAAATGTACCATGACATCAAGCAGTACTTTTGGTGGGGTGGTATGAAACAGGATGTGGCCACTTACGTCTCCAAATGTCTTATCTGCCAGCAGGTTAAAATCGAGCATCAGCGATCTGGCGGTCTCCTTCAACCGTTAGATATTCCAGAGTGGAAGTGGGACAAAATCACCATGGATTTTGTTACCGGTCTTCCGCCTACCAAAAGGAAGCACGATGCAATTTGGGTTATCGTTGATCGACTTACCAAATCAGCTCATTTCTTACCGATCCGCAAGGAAGATCCGGTAAGTAAACTCGCAGATACGTACAGAAGAGAGATCATGAGACTACACGGTGCACCATCCAACATCGTCTCAGACAGAGATCCTTGATTTACTTCGCGCGTTTGGAAAAGTCTATAGAAATCTTGGGGTACACAACTTAAGCTTAGCACGGCTTTTCATCCTCAAACGGACGGACAGTCGGAGCGAACCATTCAGACATTGGAGGATATGTTGAGGTCATGTGCGCTGGAATGGACGGGTGATTGGGACGAATACATCTGTTGGGTGGAGTTTGCGTACAACAACAGCTGGCACGCAAGCATCAAGTGTGCTCCATTTGAGATGTTGTACGGCAGAAAGTGTCGCGCCCCAATCTGCTGGGATCAAGTTGGCGAGCGAACACTCGAAGGACCAGAAATCATAGAGATGACAAACGAGAAGATCGCAGTAGCTAGGCAAAAAATTCAGGAGGCACGGTCACGTTAGAAGAGTTACGCCGACAAGCATCGTAGGGATTTACACTTTAATGTAGGAGATCACGTCTTCCTTAAGGTTTCGCCGGCACGTGGTGTTAGACGCTTCGGGATTAAAGAGAAGCTCAGTCCTCGTTTCATCGGACCGTTTGATATCATTGAACGAGTCGGTGAAGTATCTTACCGATTGGCGTTACCTCCGCAGCTTTCGCATGTGCACAATGTGTTTCATGTGTCCTTACTCAGAGGGTATCAATATCATCCCCTTCACATGGTTCAGTATCCACTGGAACAGATACGTGAAGATCTCACTTTTATAGAAGAACCCGAACGAGTTCTTGACAGGCAAGAACGAGTCATGAGAAAGAAGACGATTCCATTCGTCAAAATTCTATGGAGGGATCATACCGAGCGGGAAGCCACTTGGGAAACGGAGGAGTCTATCCGGGCTTCTTACCCTCATTTCATATTTTGAATTCGGGTATGTTCTTCTTTTCCAGTTTACTTTATCTATAATTCGGGGACAAATTATTCTTTTTAGGGGGGAAGAGTTGTAAAACCAGCATGCTTTTACCATGCATAGTACCCTTAGGATCGTACGTACTAGTTAAAAACTTTCCTAATATAGCATGATTACGATTACGTGTTAGGAGTTTATGTATTACGTACGTGTTAGAACACGATAAGTATTTTATATGCACGATCACGTAATATTTATTTAGCAATAATTAATCATGAACATACGATCACGAAATCACGAGCGTAATTAAAACACGAGCTATTATTAATTACGTATATATATTTAATACGAGCGTAATTAAATATATTAGAGTATGGTATTTACGTAACGAGAACATTTAAAACACGGACATAATTAAACACAAACGACCAACTAAATAACGAGACACGAAACGAGGTACGGGAACCCCATGGGGGGGGGGGTCCCTACCCACGGCTAAAACAAGGGTAATGGGCCAAGCCCATTACCAATTTTACTAAAAGGGGGTTAAGTAATTTTTACTACTCAAAAATTACTTTACAGAAGATTCAAGAAAAACCTAAACCCTCCCTTTTCTCCTTCTCTTTGTGCCGCCACCTACAATCACCAAACAAGGTGATTCCTTGATCTTGGATCTTGTTGATTTATTGTTTGTTCGTGTTTGTTCTTCTTTCCCTTGATCCACGAATACGGTAAAACCTTTTTAAACCTTTTCTTTTTAATTAATCTTTTTATTAATGATGAACATGGGATGTTTTTTATAAAACACATTAATTAAACATAGATCTAACATGTTTTGATGATTAATTAAATCAAATGGTCGATTAAGGGGTGTTTTGTTTTGGGCCGCAGGCTGCAACCGACCCCAAAGGGGTTTCAGTTTGCTTAAGCCGACCACCACCAAGACCTTTTGGTCTTGGTTGGTGCGTGTGGGTCCCACGGCATCAAGGGGTACCCCGATTTGGGTCGGGGTACGGTGTCGATTCATGTCCGGTTCATGTTTTTAAGCTTAGATCCGGATCATGGTTATGTTAGTTTTGTTTATGTTATAAACTTATGTTAAAATTAAATTAATAAAAGATGAGATTAATTTAATAACATGACTTAGGTTAATTAATTATTAATAATCATGAAATTATTTTAACCTAAGTATTTATATTATTAAGACTTATAATTAATTAATTATTTAAAAACCATGGATATAATTAATTAATTAACATGACTTAGGTTATATTATTAATATTTAATAATACATATTTTAACCTAAGTATTTAATATATTTAATTAAAAACATGTCATACTCTAATTAAATATTATAACCTATAGTTTAATTAAATTACATGAAATAATTATTAAACTATACAATATATCATATGACTTAGAAAATAATCATGAAAACACTTAGGCTTATTTACTTAGCTTATTTAACCAGCTTATTTCTATTTTTGGAAACTTTCTATTTTTGGAAACTTTCTATTTTTTGTAACTTTCTATTTTTGGAAACTTTCTATTTTTGGAAACTTTCTATTTTTGGAAACTTTCTATTTTTGGAAACTTTCTATTTTAGGAAACCTGCTATTTTTGGAAAGTTACTTATTATTACACAGTAAGTATAATAACACATGAAATATCAGAAATACTTAATCAGAATGAACATAATATAAGATTTAACACAGTTTAAGGCTTTAAACAGTGAAACATAGTAAGAACACATAAAATAAGCTAAGACATGACATAAAACCAGCTATGTATTTAGTAAGCAGATACTTATTTCATGTACGTATTTATGTAGCACTAGTGTTTTAGAAGTAGGATTCTCGCAGTTCATCGTTCTCGTTCACTGGACATAAGGTACAGATTCCCGTCCTTTCAGTATGGACATTCTTTCCTTATTAGGATTCCCCGTATGCAGCCAACTGTTTTCCCGTAGTATAAGTTACATGTTTGATTGCTTATGTTTAAATATGATTACCTATAGCCATATACATGCATGACCAGTTTCACTTAGTTATGGAGGTACCATAACCATAACATTAGAGGCACTGATGTTATGACTTCACCACGACGGAGTGATGGCTCGTGGCGTCCCTTCAGCTTTTGGTCATTTATTTATATTTATCATGTGGGGCGTATGGGTGCATCCTAGTTACACGTTTTTATTCAGGATTACATGGTGAATGTGGTGTGTGCCTTGCATCCTTCACAAGGAGCTGATCTCTCCTACCCATAAACCAGTATATTTAATTAGAGGCAGCCCCTCTAATTTGCATGATGAGGTCACCCCTCCAATTATTCATGCACGGTGGATATTCATGACCTATATTGGCTAATGGTAAAATATGACAAACAATTTTTATAAGATAAACATAAGACTTTCAAACTATAAAACCAGTTTTATTAAGACTTAACCAGGTTACTCGAGACTTAGTTTCTTCCGCTGTTATTATGTTATATGCTTATCCTATTCATGCTTTATTGTACATCCGTGCACTGAGCGTATTGCTCAGCCGTTTTCCTTTTCTATGTTCCCAAAACGGCATGTACTCAGGGACGCTCGTAGATACTAAGAGTACGTGCATATGGACTGGAAGCTGTCTAGCCTTCTTTACATTATGCATTTCCTTTCTTTATGATACTTATGTTTTGGACATTGTTTAGTCCTTTTCCTTTGCTATACTATGTTTGCGTGTGATGAGCTTTACTTTTGGACTATCGATGTTTGATTCCGGTATTTTCCTTTATATGATCAAGTAATGTTTAGACATTTTACCTTGTATGATTTGATGACACGCCATATTACTGTGATATTTCCATTTCCAAAATGGGGTGTTACAGTATTTCGGCATGTGAGTGAGAGCCTCAGCAAAGGAGATATTGAAATTCAGTTGTTTAAACATTTTAAGAAAGTTAGAAACCTGAATATCATCCTTGTTCTTCAATTTCTCTTTCCTCAACCTCGAAGGATAAGGTATATTAGGTTGAGATTAAGGCTTTGGAATGGAATTCTCACTCACATCCTTGGGTGGTGGAGGGGTGGAAGTAGAAGGTGGAGGAATTGGAGAAATAGAAGTTGGAGGAGTAGAAGTTGGAGGAATTAGAGAAGGAGAATCTTTTTCCTTTGTCACAATCACCGGTGTAGGTGTAGGAAGCTCGGGTTCCTTTAAACGTTTTCCACAGCGAGTGGTGATTGCTTTTATCTCCCCTCTTGGATTAGCAACGGTGTTACTCGAAAGAGAACCCGAACCAGAGGCTTGATTACTTGGGAAGAAACTAGCCATCATGTTCCTTAAGTCATTCGTTTGACTTGCCAAAGTGTTTTGCATATCGGCTCGAAGATCATTTCCTTGTTTCACCATATCTGCTTTCATGTTGGCCATTTCCCGCTGAAGATTTTGCACTATCACATCATTAGTCCTCATGTAAGTTTCAACGTCTTGATGTAATGCGGTGGGTTGGTTGGGAGGAGGAGCATGGTAGGCAGGTGGTTGATAAGCGGGTTGTTGGTAAACTTGGTTGTTTCTTTGAGGTGGATATGGGTTTCTTTGGTTTTGATATTGATTTGGAGCTCGAGGTTGATTTTGATTGTTGCGATTGAGGTTGTTTGGGTTTTGTGGGGGAAAACCGGGTGGTGAAAGAAAGTTGTTTGAGCGATAGCTGAGAAAATTGCGGTCACCTTGAGGACGTGCATGATAGCCTCCCGTGGAATAGTTACCGTTGGTGGCATACACATTTTCCGTATTGTCATGAGTCGAAGGACAATCGGTGTATGAGTGAGATCCCCCGCATATTTCACATGATTGAGTCATAGCATTAACTTGGGCATTGATAGCTTTGGTGTTGTTAGAGGTTTGGAGATCAAGTGATTCAACAAGCGTAGTGAGCTTATCAATTCTCTTGTCGCTCTCATTAGTGCTAGCACTAGCCACATTAGTCCGAACACTCTTGGTTTGCACTCTAGATTTATTCTCAATAATATCCCAAGCAGCATTAGAAGACTTAACCAAAATATTACCCCCCGAGGCACTATTTAGTGAATCTTGGTCATTCATGCTTAAACCATTATAAAAAGTATTTATTTGATGTACTTTTGTTAAACCATGTTGTGGACACTTTCTTAAAAGTTCCTTAAAACGGTCCCAAGATTCACTAAATGACTCACCGTACTTTTGTTCAAAAGTAATGATTTCATTCCGCAAAGCGGTAGTACGTGAGGTGGGAAAAAGTAATTAATGAATTTGGTCTCTAAATCCGTCCACGTAAGAATACTTTGTGGCGGTTCCTTATCAAGCCAATTCCGGGCTTGTCCCTCTAAGGAGAAAGGAAAGAGTTGCAAGCGAATCACTTCTTGTGATACCCCATTATACTTAACCGTATTGGTGAGTTGAAGAAACCTTTTTATGTGGTCATGAGGATCATCAAGTGAACGCCCCAAGAAGGGTTGAGTAGAGACCATTTGAATAAAGCCTGATTTTAGTTCAAAATTGTTGGCTCCAACCTCAGGTATGACAATAGCATCGGTGTTGCCTTCTACGTGCGATTGCAAAAGCTCGATCATTGGTTGATTGTCCATGGTGACAATAGGTTGAGTAATGACTTCGGCTTGAGCTACTTTCTTCTTACAAGCACGAGTACGCATGCACACCTTCAAAAAGAAAAGAAAAATATACAAGAAATGTTTTTGGTTTTTATTGTTTTTATTTTTTTTGTATTTTTGAAATTTTTTAATTTTTATGGATTTTTGAAAATTTAAAAGCAAGGAAAATAACGTTCAAGAATGAACGGATCCCAAAATCCAACGCGTCTCTCACTAAAAACCATTAATCTTAACGAAAAGAGCCGGCAACGGCGCCATTAATACCAGGTTTTTAAGCCTCGTATGAAAGTTCGTTATTCCAAGTCTTTTCGAATTGATTACTGGTTGAAAGTGCGAATCACTTGTTCTTGGTGGAAAATAAAAAGGTTTGATTATCTATTTTAGCTAAATAATAAAAATGTTGTTGAGTAAAATAAAATGAAAGCTTGAAAATTTTTTAAACTAAAAATAAGAACTTTAAAAATTGAAAAGTAAATGATTAAAACTTATAAAAATGTAAACTTTAAAGAGTGAATTAAAGCAAGACAAATTAAAATAATTCTAAGTAAAAAGGCGGGAAAAGTAAAAATTTAAAAATCGAAAGTACAAACCCTTATCCGGAATCTTATCCGGAATGTTGTCCGGAATGAAGAAGTGACTCTTATCCGGAATAATGTTGTTGGGCAGCTAATCCGGAATCTTGGCTTCAAGAGCTTATCCGGAATAAATTCCAAAGGCTTATCCGGAATAAAATTAGAAGGTTTATCCGGAATCTTCTCGGGGTACTTATCCGGAACCCAAATCGGCTTGGAGCTTATCCGGAATATGAATAAACGATGCTTATCCGGAATCTTTATTCCGAAGGCGTATCCGGAATAATGGACCAATAGCTTATCCGGAATAACCACAAACACCTTATCCGGAATAACTCGAAATATCCTTTATCCGGAATAACTTGAAATGAAGCTTAATGTTTCTCGTCTTCCTTATCCGCAAAACACAAAATGGTACTTATCCGGAATCTGTTAAGTGTGGCTTATCCGGAAAAACTTGTTACAGAGCTTATCCGGAATTAATCTAAAATTCCTTATCCGGAATATGGTTCTTGTCCGGAATGATAAAATGATACTTATTCAGAATATGCTGAAGGTGACTTATCCGAAATAATGAAAAGGAGGCAGTTATTTGGAAAAAGAGGGTTTTTTATGAAACCCGAAACAAGTACACTTAGCAATAAGCAAAAATAAGCTAAAAATCAATAAGCAATTTTTTTTATAAACTTATTAAACTTAACAAAATAAACTTATTTTTTAAAAACTATTAAGCATTAAGATTAAAGAATTAAGCACTTTTATATAAAAACTTTTAAGATCACCAATTTAATAAGCACAACCAAATAAGCTAAACAATCAAACCATCAACAAGATTAAGATAAAACTACATGATTATCAAGATTAAGTAAAAGATTAAGAAAGGTAGAATGAGAATTAAGGAAATAAGCTTGATTGATTAAAGATTAATATCAAAATATTACAAGATTAAAGTTGATAAACTTGGAAAACTAGAGAGAAGAAACCTTAAAAACTTGAAAACTAAAAATAAACTACAACTAAAAATTAACCACCTAAACACCCTCCTAATGACATATTAGGAGGGTATTTATAGGAGGTGGGGAGATTACATGCTTAAGCTATCTAATTTCTTTCTTCTCGACTCGACTCGACTTAATCTCTGTCTTTCTCGACGTTGTCTCGGGATTTGTCGATATAAGTTGAACTTGTCTAATTATTTTCTTCTATAATTAGACTTGAGTTCTTCGACTTCATTAAACTTCCGTCTTTAGACTTTTTCTTCGATAAATCTTCAGAATAGGCCTTGGACTTCCGTTCTTTTTCCATTCTCGATCTTTTGACTTCGTCTTTAGTCTTTTTCTTCGATAAAAGCCCGTGATAGCCCATGTTTTCTTCCTTTTGCATCTTTTGGTCCTAAAACACAATAAAGACACAAACCACGCATAATTCCGACTTTTACGACATAAAATACACGTTTTGGTCTTGTTATTATTGGAAATAAGTGGTAAAAGGATAAGTGTTTTCACACTTATTAGTAAGCATCAAAATAACACCAAAAGTAATCCTAACAAGAAGTCCTCAGTGGCTTGTTGGAAGTGTGGGAAACCTGGACACTTCAAAAGGGATTGCAAAGGTGTTGGTACTGGCAACAAAGCTAGTGGATCAGGCACAAATGGTTCAGTGATTGGTTCTAACAACACAACACTAAAAGGTCAGAATATGTTTAATGAATCTCTTCAGATTTATTATGTTACATATGTATCTAAAGCTTATTTTGTGCAGGATGATGATGTGGCGTGGTGGGTTGACTCTGGAACAACAGTACATGTGTACAAAGATAGATGCTGGTTCAAGACTTATGAGTCACTGAATGATAGATCTATCCTTCACATGGGAAATGAGTCAACAACCATAGTGCATGGACGTGGTTGTGTAGATCTTAAGTTTAGTTCTGGAAAGATTGTTAGCTTGTTTAATGTTTTGCATGTTCCTAATATTAGGAAGAATTTGGTTTCTAGTAGCGTTTTGAATAATTGTGGTTATAAACAAGTGACTGAATCTAATAAGTTTGTTTTATCCAAACATGGTGTGTTTAATGGTTTTGGTTATTTGAGCAATCAAATGTTTAGGCTTATTATTGAAACAACCACCAGCATTAACTCAGTTAGTGTTGGTAGTGCAAATATTTGTTCAGCTTTTGTGTCCACCAGTAAACTGAAGGATTCTTCACTATGGCATGCTAGACTGGGTCATGTCCACTTTAAGAGAATGCAAAATATGTTTAAGTATGGGTTAATCCCAGTACTTGACATAGACACTGAAAAGTGTCAGACTTGCATGCTGAACAAAATAACTAAGAAACCATTTCTAGATGTAAAACGTAAAACTAAAGTCTTAGAGCTAATCCATAGTGACCTATGTGATTTGTATTCTACTCATTCATCAGGGAATAAGAAATACTTGGTAACATTTATTGATGATGCTTCTAGGTTTTGTTATGTTTACTTGTTACATACTAAGGATGAAGCATTAGATAAATTCAAAGTATTTAAGACTGAAGTTGAATTACAACAAAAAGTCCAAATCAAAAGGATAAGGACTGATAGGGGAGGTGAGTACATGGATACTTTGTACTTTCAGTCTGTTGGAATAATCCATGAAACGACTGCCCCCTATACCCCTCAGCAAAATGGTATATCTGAAAGGAAAAATAGAGTACTAAAGGAAATGGTTAAATCCATGTTGTCCTATTCAGGAATGATTCAAGGGTTTTGGGGTGAAGCTATGTTAACAGCTTGATATCTATTAAATAGGGTTCCTAACAAAAGGAACAAGATTACCCCTTATGAACTCTGGACTAAAAGGAAACCAAACTTGAACTACCTCAAAGTTTGGGGTTGTAGGGCAGTTATACGACTCCCTGATCCAAGGTTAAAACCTTGGGTGAAAGAGGAATTGAATGCATCTTTATTGGATATGCTGAACATTCCAAGGCTTATAGGTTCTATGTTATTGAACCTAATGATTTAGTTTCTATAAAATCAATCATTGAATCAAGGGATGCTAACTTTGATGAGACTAGGTTCTCATCACTCCCTAAACCAAGCCTTAGGACTCCTGCTGGAGCTGAGGACATTGGTGCTTCAGTAGAACCTGAAAGGGTCACTGATGAGGTTGTGGTTCAGCAACCTGAGCCTGAGCTTAGAAGAAGCACAAGACATAGGACTCCAAGGAGTTTTGGGCCCGAGTCTCAACTATACTTGGTTGAAGGAACAAGGGCTGAGGTCTCTGATCAATACTCATATTGCTTTAATGTTAAAGATGATCCCAAAACATTTGATGAAGCAATGAAGTCCCAAGATGTTGCTTTCTGGAAAGAAGCAATAAATGATGAGATGGGTTCCATCATGGGCAACAACACTTGGGTGTTGGTTGATCTACCTCCAGGTTGTAATCAACTTGGTAACAAATGGATCTTCAAAAGGAAAATGAAGGTAGATGGAACTGTTGAAAAGTTCAAGGCAAGGCTAGTCATTCAAGGCTTTAAACAAAAGTCAGGGATAGACTATTTTGATACCTATGCTCCAGTAGCACGTATCTGTACTATAAGAATGCTGATTGCTCTAACAAGTACTCACAATCTGATTATTCATCAGATGGATGTGAAGACAGCATTCTTGAATGGTGATTTGGATGAGGAGGTTTATATGAACCAACCTCAAGGTTTCATCATGCCTGGTCATGAAGGAAAGGTGTGTAAACTGATTAAGTACTTATATGGACTGAAGCAGGCACCTAAGCAATGGCACCAAAAATTTGATGAAGTGGTTTTGTCTAATGGTTATTCACTTAACCAAGCTGAGAAATGTGTATATAGAAAATTTGATGAATCTGGTAAAGGAGTCATCATTTGCCTATATGTTGATGACATGTTGATCTTTGGTACTGACCAAGCTAAGGTTGATCAGACAAAATTTTTGTCATCAAAGTTCTCTATGAAAGACATGGGGGAGGCTGATGTTATCCTTGGCATAACGATTATACGTGAAAGTGATGGTATTGTGATTTCTCAGTCTCATTACATTGAGAAGGTGCTGAAGAAATTCAATCACTTTGATTGTACTCCAGTGAGTACACCAATGGATACAAGTGAAAAACTGATGCCTAACAATGGTCAGGCTGTTTCCTAGCTTGAGTATTCAAGGGTGATTGGTTGCTTGATGTATGCCATGACTAGTACTACGCCTGACATTGCATTTGCTGTGGGTAAACTAAGTAGGCACACTAGTAATCCTAGTACTCAGCATTGGCAAGCAATTCACCGGGTACTGAAGTATTTGAAAGGAACAATGGATTATTGTTTTTCATATAGTGGATATCCTTTAGTGTTGGAAGGTTACACTGATGCAAGTTGGATCAGCAATACTGAGGATAATTCATCCACAAGTGGCTGGGTATTCCTTCTTGGTGGTGGTGCAATTTCTTGGGCATCCAAGAAACAAACTTGCATTACTAGCTCTACCATGGAATATGAGTTTGTGGCTCTAGCAGCTGCTGGCAAAGAAGCTAAATGGTTGAGAAACTTGCTTCTTGAGATTCCATTGTGGGTCAAACCTATGGCACCCATATCTATCCATTGTGATAGTGCAACTACATTGGCTAAGGCATATAGCCAGATGTACAATGGTAAGTCTAGACACTTAGATGTTAGACATAGCATGATTCGTGAGCTAATCATGAATGGGGTGATTTCAATAGAGTTTGTGAGGTCTCAGCAAAATTTAGCTGATCACTTGACGAAAGGATTAGCTAAAGACTTGGTTATAAAGTCTGCTGAAGGGATGGGTTTAAAAGTCCACTCTAGTCACTGAATGCTAGGACACCCAACTCCCTCCTGAGGAAACTTGGGAGTTGAGTTCAATGTGGAAAGCTGGACATTTAGGGAACTGAAGCACATGTATATCATCCCAAGGATGTGCTTGTACTTGCTGAAGGAGGATGAAGCTATAAACTTCTCAATGGTTAATGTCTTTGAAAAAGTGCTGAAGCAAGAGCATGAACTAAAGAGGAACCACCTATGTAAATGTTGAGGTTTCGCCGCCTTAGGGAGCATGGACTTGGCTCTTACAACATTTATGAATTTGGATATGGACACATGGCTAGTAGTGTCAAGAGTTGTTATGTATTTGAAAACTTGTGTGTATTTTATCTTCAGGTATTCAAAGTAGTTGAAGGGTTCAATTCTTAGAACACCCTGATTCTCGAATGTTTGAAGTGGTGTACTAAGATGGAAATTCATTCCTTAGGATATTTTCATTTATGCACTGGTTTTGTTAATGTTAATTTTCATGTAAAAGGAATTGTACTATATTGGGGAGGATTGTTGGAAATATAGTTCAATTGTGGGTTCAGTTCATACTGGTGAATGGGTAAGGAGGTACGGAGTGTACAACCATAAGTCCCTGAACACCCAGACTCTTATAGTGGGTTACATGTTGTAGGTCCACGTTTTCTTATGATTGTTACAAGTGTTGTTAAGATCTAAATAGTGGGAGAGAAATTAAGATCTAGAGAGAGAAAGTTAGAGAGAGAAAGGAGAGGATTAGAGAAAGAAAGGTTGATTAATGAAATGTGAGAAATGAACAAAGAGCAACCCTTGCTAACATGCTAGGAGGGGGTATATATAGCTCACCCTACATGTGGGCTATATAGGCTATACTGTTTACATACTGGATCACCAGCCTAATACTTGAATATATCATTGGAGTGACCGATCCTTTCTAAATACGTAAAAACATATTTCAAACAATCTCCCCCTAAGGGAGGTCACTCCAAGTTACAATGTCCTAAATAGTCTATAGCTCGTGATCTATGCTAACAATGATGTGACCGAGACTTTCCTTGGAAAAACGTATTTCCAACAATCTCCCCCTAAGGGAGGTCACACCATTTTACAAAATCTTAAACCTAGCATACTATTCTTGAGTCTTCAATCTTGTTCTTGTGAATATGCTGATGAGATCTTTGGCTTTAGTTTTGAGCATGTTTCCTTGCCTTGACCTTGTACATTCATCACTTGTGAAATTTGCCTCCTCGTGACTTCATGTTCCACATACTTATACTTTTATAAATTCTTGAAAGCTTCAGATTTTGATACAGCGTAAGACTTGACTTTTAGACTTTCTTAAATTTGTTGAAGGATTAAGTGCATACAGTATAAGCATGTGTTGACGACTTCTTCTGGATTTTACACCGCAATGCCACCTTCTTGTTACACTGCATAAGACAGTTAGCAACAAAACATATACACGGATGAAATGGCCTTGAGCATTTTATTCTAATTCGGTAGCATTTTACCTCCGGTTGGTGAAGACCGTTGTACGATATAAAATATCGTACTTGTGGCAGGTAGTTTCAATTAAGAACCTCCTTGACAAGGTTTCACGGTTAAACCAGTTCTCTTTATTCGACCATCCAAAGCTGACTGCAAACATAAAGAGTGCATCATTTGGATAATAATATCCGCATGATTTGAAGCCGTCAATTCATGTTCCTGGAACAAGTGAAATTCAATTAACAACCGCACCATCGTTGCTTTCCAGTTGTCACGAGCTTGATTCGTATAGAATCTTGCAAGTTACCTACCAAGTGCTGTTTGAGGTTAACACTAGAAGGATTTCCACTCATCACTGTGAACACTAAGGTATCACTCTGAGTGTTCTGGCAAGATCACTAAGATATTGCGTAGAGGCCTGGAACGTGTTTAAGTTCAGTGAAGAATTAAACCACTGTTGCTTTCTAGTTATCACAAGCTTGATTCATAAAGAATCGCACAAGTCACCTACCATGAGCTTTTTGATATTCGCTTAAGAAGGATTTCTATCTTCATTGTAAATACTTTCGTATTACTCGGATGTTCAAGCAAGATCATGAAGATTTTGCGTAGGACTCTTTAGATCTTTCTTACTTTTCACAGTGTGTGAAGAAGCAAGGAATTATGAAAGTGTGTCCTAATGAGATATTTGATGATCTCAAATGGCTCTAGACTCGATCATGCATTTTGGATTTTAGTGAGCGGAGGCTCGAGAGGAGTGCCACCATTTCAATACCAATTTATTCGGAGTGAATAAATCAATAGATAATGCGTTGTCTCCGTGTGATTAAAACAAATATCTTTTAAGAGATACCTGAGTTAGCTGAGATGGGTTGTGCATTGCATCACTGGGTCCATGATGTCTATCTTCCATATCAAGAATCATTAAGAAAATGATCTCAATAGCATATGTACTGACCCGGTTTCTTCCTAAGGTTGTAAGGAGGGCTTCTTTCTTTACACCCTTTATCTTTACAATTCTTTTTCATTCTTCAACCCCTTCAATGCTTACCAATACGTCATAATTAGCACCTTGTTGTGATTGTTCCAGTGCTAACTTAAGTACTTGGTCGACATTCAGCTACGTTCACAATCTTTCTCCATCTTTCCTAAGGACTACTATTTCTAGCTATGGAATGTCCTTGGGAAGATTCCTCCGATTTTGGAAGATTCATTAGACTTAACCTATCCTACCATCCTTATGTCACCACAATCTTCACCGTCGTGAATAGAGATGTTTTGGGTAAGTGTATGTCACCATGAAATCCATTTTGATATCCAAATCCATTTTGCTCCCCCTTAACATATGCCACGATATTCGAAAACATTTCGCACATGTCAGGATGAGCTATCACGTTAAGTCAAATCATTTGTGATTAATCATTTCCCATATCAAATCAAATTTTCTCCCTCATATTAAAAATATTAACCCAATCGATGTTTTTAATATCAATTGATTTAATAGCATTTTAAGAAAATTTAGGAAGAAAAATGAAAATCCAATTATCTTCATGAATTACACAAGCCCCCCCTCAAATTAATGAGGGTGTACTTGAAACGTAAATTAAATACCTTTTAAACACAAGTGTAAGGTATTTATCACGTGCAAAGATCATATATGATAATGTATTCACAAGATTAGCAATTTACGAGGTTGGACCTGAATGATGAAGGACATCATATGATAGAATCAAATGGTTCTTGTTCACGAATGTTGGTCGCCTCGTCACGTCTGAAGTTATCTCTTGACTCCATGTGTACGATTGATATTGTTGTCTTGACACCAGTATGTGAACTTGGCACTTTCGGCGTCAAAGATTCTGAATGCTGGACAATTGCTCCCCCTCAATTGTTGACCCGTGTTCTATTGAAAGAGCTGTAGTCTCCGTTTGAGTAGTCGCATCGTCGAGTATGTAGATATCAATTGTAAATTGCTATGATTGGTGGAGATGATAACTTCATAAAAACAAGATTTCTCTTGTTTTAACAAATAAATGCACTGACACGTACATATATTCGTGTTAGATTGTGTTATTACGTAAACACAATCCCTTACATGGTTATAAAGTAAACCATGCCCGAGAAAATTAATTCCCGTTGTTGAGTCAAAACTTTCCGGTGATATGCTTGACTTGAGTATGAAAAACGGGTTACTATCTGAAATAATAGCAAACCATTTTTAGCATGTCTTAAAACATTTGAACTTCTGCTCGAACTTTATTTACAACCCCGTGTCATTATTGAATGACATTTCGAGTATCGTAAATATTATCGATTCCAGAAGACATGCTCTTGTTATCAAAAACATTTTTGAACACACAATTTTGAAAGATTTCGAAAATACCTTTTGAGAAATTCTCGAAAAATTGTGTTCAATGTTTTGAAAACCAATTACTTGAGCTTAAGCTGTTGAATATCTTACAAAACGAGCTCAAGTCCGAGAAGTTGTAAACTTCTCGTTGTGAGGATAAGTTTATCGTCGGCGATAAACTTTCCTTTTAACTGAAGAACGAGTCCTAAGTTG
Organism: Glebionis coronaria; assembly: GCA_025667525.1. Classification (NCBI taxonomy): domain Eukaryota; kingdom Viridiplantae; phylum Streptophyta; class Magnoliopsida; order Asterales; family Asteraceae; genus Glebionis; species Glebionis coronaria. Next base: position 674,128,551 of record CM046875.1, read on the forward strand.
ACATTTACTTAGAAGTCGTTTTCATGAGCTTGAAAAACTTTTGAATGTTTTAACGGAAAGCTCATGACGGAAAAAAAATGAATTTCTCGCGAAGAAAAAGTTCTCTTATTTTAAAGATACACTTTCCTTTATGAGCTTAAAACTTGGAATGTTTTAATACAAGCTCATGACCGAGAAAAATGAATTTCCTGTTACGAGGATAAGTTATCATTAAAGATAAACTTTCCTAAAATTGAAGTCCGAGTTACAGTCTGATATTTAACTGTAAGTCATTGTGCATGAGCTTAAAAACTTCGAATTTTTTTAATATAAGCTCATGCCCGAGAAAAATTAATTTCTCGTTGTAAGGATAAGTTTATCATCGGCGATAAACTTTCCTTTCTTTGAAGTCCGGGGCATAAACTGAAGTGTGATTATACGCCATTTACACGAGCTTAAAAACCTTTGAATAGTTCTAATGTAAGATCGTGTCCGAGAAAATATAATTTCTCGTTAATGAGGAAAATTTTGTCATCGGCGATAAACTTTCCTTTCTTAGAAGCGCGGGTTACAATCTGACATGTGACTACAAGCCGTTGTGCATAAGCTTAAATACTTCGAATGTTTTTAATATAAGCTCATGCCCGAGAAATATTAATTTCTCGTTGTGAGGGTAAGTTATCATTGACAAGATAAGCTTCCCTTTATTTAAAGTCCGGGTCATTGTCTGACATTTAACAATGAACCATATACACGAGCTTAAAACCTTTGAATAGTTTTAAAGTAAACTCGTGTCCGAGAAAATTTAAATTCTCGTTAATGAGGATAAGTTTATCATCAGCGATAAACTTTCCTTTATGTGAAGATCGGGTCATCATCTGAAATTTAATGATGATCCATTTACACGAGCTTAAAACCGTTGAATAGTTTTAAAGAAAGCTCGTGTCCGAGAAAATTTAATTTCTCCTTTTCGAGGATAAGTTATCGTTGACGAGATAAACTTCCCTTTCTCTGAAATTCGGGTCACAGACTGTGATTGGACTGTGAGCCATATACACGAGTTTAAAACCTTTAAATAGTTTTAAAATAAACTCGTGTCCGAGAAAATTTAATTTCTCGTTTTGAGGGTAAGTTATTGTTGCATAGATAAACTTCCCTTTCTCTGAAGAACTGGTCACATACTGTGATTTGTCTATAAGCCTTTGTGCATGAGCTTAAAAACTTATAATGTTTTTAATTTTAGCTCATGCCCGAGAAAACTTAATTTCTCATTGTGAGGATAAGTTTATCATCAGCAATAAACTTTCCTTTCTTTGATGAACGAGTTACAGTCTGTTACGTGACTATAAGTCCTATACACAATGTTTAACTGCGAATCCCCTGAGACACTTGTTTCTATGATATCAGCTTCTTCAGTAACCAAACTCTGAGAGTGTCCTTAGTTGAACAATATGTAAAGATCGGACGGCTGTGTTCTTGTTGAACGTGGACTTTGGTACCTGCATTCTCATTAGGAGTTTGTATGCTTTTATGTGGGTTTGCGATATCTATCTTAGACCCTGCGAGGATTCACAGTTTTCTTTTATTGTGGCAGAGGTAACCTAAGGGGATGATTCACTTGTCTTAGTTAGCAAGCGTTTCCTTTTATAGAAAACCTTAAGTTCAGGCTTAAGTGATGTATCATCCTTTGCAATTTCCTTCCTAGTAGTCTTAGTAGAATCGGAGACTATCCTAGTTAAAGGGCACTCATTTCCTACCATAATGAAAGTTCTACCAGTGGGGCGCCACATTTTACCAATGGGTTTGATTTTAGCTACCCACTGGGATTTAAGTCTAGCACGGGAGTTCACCTCATTAAGTAATTTCTTGACACAAGAATCATGATTTGCTTTAAAGACACATTTCCTACATGTTTTACAAGTAGCATATTTCAAGTCCGAATAAGATCTATAATTCCTAGGTGATTGATTGATGCTTCTATGATATGACATGCTACGGTTAGCAGTGTTGGGTAATCTAGAAGGCATCTGGCTAGGTTTGAAATTCATATCTCTTACTTGTGTCTTTTGAATAGCTTCCCTTAGACCAAATTTATGGCGAACGTCATTTGAACTAGTTCGAGACGTGTTCTTTGGACTATGTCTAGGGAGACTAGATGCAATCATGTGATTAGGTCTTGCAAAACTGTTTTAGTCACATTGGCCCTAGTTGATGGAGTGACTGTTCTAGAAATATGAGCCGTATCAACTTGGGAGGCAAACCGCGGTCTCGAGGATTATGGTCGCTCGGATCTAAATGCAGTCGGTTGTCTAACAGACTGAATTTGAGGCAGTTTCCCCAAGATTTATGGGTTTTCAAGCTTAGTGTCCACACTAGTTCCTTTAGTTTTCCTTAATTCATTTTTCAACGCAGCTATAACAAAGACCTTTTCCTGTACTTGAGCCTTTAAAGTCTCATTTTCTTTGAGCAATTCATCTTAGGATGCCAACTTAGATTCAAGCAACTTAATTTGTTTCAAAAGATTATCCTTTTCGGCTTTAGAATCTAGAACTGTTTGATCCAATTTTCGTTCAAGAACAACGTTTGATTTTTTAAGTTTTTCAAAATATGTTTCAAACTTGTCAGTTCTCTTAGAAAATTCTAGTTTGGCATCCTCAAGATCTTTTGATTGCTGAGCTACGATCATTTCGAGCTCTTTAATCTTAGAATCAGAATCAATTAACGAAGCAGTCATAAAGTATTTATCATGATGTACTATAGCATTCTGAACAATCTCTCCCCCATTATGACGCACATCAGATGAATCTAAAGTGGTAAAACTATCACCCTTTTCCATCCCATGTTTGTCATAATTAGGTTCTAAATGCTCAACATGCGGTAGTTCATCGGCATAGACATCATATACAACATTACATTGTACCATATTTGTAGGCTCTTCGTCATAAACGGGAATGGTGTCATCATAAGTGATGTCTGTAACATTCCCTGACGTGTTGCTGATGTCATGCTTAACTGTTGATTCCATTTCCTTGCAATATTTAGCAGCCTCCAATGCGTCAATCCTATGCCCATTTTCCTCTTGCATTGTAGATACTTGCACTCCATTATCATACGCTTGCTGAAGTCGAGATCTTTCATAAATTGAAGACGAGACTGATGTCAGGAGTTTCAATATTGTACCATGGAAATCTTGAAGCTCGGTATGTGTATCTCGAAGAAATGACTAGCAAATCACTTAACTTTCAGACGTGACGATATTGAATTGGAGAAAAGGCGTGAGTTGAGTCACAAGAGCCTTATATGCAAGTGCCGATGCAGAGTGATTAAAGTCTTCATTATGGAGTTGCTCTGCTAATTGATTTAAGATGATGATCATCGATTCCATGAATATATGATGATCTTGACCGAATAGTGTCACAAATTCGCTCCCTCCTTGAAGCCATGAAAGATTCCTTAGATGATACTGAAGCATTCGAAATGAAGTGATACCACTTTCTTTGGGTTTGTCTTGCATTAGATGCAATTCTCCTTCTCGATATGCCGAATGCAACGAGTCCATTAAAATTCGATGTGAAGATGAATATAAGGATTACTTGTCACTGAAAAATCCGTCGTCACTTTCAAATTTTTCTTTTCTCGGTTGTGTCAAAAATATGAAAAAAATCCGTCTTCACATTCAAAATTTTCTTTTCTCGATCGTGTCAAATATATTTTGTCACGATGTCACGTCACTTTTGTCACATCACTTTGATCCGACTATAACCAAAATATAACTTAATATTACAAATTTTATTCAAAAAAAAAATCTTAGATAAAAAATTTGAATATAAAGATTATAAAGTCATACGTCCCCAAAAAATTGAAATGTATGTTGACGTAGTGAGACGTGGCTATGTTTGAAAGTCCACGTGTTTAATACACCCAGTCCACAACCCTTAATAAATATGAACCATAACCCCAAATAAGTACCAATCCCTATTACTACTCACCCCTAAACACACAACTCAAACATAGTATACTCCGCCCCTTTCTTTGCAGCCATCAAACCCATCTTCCTCCGTCTCTTTTCTAAATCTTCTTATCCCACCTTATAACTCCTTCAATCTCCTTAATCAAATTACTAACCACCTATTATCTCCAACAACCACCCCAAGAAAATAACGAATCCATCAACAACAACAAGAAGAAGATAAGATTCTTGTTACGGTTAGGATTCGCCCTTTGACGCCTCGAGAACTTGCTTCTTACGAACTTATCGCTTGGTATTTGATCAGAATACTCTCGTTTGTAGAAATCTTAACCAAAATAACGCTCCCAGAACCTACTCTTTGGATAAGGTGTTTGAGCGAGCACGAGATGTGAAGATGTCTTCAAGATCCTTAAGGTGGGTCTCGGGTAAGGTTAAGTGATATTGTATTGTTGGTTTGAGTCTTGATCGAGGATGTTTTTCTGACTGAGATCGTGAGTATTGTGTGGGTTCGAGTCGAATCGTGAGTCGAGTCGAAATTGATTGAGTCAGTCGTTTTTGGTCTAGTCTAAATTGTGATTGGAGTGTGGTTAGTTTGTCTGTGTCAGGCGAGTCTAGGGATGAGTCGAGTCTTGGGCTGTTGGTTTGTGGAGTCTTGTGAGAGGTTCAGGATGTGTTTGAATCTGTGTTTGTGTTTGTGTGAGAGTTTGGTCGAGTGCCTTCGTAGAAAAAAAATACATTCGTAGAAAACAAGACTCGTAGAAAACAGGTTTCGTAGAAAACCTTTCGTAGCAAAAACCGTTCGGAGCAAAAACCTTTCGGAGCAAAAGCCTTTCGGAGGAACACAAACCTTTCGGAGGAAAAACATTTCGGAGGAATACAAAGCTTTCGGAGGAAAAACCTTTCGTAACTCTTTCGTAACTCCCACTTTTGCAGAAAAATACTTTAGTAGAACAACCCTTTCGCATAAAAATCTTTTCGAAGAACCTTTCGTAGAACGATTCTTTCCTAAAAAAATCCTTTCGTAGAACCTTTCGTAGAACGATTCTTTCGGAGAAAAATCCTTTCATAGAACCTTTCGTAGAACAATTCCTTCGTAGGATTTAACCTTTCGTTGGATTGGACATTCGTAGAAATTGGACTTTCGTAGAAAAAAATGAAGAAAAATATGAGAAAGAAACTGTTAGGATGTGAGAGGATTTGGACAATTGGATCAATATGGACTTTCGTAGAAAATGAGATATTATGAAAAAAAATGAGAATGAAGCTTTCGTAGAAAAATGAGAGTGAAACTTTCGTAGAAATAAAATAGAAATTAACTTTCGTAGAATGAAACTAACTTAAAAACCAACTTTCTCTCATAGAAAAATACAAAATGACAAAATGATAACTGAATATTCAAAGTGAACTATCGCAGAAAAAGATAGAAATTAACTTTGACTTTCGTAACTTATTTTAAGATTGAGAACCTTTCGTAACAAGTTTTGAACATCATTGACTTTCACAACTTTTTATAAACCCTTTTACGAAAGGAAACTTTCTGAAAAATTAAATTATATCTGCAAATAGAACCTAGTGTTAATCGAAAAAATACCCCGAAAATCACCAAAATAACAAAAAATTTTGCAATTTTTACCAAATCAATTAACACAAATCACTAGCACAGCTATGTAGTCGATTTGTCAATAAACATAAACAACAAAAACGCAAAAAAATTTCAAGATTTAAGCTTGATTAAATCGAAACCCACCAAAATCAATCAAAACAAACATAATAGCAATCAATCAACCATAGCTCTTGATACCAATTGTAGGTCCACGTTTTCTTATGATTGTTACAAGTGTTGTTAAGATCTAAATAGTGGGAGAGGGATTAAGATCTAGAGAGAGAAAGTAAGAGAGAGAAAGGAGAGGATTAAAGAAAGAAAGGTTGATTAATGAAATGTGAGAAATGAACAAAGAGCAACCCCTCCTAACATGCTAGGAGGGGGTATATATAGCCCACCCTACATGTGGGCTATATGGGCTATACTGTTTACATACTGGATCACGAGCCTAATACTTGAATATATCATTGGAGTGACCGATCCTTTCTAAATACGTAAAAACGTATTTCCAACACATGTTGTTCAGCATTGCTGATGATCTTCAGTGAGTTAACTCTTCAGTGAGTTGAACTCTGGACTAAAAGTATTCATCAGGGTATAATACCACTAAAGACATGTCTTCAGTGTTTACACTTTAGCAAGTCTTATTCAGTAATGAAGGCTTCAGCGGGAACACTCTTCAGTGTTTGCTGATGCTTTAGTGGGACTGAAGAATAGACAAATGCTGGAGCTGAACATGGGTGCTTGTAACGGTCTTTGACCAATTCAAGTGCTTTAAAGACCACGTTTAATTGGTCTTGTAACCACTATGACCTGGTATTATGGAGCATATTAAGAGGAGTTAATGGGCCGTTAAATCCTCTTAATACCATTGACTAGGGTTTGAGTACTACACCTATAAATAGGTGATCATAACTTGCATGAAGAAGATACAAAAAACAAGAAACACATAGCAACGAAAGGGTTAATGATTTGTGCCTATATCTCTAACTGCATTTGGTCTTATCCTAAGTAGGTATTCGTGATACCCAGGCATTAGGGTCGAATAATTTACTTTGGAAAGTGATTACACGATTCCAAGTGATATCCGGTAACCATTGTTTTGGTACGTAGCTAGGTTTTGATTATCTATACCCTTGTTGGGACGAAGTAAACTCCAACAGTAACAAGTATAATAAAACAAGGGCAAATTACAGTTAGTTCCTAAGAAAGGAGGGTGTCACAGCGAGCTGGATCTCACACTACAAGAAAATTAGAAACAGGTGACCGAGGTTTCCCCGGCGACTAAATGTCGCCAGGGATAACCACTTTTCCCTGGCGACATTGCTGACGTGGCGAAAAAGCAGATAGACTTTTTGGTTAAAGTTTGACCATGGTATCCCTGGCGACATGTCGCGGGGAATCTTCGTCCAAAATCAGATGCCAAAAGAAAAAGCGGGAAATTTTCCCTCCCACTTATCCCTGGCGACATGTCGCTAGGGAAACTTCGACCAGCGTAATTAACCTTAATCTTTTTTCAATAACGTGACAATATTATCCCCGGCGACATGTCGCCAGGGATACCCTGCCAGCTTTAATTAACTTCGAACCTTAGCAGAAAAATTATGGCGGGCTTTTACCCGCCAAATCACAAAAGTTTCCCTAGCGACATGTCGCCGGAGAAACTCCCTGTCAAATATATATTATTAATTTTTGCTTATTATGAAAAATTATAAAGATATAATTATTATTTACTAAAAAACAAATATATATTATTTGTTTTTACTTATTTAAGATATAATTATTATTTACTAAAAAACTATATAATTATTTATTCCATATAATTATTATTTTAACTATCGATCCGATGTTATTTTATTTACGCGACGTTTATATAATAAAAATGAGACATCTGTAAAAAAAATATTTATTTATTCCAAATATTACATAAAACCCTTTGTGTAAACACATGGGAGACTTAACACAGACACTTAATAACTAAGATTTTACAAGTTAAAAAGTTCTTTGAAATATGTCTAGTCGAATTGATCACGGTTAAATGTGTGACTCAGTTGTTCTTGGTGAAAAAGAAAGAGTAGGTGTCGTTGTCTATAACTAATTAAAGATAAAAATAAAAGCTTTAACGTAAATGACAAAATTAAAACAACTTAAATTAAAGACTTAAATGAAGACTTAAACGAAATAAAGATAAAAGCTTGAAAAGATTAAACTAAACATAAGACTTAAAAAGAAATTAAGTAAATGACTAAAATATAAAAACTTTAAAAGTAAATGACGAAAGATTAAGGCTTGACAAAAATGTAAACTTGAAATTAAGCTAAGATAAAACAATTTAAAATAAAGCTAAGTGAAAATGTTTAAAAATAAATCTAATTTGAAAATTAATTTGGAGAAAAAAGTAATAATTCCGCAATACATAAAAATTGAAATAATTTCGCAATGTAAATAACCATAAATCCGCAATGCTGAAATGCTATAATTCCGCAATATTGGAAATCAATAATTCCGCAATGTTGAAATTGGAATTAATTCCGCAATAACAGCATAAACACAATTCCGTAATAATGAAGAAGCAATGATTCCGCAATATTCTAGGACATTCGATTCCGCAATACTCAAAAAAGCAACAATTCCGCAATATTTAGAATATTGCGAAGTTGAAGCAGATATTCCTAAAAAAGTGGAACTCGGAAAGGGACGAATTTTAGCACTATTTTTCGCAACTTTTTAAGAACAGTAAGCCAAAGATAACACCAAGAAGCTAACCACGAATTCTATATGAATGATAAAACTTATTAAACCTTTAAACACGAACCAAGAAATGCGAAAAGCTAAGAACTTTATGTAAAAAGATGACGAAATGGATAAAGAACACGAAATCGTAATGAACAAAGATGATGAAAGACATGAAGATTAAACAAACAAGAAAGGTAGAATGAGATGATTAAAAAGCTTGAAATAAAAGATTAAGATTCAAAACAAGATTAAAGACTTACATGAATAACTTGAAAGAAAGACAATATGAAAAGACAATATGAAAAGTGCTAGAAAATAAAGTGGAGAGTTAATGGTGAATTAGCTAACACCTCAAAAATGAGGTTAAGGGTCACTATTTATAGGGGAGAGGGAGGAGTAGGTTGCTTCCTTCTTTCTTTCTTTTATCTTCTCGTCTTTCGTATTTGACAATAAAATCGTCATTCTTGTCTTTGACTCGAGATTAGTCGATAAATAAAATTAACTCGTCTTCTAATTTCTTCATTAGTTAGATTTGGTTCTTCGACTTCGTTAAACTTCCGTCTTTGGTCTTTTTTCTTCGATAAATCTTCAAAATAGGCCTTTGACTTCCGTTTTTTGCACTCTTGATCTTTTGACTTCGTCTTTTGTCCTTTTCTTCGATAAAAGTCCGTGAAAGCCCTTGTTTTCTTCCCTTTTCACATTTTGGTCCTAAATCACAACAAAAACACAAACCACGCATAATTATGACTTTTACGACATTAAATGCACGTTTTGGCTTGGTTATTATTATAATTAAGTGGTAAAGGGATGAGTGTTTTCACACCTATCAAATCCCCTACACTTGACCATTGCAATGCCCTCATGTAATGCATTAATTACAAAGCAACATTTACATTTTCCATCATAATTAACCCACCTTGGCCTTTATTAAACACAAGACATTAAGGAAACTTAAAAAGATAGAAAATAACAAAATATTAGAAGGAAGAAAACAAGTAAAGAGATCGAAGACTTATATTAGGGCTTTGGTTGTCATGAATGTTTATCACCCTCAAGTTTCACGTTCCCCATACTAAGCTTAAAAGCGAGATCATTGTTATTATAAGTTAGTAAGCTAACACTCACTCATGTGGCTCAATTATTCACTTAGACTCCCTTATTCCTAGGTGTATCTCTTATATTTTATTTTTGTCTTGAATGATCACGAAGAGGGATTTTTGACTTATTTCGATAGTTTATTAAGGATGAAAATAAAGTAGGACGATCTAATCCATAGTTAGCTAAAGGACAAAATATTTTAAAACTTCTTCTCGAGACCTAATAAAGTTCATATCTTGGCATAACTCGTTTCACGATTTGAGACCTTTCTCAGACCGATATTTGGCATTGACTTCAAACTTCAAATCTTGAGAGACATTATTGAAATTATGGTCTTCTCTTCATTTTGGTATACATCTTCATTAGGAGTAAGAGATGCTTCAAACTTGACCATGATAGGACTTTGATATACAACGACCCGCCTCCTTTTCGGACTTGTATCTATTTTTCTCATGCCTTACGAGGGCCTTTTTGGATAAGCTTCTCCATGATCTTTAGGGGAGTATTTGCTTTTCGTCGTGCGTCTTGATCCTTCATATTGATTTGGATTAATGATCTTCACATCATCTTTGTATCTTTAGCAAAAAAGTGAATCTCATGCCTTGCGAGGGCCTTTTTTGACTCGGATATCATCATGCGTTGTTAGGGCCTTTTTGGATACGTCAATCTTCGCGTCCCGCTTCAATAAGTTATGCCTTGGCTATGAACTCTAATTAATCCCGAGCAACTTTTAAACGATCTTGGGCTAGAAGCTAAGTAATTTTTTTAAATCGTACGACCTTACTTATTGCAATTTTTTATTTACAAGTGATAGGAGAAAAAGCTCATAATTAACTCACATTAATTAGTGAAAGAATACCAAACTTATAATTGACTCTATCATTTCTCGTTCTCCACAATTTAAAATCTCAAGGAATGAGATTCGTGGATGCTTAGCCTAATAAACCAATTAAGGTCTACATGGTTAAGGATACTAGCTAAAGTAAACTTGGATAAGTAAACTCGGGTTAAGTCAAAAGATTCATGACGGGCCTAATATATCAAAGATATCTAAACTTATTAAAACCATTTTATTTAAATTTATTCTAGCAATGAAAGTAAATAACGACAACAAAGGAAAAATTACTAGGCAAAAATAGATTAAAATTTTGAAAAATGTCGAAAAATTAATTTTTCAGTTAAAATGAGGACAGATTCATGGAAAAGCCCACTTAACTTCGATAGAAGTCCCCCCTACACTTGATATAAACATTGTCCTTAATGTTTAAGCATGTGGGAGTAAACTCCCCTACACTTAGGACATTGTGCACGTTGTTCAAAACTTGCTAAGGAAGAGACAACTAAAGTGATTCCTATTTCAATATAAATGATAAAATAATGAATCAAAAGAGTTTAGGATAGAAACGGGAAGACGAAAACACGGCATCACAGGTCATCAAAAGTCATCAAGAGTGAATCTTGGAAAGCGCCAATCCCTGCACATCATAAGAAAGAAAACAACAAACACATACTAGGGTCTCCCCCTACACTTATTAGAAAAATGATAAAAAGGATAGATACTCGGGTTGCCTCCCGAGAAGCGCTTGTCTTTGTTCACCGAGTCGTGAGCCTGACTCGACCTTGATTACAATGGTAAGAAGCTTGAAGAACATCCACCGGGATCAAATACATGGTTTTCGTCCATCAAATAGCACTAGCTTAAGGTGAACAAGACAAGCCAAAGAAGAGTAGGCAAGGTTCCCATAAGCAGTTGTTGAGCACGGTGGTAGAAAGTATGATGAAGTGCAAGCATATCTCCATTGTTTCCAAAAATCTTTCCTTTTATTTCATCAGATGGATACTGAGATAGCTCAAAAATTATGATACCCGAATCGAACACCTTTTCCTTTAGGGGAAAATAAGACTTAGACTTAGTAGACCTTGAAGATTCGCCCATAAACCACACAATCTCATATGAAGAAGGTGGATAGAGAGGTCTCAAGACATAGGTACTACAGATATTGGTGTCTTCTGGTTTCTTCTCATTTGCAACAGGTTTCTTAATATCCAAAGGAGGATAAAGACCATAATCAAAGTCCAAAGGAGGAGAATCATTCTCATTGGGAAAGTATGTATTGAGAAAAGTGGCAAAATCTTCCTCAAATGAGTAATCATCCAAAGTAGGATCAAGCATTATTGGCGGAGGATCTTCATCAAAAATAGGAGAAAAGTCATCCTTAGAAGACATAACACTTGAAGAATCACTCAAAAGAGTACCAACATCATCAAAGTCATCATAAGTTGGCATGTCTTTATATTCTAAAGAAAAATCATCATAATCATCCACATCGGGCCTAGAATCATCATCATATGCATCATATATTGGTGGGGCGTCCAAATTGGGAAGAGGATCTTCAGAATCTTCCACATTTTCTTGAAAAAGTGGAGTATCATAGATAGGCTCGAAAAGAGGATTGTTGTAAACAATAAAATCATCAAGCTTTGTACTTCCCAAAGGAGTTGTATCAAGCTCGTCTTGAAGCACATCAATCATGTTCGCCAGTTCTCTTCCATTGGATTTTTTGTGATCTTACCCATCTTAAAAACTTTTTGATCATTCCCGACCCTTAGAATTAGTTCACCTTCGGCAACATCGACTAAAGCTTTCCCGGTTCTTAAGAATGGTCGTCCAAGTATTAACGGTATACGAGGTTCCATTTCATAATCAACAACAACAAAATCGACCGGAAAAGTGAAGGTACCAACTTTAACAAACACATCTTCGGCAATACCAACGGGGTAAGCGAGACTTGGATTTGCTAGCTCAAGAGTCATCTTTGTTGGTGTAAGATCGGGTAATGATAACTTTTTCCAAACACTTAATGGCATTAGATTTATACTTGCCCCGAGATCGGCTAAGGCAGTAAATTCTTCAAATTTGTTAAATGTACAAGGGAGCACAAAACGACCGGGATCTCCAAGTTTTTCTGAAAGTTCTTTAAGGAGGACTGCAGAACAATTTTCATTTAAGCGGGTGTTGACAAACTCAGCCATCTTCTCCTTCTTACTAAGCAAATCTTTTAACATCTTAACGAATTTGGGCATTTGGGCAAGAGCTTCAACAAGGCTAATGGTGATGTTCACTCCAGAATTCATTTTCAAAAAGTTTGACACTTGAATGTCATCCTTGGTGAGCAATTTGCACTTGTCTAACCGAGATGGATAAGGAATATTGGGCTTAGGAGGTGTAGGTGTAGAAGGTTAAGGTGTAGAGGTTGAGGGTTGAGAGGTAGAAGGTTTAGAGGTAAAAGGTAGGAATGATGAAGGTTTTGTCTTTGGTACTTTTTCCGTAAGAGGTGAAGACGGTAATGTAGAACTAGTACTAGGCGTGGAAGTAGGAAGAATAAATGGGGGTGGAGGAGGTGTAGATGGAGTAACAGGGGGAGGGGTAGATGGTCCTACTAGAGTTGCTCCAATGCGTGTAGTAATAGCACTCACATTAGCTCTTGGGTTGGTCACGGTATTCGAAGGAAGAGAGCCCGAAGCAGAGGGTTGAGTGTTTTGGAAGAAACTAGCCATCATATTCCTCAAATCATTCGTTTGATTGCTTAAAGAAGTTTGCATATCATTTCTAAGCTCGGTTCGAATATCATTCCCTTGTTTAGTGATATCCACTTTCAAGTTAATGATTTGGCTTTGAAGGTTTTTCACCACCTCTCCATGGGTCCTCATGAAAGTTTCAACATCTTGATTAAATGTCGTGGGTTGAGTGAGGGGTGGAGCTTGGTGAGCGGGTGGGTGATATGGATTAGAAGCTCAAGGTTGGTTTGGATTGCTTCTATTGAAATTGTTTGGGTTGTGGTTTTGAGGAGAAAAACCGGGTGAAAGAAAGTTGTGTGAACGGTAACTAAGCAAATTACGGTCACCTTGAGGTCGGGCTTGATAGCCTTCCGTGGAATAGTTACCGTGAGCCGCATACACGTTTTCCGGATTGTCATGAGTAGAAGTACAATCAGTGTATGAATGAGGACCGCCGTAAGTCTCACAAGAAAGTGCTACATCTTTAACTTGTTGAAATTGGTTCACATCCATGGCGAATTTTTTTTTGCTCATTTCGGCTATTGTGCGGGTGAGTTCGGTCATCTCGGGGTTGGAGGAAGTAGAAGAAACATTGACCCTCGGGTTATTTCTTGAGGATGTGGATGAATCCCAATTTTTGTGATGAGTGGTCATGTTCTCGATTAGCTCTCTACACTCCTCGGGTCTTCTTTTCATAAACGTACCACCAACGACGACATTAATCGTATCACGATCACGAAAAGTTAAACCGTTGTAGAAAGTATCAATTAAGGTGACGGTGAGCATATTATGGTTAGGACAACGATCGACCAAGACATTATAACGTTCCCAAACATCGAAAAGAGACTCATCAGGTTCTTGAGTGAAACCACTGATTTGATTACGAAGGCTCGTTACCATGGATGGTGGAAAGTAGCGCGACAAAAATCGTTGAGTCATTTCGTTCCATGTATGAATTGAATTCTTAGGAAGACGATCAAACCAATTTTCGGCATGGTTGGATAAAGTGTGTGGAAATAGATGAAGGCGAAGAAAACCCATGGTAACACCGGGCAATTTCATGCTTTGAGTGACGGTTATGAATTTATCGAGGTGTTTGTTGGCATCATCATCCGGTAATCCGCGAAATGGGCAAGTATTTTGAACTTGTTGGATCATGTGATGCTTCAACGAAAATTTGGGAGCCGTGATTTGCATCGGCGCAATCGGTCCTCCACGTCCATTCATAGTCGGTTGACATAGCTCCTCCATCGTACGAAGGTCGGGTTGAGTGTCATGGTTGTTATTATTCACATTGGGGTGAGGTGGGTTGTTATTATTATGCACACCGGCCATATCTAGGTCTCTACGAGTCTCGGGCTCAAGATAAGACGAAGATCGAGTACGCTTACACTAAAAAGAAAATACAATATTTTTGTATTTTTATCTTTTTTATTTTTTATGGATTTTTTTGAAAATTTTATAATTTTTAAGATTTTTGAAAAAATTTTATGCTTGAAAATAACGTTCCCAAGAGAACGGATCCCAAAATCCAACGCGTCTCTCACAAAAAACCGTTAATCTTCGGGAAGAGAGCCGGCAGCGGCGCCATTTTAATAACTGAGATTTTACTAGTTAAAAAGTTCTTTGAAATATGTCTAATCGAATTGATCACGGTTAAATGCGTGACTCAGTTGTTCTTGGTGAAAAAGAAAGAGTAGGTATCGTTGTCTATAACTATTAAAGATAAAAATAAAAGCTTTAATGTAAATGAAAAAATTAAAACAACTTAAATTAAAGACTTAAATGAAGACTTAAACGAAATAAAGATAAAAGCTTGAAAAGATTAAACTAAACATAAGACTTTAAAAGAAATTAAGTAAATGACTAAAATATAAAAAACTTTAAAAGTAAATGACGAAAGACTAAGGCTTGACAAAAATGTAAACTTGAAATTAAGCTAAGATAAAACAATTTAAAATAAAGCTAAGTGAAAATGTTTAAAAATAAAGCTAATTTGAAAATTAATTTGGAGAAAAAAGTAATAATTCCGCAATATATAAAAACTGAAATAATCTCGCAATGTAAATAACCATAAATCCGCAATGCTGAAATGCTATAATTCCGCAATATTGGAAATCAATAATTCCGCAATGTTGAAATTGGAATTAATTCCGCAATAACAAAAAAAACCCAATTCCGCAATAATGAAGAAGCAATGATTTCGCAATATTCTAGGACGTTCGATTCCGCAATACTCAGAAAAGAAACAATTCCGCAATATTTAGAATATTGCGAAATTGAAGCATATATTCCTAAAAAAGTGGATCTCAGAAAGGGACGAATTTTAGCACTATTTTTTGCAACTTTTTAAGAACAATAAGCCAAAGAGAACACCAAGAAGCTAACCACGAATTCTAGATGAATGATAAAACTTATAAAACCTTTAAACACGAACCAAGAAACGCGAAAAGCTAAGAACTTTATGTAAAAAGATGACGAAATGGATGAAGAACACGAAATCGTAATGAACAAAGATGATGAAAGAGATGAAGATTAAACAAACAAGAAAGGTAGATTGAGATGATTAAAAAGATTGAAATAAAAGATTAAGATTCAAAACCAGATTAAAGACTTACATGAATAACTTGAAACAAAGACAATATGAAAAGTGCTCGAAAATAAAGTGGAGAGCTAATGGTGAATTAGCTAACACCTAAAAAATGAGGTTAAGGGTCACTATTTATAGGGGAGAGGGAGGAGTAGGTTGCTTCCTTCTTTCTTTCTTTTGTCTTCTCGTCTTACGTATTTGACAATAAACTCGTGATTCTCGACTTTGTCTTGGGATTTGTCGATAAATAAAATTAACTCGTCTTCTAATTTCTTCATTAATTATATTTGGTTCTTCGACTTCGTTAAACTTCCGTCTTTGGTCTTTTTTCTTCGATAAATCTTCAGAATAGGCCTTTGACTTCCGTTCTTTTTGCACTCTTGATCTTTTGACTTCGTCTTTTGTCTTTTTCTTCAATAAAATCCCGTGAAAGCCCGTGTAATCTTCCCTTTTCACATTTTGGTCCTAAATCACAACAAAAACACAAACCACGCATAATTCCGACTTTTACGACATTAAATGCACGTTTTGGTTTGGTAATTATTATAATTAAGTGGTAAAGTGTTGATGTGACTATCTCAACACTATATATCCATTTCCACATGTACACTTATAAGCTTCACGGGGATCCATCTGCTACCAAATCAGGTGGTGGTGGTGGTGAGTTTGGTAGGAGATGATAAGTGTGTGTGTGTGATCTGCTGATGATAAGTGTGTGTGAATCCTTTTATGGTCAAAAAGTGAGGGAAATGGTTAACATTTTCCCGCCAATGTTTTCCCGCCAACGTTTTCCCGCCAATAGTTAAACGTTAGATGTTCAATGGATGAGTCGGCATGTCTTGGTTACACGTTAGATGTTCAATTGACGACTCGACATGTGTTGGTTACACGTTAGATGTTCAATAAATGAGTCGGCATGTCTTGGTTACACGTTAGATGTTCAATGGATGAGTCGGTATGCATTTGTTAAACATTAGATGTTCAATGGATGAGTCGGTATGTTTTGGTTACACGTTAGATGTTCATTGGATGAGTCGGTATGCATTTGTTAAACATTAGATGTTCAATGGATGAGTCGGCATGTCTTGGTTACACATTAGATGTTCAATGGATGACCCGGTTTGTTTTGGTTACACGGTTGATGTTCAATGGATGACCCGGTTTGTTATGGTTATACGTTTGATATTCAATGGATGACCCGGTTTGTTATGGTTATACGTTGGATGTTCAATGGATGAATCGGTATACATTTGTTAAACGTTAGATGTTCAATGGATGACCCGGTTTGCTATGGTTATACGTTGGATTTTCATTGGATGAGTCGGTATGCATTTGTTAAACATTAGATGTTCAATGGATGAGTCGGCATGTCTCGGTTACACGTTAGATGTTCAATGGATGACCCGGTTTGTTATGGTTATACGTTTGATGTTCAATGGATGACCCGGTTTGTTATGGTTATACGTTTGATGTTCAATGATGACCCGGTTTGTTATGGTTATACGTTTGATGTTCAATGGATGACCCGGTTTGTTATGGTTATACGTTGGATGTTCAATGGATGAGTCGGCATGCATTTGTTAAACATTAGCTGTTCAATGGATGAGTCGGCATGTCTTGGTTACACGTTAGATGTTCAATGGATGACCCGGTTTGTTTTGGTTACACTTTGATGTTCAATGGATGACCCGGTTTGTTATGGTTATACGTTTGATATTCAATGGATGACCCGGTTTGTTATGGTTATACGTTGGATGTTCAATGGATGAATCGGTATGCATTTGTTAAACGTTTGATGTTCAATGGATGACCTGGTTTGCTATGGTTATACATTGGATGTTCATTGGATGAGTCGGTATGCATTTGTTAAACATTAGATGTTCAATGGATGAGTCGGCATGTCTTGGTTACACGTTAGATGTTCAATGGATGACCCGGTTTGTTATGGTTATACGTTTGATGTTCAATGGATGACCCGGTTTGTTATGGTTATACGTTTGATGTTCAATGGATTACCCGGTTTGTTATGGTTATACGTTTGATGTTCAATAGATGACCCGGTTTGTTATGGTTATACGTTGGATGTTCAATGGATGAGTCGGTATGCATTTGTTAAACGTTAGATGTTCAATGGATGAGTCGGCATGTCTTGGTTACACGTTAGATGTTCAATGGATGACCCGGTTTGTTATGGTTATACGTTTGATGTTCAATGGATGACCGGGTTTGTTATGGTTATACGTTTGATGTTCAATGGATGACCCGGTTTGTTATGGTTATACGTTGGATGTTCAATGGATGAGTCAGTATGCATTTTTTTAACGTTAGATGTTCAATGGATGAGTCGGCATGTCTTGGTTACACGTTAGATGTTCAATGGATGACCCGGTTTGTTATGGTTATAGGTTTGATGTTCAATGGATGACCCGGTTTGTTATGGTTATACGTTTGATGTTCAATGGATGACCCGGTTTGTTATGGTTATACGTTGGATGTTCAATGGATGAGTCGGTATGCATTTGTTAAACGTTAGATGTTCAATGGATGAGTCGGCATGTCTTGGTTACACGTTAGATGTTCAATGGATGACCCGCCATGTCTTGGTTATACGTTTGATGTTCAATGGATGACCCGGTTTGTTATGGTTATACATTTGATGTTCAATGGATGACCCAGTTTGTTATGGTTATACGTTGGATGTTCAATGGATGACCCGGTTTGTTATGGTTATACGTTGGATGTTCAATGGACGACTCGACATGTGTTGGTTACACGTTAGATGTTCAATAAATGAGTCGGCATGTCTTGGTTACACGTTAGATGTGCAAAATGTGTGATAATTAGCTTTATGAATACAAATTTTTATCTGTTGTCTTGTCCAATCTATATGTTTGGGATAGAGAGGATCGAACTCCACAAGCTATCACAGATAAGAGATATCATCTCCATTCGAACAATTTCTCTACGAGAACATTTTTCCTTTTCTACATTGGAAGACTGATAGTTTTTAGGTAATGACTGAGCAATCTTTACCTTGTTAGAGACCGACTACATAAAGACATAGGTGACATAAAAGACTTCTTTTCTTTGATATGTAACAAAGTATGTTTTTTTCCGGATCGAGCAGAGCAGATAGAGCAGATGAAGCTGGAGTATATGAAGAACTAAAAGAAACACTCGTCAACAAGGAAGATTGAAAGATTGTTCACCTATAAAAATGAAGAATAAAAAATAATTATATCAAAATGAAAATCAATAAAGTTAAATAAAATCAAGAAGCTTATTGTTGTACAAGCTTCCTTTTCAGGTGTTGTAATGACCACATATCGTCCTATATTCATATGACCTTCAGTATGGACGTTATCACTTCAAGAAAAGAAAGAACAGGTGAGGTGACGGGGGTTTCCCTGGCGACACTATGTCGCCAGGGATAACCCCTTTTCCCTGGCGACATTGCTGACGTGGCGTTAAAGCAGATTTTCTTTTTGGTCAAAGTTTGACTAGGGTTTCCCTGGCGACATGTCGCCAGGGATTATCCGTCCAAAATCAGATACCAAGTAAAAGAGCGCGCAATTTTCCCTCCAAAGTTTCCCTGGCGACATGTCGCCAGGGAAACTTTGTCCCAACTTATCCCTGGCGACATGTCGCCAAAGAAACTTCGTCCATCGTATTTAACAAAAATTAATTTTGCTAATAACCTGTCAAACTTATCTCTGGCGACATGTCGCCGGGGAAACCTTTGCCATACGTAATTAGTTTCAAAGTTAAGCACAAAATGTGTGGCGGGCTTTTACCCGCCAAATCCCAAAAGTTTCCCTGGCGACATGTCGCCAAGGAAACTCCCTGTCATATATTTAATTAGTTTTTGCTTGTTATGAAAAACTATTAATTATTTCATATAATTATTATTTTAACTATCGATCCGATGTTATTTTATTTTTGCGACGTTTATATAATAAAAATGAGACATTTATAAAACAAATATTTATTTATTCCAAATAATTATTATTTTAACTATCGATCCGATGTTATTTTTTTGCGACGTTTATATAATAAAAATGAGACATTTATAAAACAAACATTTATTTATTCATAATATTATACATAGCCCTTGTGGAATCAAATGGAAAACTTAAAAACAGACATTACTAATCAACTTAAAGTTCGTGAAGTAGTGCAGCCGATTACTACTCAACGCTAAGATTTTCCATTTCATTTAAAATCTCATGAAGTATTGCAGCCGATTGACATGCGTGGTCTTCAGGATGCCTTTCCATTTCTAGTCTTGCCTCTAACATATTTATCTTTAGATCTTTGATCTTGCAATTTGAGCACTCAGTGGTTGCTGATTCAGAAGATCCTGTAGAAGAACTTGGATGTATTGAACGCCTTGAAGGAGAACCTTGAGGTGTTGAAGATCCAGAGGAAGATCTTATACGGAGTTGGAGATCTAGATCATCCTTCCATATAAAATTTCTACATCCATAATCTTGTTTTTTTGTTGTTACAAAATAAAAAAAATGACATGACATGTTATTTTAAAAATCACACATATTACATAAACAAAAATACTTTAGATTGTTTACCTTCGAAAGAGGACATGCATAATAAAGTTTACCAAAGCTATGGTGTTGATGTGACTGTCTCAACACTATATATCCATTTCCACATGTACACTTATAAGCTTCACGGGGATCCATCTGCTACCAAATCAGGTGGTGGTGGTGGTGAGTTTGGTAGGAGATGATAAGTGTGTGTGTGTGTGATCAGCTGATGATAAGTGTGTGTGAATCCTTTTATGGTCAAAAAGTGAGGGAAATGGTTAACATTTTCCCGCCAATGTTTTTCCGCCAACGTTCTCCCGCCAATAGTTAAACGTTAGATGTTCAATGGATGAGTCGGCATGTCTTGGTTACACGTTAGATGTTCAATGGACGACTCGACATGTGTTGGTTACATGTTAGATGTTCAATAAATGAGTCGGCATGTCTTGGTTACACGTTAGATGTTCAATGGATGAGTCGGTATGCATTTGTTAAACATTAGATGTTCAATGGATGAGTTGGTATGTTTTGGTTACACGTTAGATGTTCATTGGATGAGTCGGTATGCATTTGTTAAACATTAGATGTTCAATGGATGATTCGACATGTCTTGGTTACACGTTAGATGTTCAATGGATGACCCGGTTTGTTTTGGTTATACGTTTGATGTTCAATGGACGACCCGGTTTGTTATGGTTATACATTTGATGTTCAATGGATGGCCCGGTTTGTTATGGTTATACATTGGATGTTCAATGGATGAATCGGTATGCATTTGTTAAACGTTAGATGTTCAATGGATGACCCAGTTTGCTATGGTTATACGTTGGATGTTCATTGGATGAGTCGGTATGCATTTGTTAAACATTAGATGTTCAATGGATGAGTCGACATGTCTTGGTTACACGTTAGATGTTCAATGGATGACCCGGTTTGTTATGGTTATACGTTTGATGTTCAATAGATGACCCGGTTTGTTATGGTTATACGTTTGATGTTCAATGGATGACCCGGTTTGTTATGGTTATACGTTTGATGTTCAATGGATGACCCGGTTTGTTATGGTTATACGTTGGATGTTCAATGGATGAGTCGGTATGCATTTGTTAAACGTTAGATGTTCAATGGATGAGTCGGCATGTCTTGGTTACACGTTAGATGTTCAATGGATGACCCGGTTTGTTATGGTTATACGTTTGATGTTCAATGGATGACCCGGTTTGTTATGGTTATACGTTTGATGATCAATGGATGACCCGGTTTGTTATGGTTATACGTTTGATGTTCAATGGATGACCCGGTTTGTTATGGTTATATGTTTGATGTTCAATGGATGACCCGATTTGTTATGGTTATACGTTGGATGTTCAATGGATGAGTCAGTATGCATTTGTTTAACGTTAGATGTTCAATGGATGAGTCGGCATGTCTTGGTTACACGTTAGATGTTCAATGGATGACCCGGTTTGTTATGGTTATAGGTTTGATGTTCAATGGATGACCCGGTTTGTTATGGTTATACGTTTGATGTTCAATGGATGACCCGGTTTGTTATGGTTATACATTGGATGTTCAATGGATGAGTCGGTATGCATTTGTTAAACGTTAGATGTTCAATGGATGAGTCGGCATGTCTTGGTTACACGTTAGATGTTCAATGGATGACCCGCCATGTCTTGGTTATACGTTTGATGTTCAATGGATGACCCGATTTGTTATGGTTATACGTTTGATGTTCAATGGATGACCCGGTTTGTTATGGTTATACGTTGGATGTTCAATGGATGACCCGGTTTGTTATGCTTATACGTTGGATGTTCAATGGACGACTCGACATGTGTTGGTTACACGTTAGATGTTCAATAAATGAGTCGGCATGTCTTGGTTACACGTTAGATGTTCAATGGATGAGTCGGTATGCATTTGTTAAACATTAGATGTTCAATGGATGAGTCGGTATGTTTTGGTTACACGTTAGATGTTCATTGGATGAGTCGGTATGCATTTGTTAAACATTAGATGTTCAATGGATGAGTCGGCATGTCTTGGTTACACGTTAGATGTTCAAAGCATGAGTCGACATGTCTTGGTTACACGCTAGATGTTCAACGGATGACTCGACATGTTTTGGTTACATGTTAGATGTTCAATGGATGAGTCGGTATGCATTTGTTAAACGTTAGATGTTAAATGGTTACTGAATTAGAATAAATCGAGAAACTAAACAGAATAAATCAGAATGAATTTAGAAATTAAACTGACCAGGATGATATAGTTATTTTATAAATAATAATAATTATTTTATAAATAGTAATAATAATAATAATTATTCTATATATAATAATAATTATTATTATTATTTTATTACTAATTATAATAATACATAAGTAACAAGAAATTTTATTTTCACAATAATTATCCCTTGCGACATATTTGACTATCCCTGGCGACATGTCGCCAGGGATAGTTTCCCTGGCGACATGTCGCCAGGGAAGGTTTGGGAGATACTACAAAACATTTTAGGTACGTGTATATGCGTTGAAAAGTCAAAGGTATCCCTGGCGACATGTCGCCAGGGAAACTTTGTCACACCCCTCCAAAATCTTTCAATCACGCGCGTTTTTGGCTAAACGACAAAAGTAGATAGTATCCCTGGCGACATGTCGCCAGGGAAACTTTGGACCTTTATTGACCAGATCTCCTTATCTTTTCTCACAACACTTATCCAAAAAAAACCCTCATCTCCTTCGCTGTTGCTGCTGTATCACCACCACCACCACTCTCCTCCACACCCTTCGCTGCTATATCACCACCACCACCACCACTCACCACCACTCTCCTCCATACCTGCACACGTGCACTCACCACCACTCACCACCATCTCCAGTCGCCAACACCACCACCACGCCATCTACATTCACCGGCACCACCACCACCGCAATCTATATTAAGGTTTTTTTATATAATTTGTATTGTAATTGATAGTTTAAGGTTTTTTTATATAATTTTTTTTATAATTTATATTGTAATTGATTTTTTTATATAACTTATATTATAATTGATAGTATATTTGGTTTTGTTTTTACATATCCGGTCACCGCAGCCGAGTCCCGACCGTAGCCGAGCCCGACCACAGCCGAGACCCGACCGCAGCCGATCCCCGACCACAGCCGCGCCCCGACCACAGCCAAGACCCGACCACTCTTTAACGGTATGTTTTTTTAACTTTTAATTGTAATTGATAATACATATTATTTTTTTTTAGTTTTTTTTAGATTCCCTGGCGACATGTCGTCCGAGATGTTTAAACTTGTTAATTTTTGTTAAACGTAAATCCAAACACTCCTTATGTTACCTATTTGATGAGAATAAATTCTAATAATCTTTTTTGGATAAGCTGATTTCAAACAGGTTAACCTGGCTTATCAGAATAAGCTGTTTGATAACAGCTTATCCTAATAAGCTTATCAGGATAAGCTGTTTGATAACAGCTTATCCTGATAAGCTTATCAGAATAAGCTGTTTGAAAACAGCTTATCCTGATAAGCTTATCAGAATAAGCTGCTTATTCTGATAAGCTTATCGGGATAAGCTGTTTTCAAACAGCTTACTCTGATAAGCTTATCGGGATAAGCTGTTTTCAAACAACTTATTCTAATAAGCTTATCAGAATAAGCTGTTTGAAAACAGCTTATTCTGATAAGCTTATCGGGATAAGCTGTTTTCAAACAGCTTATTCTGATAAGCTTATCAGAATAAGCTGTTTTATTATATGATATAAATGTTTTATTGGACTAAGCCTTAGGAATGTTTTAGGATTTTAGCGATTAATTTCGGAAAATTCTCGTCTGAAATTGATCAACCTATAGAAAACCCGTCCGAAGTTAATTTATTAGGAATTAACTTCGGAAAGTCCCCTGTTTGGGACTGCTTTTTGAATGTTTTGTCTCATTTAGGATATGAATGCGTATATCCGATTTAGTATTTGAGATGATTTCGACAGTGTTTCTCCTTTACTCTTACGGATATGTCTTTAAACACATATTTGGGGAGTTGAGGGGAAATGCTGCCGAAATTTTCTCAAATAGTAAATCGGTTATACGCATTCATATATGAGACGAAACATTCAAAGGGTGGGTTAGGATTGCCTTCCATAGTTGCACTAGGTGAACATACTATTTTCTATACTTGATAATTATATCTTTTAATAAATATTATTATATGATTATATACTTTATAAATAATAATTATATATTTTATAATTATTTTTTATAATTTGATATAATACATATTATTATTTATGAAATATATAATAATTATTTTTTAAAATTCCTTGTGTTAATTAAGTTGCATATAATAACTAAATGTATCGTTAAAACACAGTTATGGTACTCATTGATAAGAGTTGGACACGGTTAGAGCGTCATCAGCCAGAATTTATATTGGGTCTTACCAGTTTTGTCAAGCATTCCAGGAAGTTTGTGAATTGTTTGAATGAGATACCATGTCCATGCAAGCGTTGTCGAACAAGACTCCTGGTACATATTGACCTTCTTTCGAACCACGTTATGAAGTCCGGGTTTGACAACAGTTATACAACATGGGTACACCATGGTGAACCAGCTCCTCCTACACCTACACCTCCTCCACCACCACCGCCACCACTGCCAATAATAGATAACACAAGACAACCTTTGATTAGTGACATGACATCGTTACTTGATGATCTTACCTATATGCCTCCGGACTATATTCCTCCTCCACCTCCTCCCAACTCAAGTAACAGACGGACTCAAGCTAACGAGTTTGAAGAGTTATATCACAGTGCCAATGAGCCGCTGTACCCTGGTTGTGTAGAAGCGACTCGATTAGACTTTATGGCAAAGTTTACACATTATAAGGCCAAAGGTAAAATCACCGATACCATATTCAATGATATTCTAGAGTGGATGCAAACTATCTTTCCCCCAAGCAGAGGATTCAAGCTCCCACCGTCATACTATGCAATAAAGAAGACAATTAAAACGATCGGGTTAGGGTACGATTCGATACATGCTTGTGAACACGATTGTTGCTTATTCCGGGAAGGATACGTCGATTTGGATTTCTGTCCGGTGTGTAATACAAGTAGATGGAAAGACACTAACACGCCGGGGAAGAAAGTTCCTAAGAAGGTGATGCGTTACTTTCTGATCATTCCTAGACTACAACGGTTGTACAAGTCTAGTAAAAGTGCAAAGGATATGATTTGGCATGCTACTGGAAAGTGTACGGAGCCCGGTAAGATGCAACACCCGTGTGATGGTGCGGCTTGGAAGAAATTTGATGCCAAGTATGGTGATTTTGAAGCAGAGCCAAGAAATGTTCGATTAGGGTTGGCTGTTGATGGTTTCAATCCATTCGGCAACCTTAGTCAGACTTACAGCATGTGGCCGGTGATATTGACAACATACAACCTGCCTCCGTGGTTGTGTATGAAAGAGAGTTCTTTAATGCTGACGCTGTTAATTCTTGGCCCTAAATCCCCGGGCAAGGACATTGATGTTTACTTGAGACCTTTAATTGATGATCTAAAACTTTTATGGGATGGTGTCAGTACTATAGACCAAGGTAAAGGCGAGGCATTCACCATGAGAGCGATGCTTTTATGGACCATCAATGATTTTCCGGCTCGAAGTAGTTTGTCTGGGTATAGTGGGCAAGGTTACAAGGCTTGCCCTACATGTAATGACGACACTCCATCTCTTCATGTGGCAAGCAAAATAGTTTATGTTGGCCACAGAAGATTCTTACCGCCCCGCCATAAATCCAGGACTTCACGTTTATTCAATGGTAAACCCGAACACCAGCCCCGTCCTAGAACATTTACCATGGACCGGATTAACGATCAACACGCTTCACTGCCAAATCGACTGCCCGGTAAACATAAGAATTTTGGGGGTGTGAAGATAACACGCAATTTTCGTGTTGAGCCTAACTGGTCTAAACGGTCTATTTTTTACGAGCTTGAGTATTGGCCTTTTATTTCACTAAGACACAATTTAGACATCATGCATATCGAAAAAAATGTGTTGGAGGCCATCCTGAACACTTTGTTGATGAATGACAAATCTAAAGACACTGTCAAGGCAAGACAATACTTGGAAAAGTTGGGCATTCGAAAAAGCTTGTGGCTCACCCAAAGTAAAAACGGGAAGTGCAAGAAGCCTCAGGCTTCGTATTCCTTCACACCAGAGAACAGGAAAAAGTTTTGTCAGTACATCAAAAGTGTTAAACTACCAGATGGGTTCGGATCCAACTTCAAGCACAAAGTGGCCGATAACGATACCAATATAACGGGCATGAAGTCTCATGACTGTCATATAATGATGCAACGTTTACTTCCTTTTGCACTTCAGGAATACTTGCCTGCTGAGATTGCAAGACCACTGATCGACCCATGTAACTTGTTTAAGCAACTCTGCTCTGCAACTTTAATGGTGGATGACATGTTGACTGCTGTAAAAAAGGTGGTTGACATTTTGTGCGATCTTGAGCTCATATATCCTCCTGATTTCTTTGACATTATGGTTCACTTGGTTATCCATTTACCTGATGAGGCCATTGAAGGCGGGCCTATCCGCCCCCGGTGGATGTATCCATTTGAAAGATACATGAAAGAGCTAAAAGGTTATGTACGAAATAAAGCTAAGCCAGAAGGTTCGATTGCGGAGGGTTATGTTGCACAAGAAGCATTGAATTTCTGTTCTAAGTATTTTCGGGATGATGTTACCACTAAATTTAATCTTCTCGACCGTAATGTGGACCCCCTCCCCCAACATGTCAGTTTTAGGTGTTCCGATCGGTATGTAACCCGCTTGGGAAAAAGTCGTTTATTCCGTTCCCTTATCAAGAGTTCAAGAAAGTGGAATGGTATGTACTAAACAACAGTCCTGAAATCGACAAGTATATTTCCGAGTTTAAGAGGTACGCGTTTTTTATTTTATTTTGAAACTTCTTTTTCTTAACAATAGCGACTTATTCTAATACCATGAATGTTTTTCAGATTATATCCTGACAAAGACACGAAAAAAGAATTCTCCGTGTGGTTTGGGAAAATGGTAAACTTAGACTTATCTTGTGTACTTACATGTAAAAAATAATATTATTATAAATAGTTTTCTGTACCTAATCCTTTATTCCTCATAGATCCGTCAACGTCACGTAGACAATGACAAAGACCCAGAGGTTATCCAAACCAGCGAGTTATTCGCTTTGGATTGTGGACCATCACCGCATCCAATCTCACTAAACTCTTGCATAGTCAACGGTGTGAGGTATTTCGTGCACGATCGCGATGAACATCGTACAACTCAAAAAAGCGGCATTTGTGCGCCTGGCCCTGAGAACACAATGGCTTATGGTCAGCTTCAACAGATCCTCGTGTTTCATTATTTGTCATTCAGTGTTGTGTTGTTCAAAGATAAGTAGTTCGACACTCGCCCCACATTACGTAAACAACGTCTTATCTATAGAAACAACATGACTCAACTCACTGACACAAGAGCTGAGTTTTGGAAAGATGATCAATACATTCTCGCAATGCAAGTCAAACAAATCTTATACATTGAAGATAAGAACAAACCCAACTGGAAGGTCGTTGAACATGTTAATCATAAAAAGTTTTCCAACGGGGGTGTCATAGTGTCAGATGCCGTTCCTGATATTATACATTTCTAAAACTCATCTGATCTACCACTTTCCACTGATTTGAATGACTTGGGTGATCTGACCTTGAATATAGATGGCCACGAAACAGAGGTTGATGCACCGCTAAATATCATTGATGTTGATGACGAAGACGATGGTATTACTGATGATGAAGACGTCCCTCATGATTTAAGTGATGAAGAACGTGTGAATGATGATGATGGTGAAGACAAAGTTTATTCCAGTGAAGAAGAAGATTGACCTTTAGTTGTAACTTGCAAAAGACACTTATTTGTTTGAATGAATGAATCTAATTGTTGTGGATTGTTTAAATGTGTATATTTATTTGGATGTGTTGTATTTGGATTTGTGCATGCTTATATTATTTTGTTCATGAATTTGTCTATGTTATGCTAATTGTACTTGTACATATGTCAGCAGATGTTGCAGGATCACACGGTGGTGACGGTGGTGGTGAGGATGAACCTCCTACGCCAAACATCCGCAGCGGTTGTTTTGCCTTATTTAGAAATAAAGGTAAGAATATTTGGATTATTGTAACACAATCATAAATTTGGTGCATATATATGTTGCTTGCCTTGAATTTTTATGACTTTGTCACTCACTTGATTTTTGCAGGCAAAGGCAAAAGAAAAGAAAATTTGGGCGGCAGAGAGGCCGGTAGAAAGACTCGGGGCATTACCCGATGTATCGATTTGTTGGAGGAAGTTGGTGAGCATGGCCCTGTCCCGATAGATTTTGAAGAAAAATCTTTCCGGCCTCGCGGCACGCATGCTCAGCATTTATCTAATTACATCGGGGATTCTATCAGGATGCTCGTGCCACTGTACTACCCAAGTTGGAATGATGTCCCTGATGAGATCACGACGTTGGTTTGGGCGAACTTAGGGGTCAGTTATCATTTTTATGTTCATAACATTATTGTGTTTATTTTTTAATGGTGTATATATTTAAATAAATTTATTTATTTATTTATATCATATAAATAAATAAAAAATTTAAATAAATATACAAATTGTATCTTATTTATTTATATCATATAAATTTTTTTTTAAATATATATAAAAAAATTCGAATGAATATAAAAAATATTTAAATAAATATATATTTGATGAGAATGTAATAAGCTTTTTTGGATAAGCTGTTTTCAAACAGCTTATCCTGATAAGCTTATCAGAACAAGCTGTTTGAATACAACTTATCTTGATAAGCTTATCAGAACAAGCTGTGTGAAAACAGCTTGTTCTAATATGCTTATCAGGATAAGCTGTTTTCAAACAGCTTGTTCTGATATGCTTATCAGGATAAGCTGTTTTCAAACAGCTTGTCCTGATAAGCTTATCAGGATAAGCTGTTTTCAAACAGCTTGTCCTGATAAGCTTATCAGAACAAGCTGTTTTCAAAAAGCTTATGCTTATCAGGATAAGTTGTTTTTATTATAAAAAATTAAATAAATATACAAGCCATTAAATAAATAAACAAAATAATGTATAAATTATATCTCTAACTCTAAATCTGTGTTTGTTTTATTTGTTGTATATGAATGCAGGATAAGTTTAATTTGGAGCCACACAAGAGTGATCATGATAAATGGAAGGGTATACGTGGCGACATCAATCAAATGCTTACAAAGAGTTACAATTCTCGAAAAAATACGCTCAAGACAAAGCATTGGGTCCGAGACATCGATACCGGCATGGTACACATCGGCAGAGTCCGCAGCGAGCGTCCTGAAGAAATTACTTCCGAGGACTGGGAAAAATAGATCGCACTTTGGAGTAATCCGGATTATGAGAAAAGATGCCTGACGAACTCCCAGAACCGGTCTAAGCAGAAGACGTCGAGTCGGCAGGGATCCCGATCGTTGGCACGCCTTCGAGACGAAGTGGTGAGAAATTCTATAATTAATTTACATACATATATGTATTTGATTATATGTTTTGGTGTGTTGTGATTTTTTGTTTTGAATTTGCTTCATTCTATATATGCGTGTTTATGTATGTACAGACGCAAGCTGCAATTGAAGCTGATGTGCCACCCCCGACTGTCATTGATCACTTATTCATTGCGCACACCGACCAGGATGGGAATTTTCCTTGTGATGCGGACCGCGTTATGTATGTAAGTATTTTTTTTAAAATTAATTAATTAATTAATTTTTTTTTGATATGCCTTGGTTTTCACTATTCCCTGCCGATAAATAATGTACCATGCGAGAAAATAAGGATAAGAAGCCCGGATCGATTTCTTGGTTTCCAAAGTGGCTTCCCACTCGGGATGGATCCTCCAAAGAATCTTGATGAAAGGAATAGTCTTGTTTCTCTTGACCCTATCTTGACGATCTAGAATAGTTTCTGGTTCCTCAACGTAAGATAGATCCTCACGAATCTGATCGAGTGGATAAGAAATAACGTGCAAAGATACATGAAACGATATGACACGAAATAACATGTAAAGAATGATACTTGTAACCTCCGAGTAATGATACATGAAATGTATTGTGAACGTGATACGTGAAAAATTGTGAACGTGATACATGAAACATATTGTGAACGTGATACGTGAAACATATCGTGGATGTGATACGTGAGACATATCGTGAACGTGATACGTGAAACGTATCGTGAGCATGATATGTGAAACATATCGTGGACGTGATACGTAAGACATATTGTGAACGTGATACGTGAAACATATCGTGAACGTGTGAGAACTAAGGAGGTAACGCCAACGATACGAAACCTCACCGACAAGATCGAGAATTTTAAACAGACCAAAAAAATGAGGACTAAGCTTTCCCTTGATAACAAAACGTCTGAATCCACGCACGGGTGATAACTTCAAGAAAAAACATGATCGCCAGGCTGAAACTCTAATGATCTACGATGCTTGTCAACATGACTTTCCTGACGAGTACAAACTTCCTTAAGCTTCTCCTTGGCAACGACGACCCTTTTCAGTCTGACCGTCTGTCTGAAAATGGAAAGTTGTACTCAACTTGAGTCTGGTTTCCCAAGCTTTCTATAAGCCTTTACAGAACCGAGACGTGAATCGTGAAGTGGAATGTAGAATGTTGATAACCTATGAATCTATGAAGTGGGTTGATGTTTTCTAGTGAGAGAAACTAGAGAGAGAAAGTGAGAGAAAATGTGTATGATTTTATTAATATGAAAGTGCAAAATGAACAACAACCAACCCCTTTCCATGGTGGAAAGGGGTATTTATAGTTCCAAGCAAACATGGGCTTGGGCCGGTCCATGACAAGCCCATGGACCGGTTCTTACTTAAGTTAATAAGCAACTAATGACTATTTGTTAACTACGAGCTATTACAACATTAATAATATTGTGGAGTGACCGATACTTCTAATATACGTAAAAACGTATTTCTAACAATCTCCCCCTAAGGGAGGTCACTCCACGTTTACAAAGTTCTAAACCTAGCATACTATACTAAGTCTTCGTTCTTTAGCTCGTAGTCTTTTCTTCTTTTCTTTCTTTTGTTGTGAATATGTTGGTTTGATCTTTTTGGCTTTGGCTTGAGAGCATTGTTCTTTGGCCTTTCACGTGCGATCTTTGCCTCTCTTGTGAGTTTTGCCTCCTCGTGACTTCATGTTCCACACACTTACGTCTTTTTGTTGAATTCTCGAAAGCTTCAGAGTTTGGTACAGCGGAAGACTTCATCTTGTACTTTCTTGAATTTTTGCTGAACTTTGTTGCAAAAGACATAAGCATGTGGGAACGACTTTTACAGGTACACCGCAACACCATCGTCTTCACTGGTACACAGCAACGCCACCGTCTTCAACAGGTACACAGCAACGCCACCGTCTTTAACAGGTACACAGCAACGACACGAATAAAATGGCTTTGAACATTTTATTCTAATTCGGTAGCATTTTACCTCCGGTCGGTGAAGACCGTTGGACGATATTAGATATCGTACCCGTGACGGATAGTTTCAATTAAGTAACTTCCTGACAGGATTTTGCGGGTAAACCCGTTCTCTTTATTCGACCGTCCAAAGCTGACTGCGAACATAAAGAGTGAATCACTTGGATAAATTATCCTTGTGATTTGAAGCCGTCAATTCATGAAACCTGGAACAAGTGAATTTCAATTAAGATTTTCACCATCGTTGCTTTCCAGTT
Source organism: Glebionis coronaria (assembly GCA_025667525.1). Classification (NCBI taxonomy): domain Eukaryota; kingdom Viridiplantae; phylum Streptophyta; class Magnoliopsida; order Asterales; family Asteraceae; genus Glebionis; species Glebionis coronaria. The sequence goes on from CM046875.1 coordinate 674,160,489, forward strand.
GTCACGAGCTCAATTCATAAAGAATCTTGCACGTCACCTACCAAGTGCTGTTTGATGTTAACACTAGAAGGATTTCCACTCGTCACTGTGGTCAATAAAGAGTCACTCTGAGTGTTCTGGCAAGATCATATGATAATGCGAAGAGGCCTGGAACGAGTTTAAGTTCAATTAAGAATTAAACCACTGTTACCTTCCAGTTTTTCACAAGATTGGTTCTAAAAGAACCGCACGTGTAACCTACCATGAGCTTGTTTGATGTTGGCTCAAGCAGGATTTCCATCTTCATTGTAATACTTGCGTATTACTCGGATGTTCTGGCAATATTACAGGAATATTGCATAGGACTCATGAAAATCTCTTACTTTTCACAGTGTGTGAGAAAGCAAGGAATAAATGGAAAGTGTCCTAATGAGACTTTTGATGATCTCTTGGCTCTAGACTCGATTGTGCGTTTTGATTTAGTGAGCGATGGCTGGAGAGGAGTGCCACCTTTTCAATACCAGTCTATTCGGAGTGAATAAACCAATAGATAACGTGTTGATCTCCGTGTGATTAAAACAAATACATTTTGAGAGATATTTGAGTTAGCTGGGTAGGGTTGTGCATTGCATCACTGGGTCCATGATGTCTTTCTTCAATACCGAGAATCATTAGCAAAAATGACCTCAATAGCATATGTATTGACCCGGTTTCTGCCTAAAGTTGTAAGGAGGGCTTCTTTCTTTACACCCTTTATCTTTACAATTCTTTTTCATTCTTCAACCCCTTCAATGCTTACCAATACGTCATCACTAGCACCTTGTTGTGATTGTTCCAGTGCTAGCTTAAGTACTTGGTCGGCATTCAGCTACGTTCACATTCTTTCTCCATCTTTCCTAGGACTTCTAATTCTATCTAGGGAATTGTCCTTGGGAAGATTCCATCGGCTCTGATGAATCATTGGACTAAGCCTATTCCTACCACCCTTTTGTCACCACATTCGTCGTGAATTAAGCGTGTTTTGGGAAGGAATTGCCACCATGAAAAATCATTGAAAATCACATAAGGTACTTGTGATATTAAAATCAAACGTTTTGTACCTTAGGTGTTTTGTTCATCAAAAACGCTCCCCCTTAACACGTGCTTAACACATATTAAGTTGGATTATCGTTAAGTCTTTTTCATCTTTTAGCCAAGTATCACTTAAGTCTCCTTAATCCCATTTTCTCCCCTTATCCAAAATGTTAACCATTAATATTTGGGATATTGAATGGATTAACCGGTCTTTGGGTAAAAATGAAATCGATGTTTGGCCATAGAACATGTTCATGCTTCCCCTTAAATTAATAAGGGATAGTTGTAGTGCTTTAGTATGATATATTTTGAAAGATTTAGAATCTCGTGAGAAATTCTTGAAAAATTATCATACCTTAACACTACATCAAGCCATTACAGCACAATATTCACAAATATACATATTCACAAATAATACCAATATAGAGTGACCTGAAATGTACGACCCATTAGATGGATCGTTGCAGTGTCCTGTAGTGCACTCCATATGGTCTACCACCCACAAATCGTTCCAAGCTCCTCATCAATCTACGTTCACGGAGCTTTTGATCGATCTTCTTGATCACGTACTTCGCCATCTGCCGGTAACCCGGATGCCAATCCTCCGTCATTTCTGGCAAAGTCCCACCCGAGTTCAGATGCTCCAACTTTCCTCTGACTTGTAGAAGAGTCCCATCACTGTACTTATGGAGCTCACCCACCCTCATAAACTTCATTAAACCTCGACTGTTCAAGTAGAAAATGCCGTAATTCGGGACAGAAATGCCGGTATAGGGACATCTTTCTACATGTTGAGGTAGCACTTTATTCACTGGACGGGTTAGGTTGAGCTTCCTTTGATAGCTTTCGACTCCCAACTGAAGATCTTCAACTCGTGTCTTGATGACAACGCTTCGTGTGAACATACGAAGTGCTGTATTCAACGCAATGAGGTCTTCACGAGGAATATGTGTGAGTTGATCTCGGGTCATCAGAAGCAGCATATCTTCGATATCCTCAAGGCGAATGATGGAAAAATCTCCCTGCTGGATTTTGTATTCCCTGTCATCCTCCCTTTTCAAACGAATCTCCGTCACATGATAGTAGCCATTCTTGGCTTCAGTTTTCATCCCTAAAATGCTGGAGATGCGGATGTCGGATCTAACGTTGCTTCCAGAATTGACTAGGCAGCAACCCCTGTACGCCCTTCGGACTCGTTCGTCCCAATGAGATGCACCTATGACAGCATACATATCATAATTACGATTTATCTTAGGGACCCAGAGTTGGTTTACCTTTTCCTCGATAAAGGGTATTGTCCCCCAGTTGGCAGCTTTCAGCAAGGTCAGGGAGGTTGCGTACTTTGATGACCCCTTCAGTAGATACACAAGATCATTGGTGACGAAGAAGTCAAGAGCAATCTGATTATCTTGAGTAGGATCCATTGGAGGTGGAGCTCTTTCTGATTCATGAAGACCTGGCCGTTGAACGGTATTCAGAGCCTTCAGGATCTCATCGGCATAATATTCGAACTCCATTTGGGTCAACCGGGTTTTGGCGCGAAGTCTTTTATCCTTCAGTACTTTCTTCACCAAAGATGGAGTAACCGAAGTCTTAGACTCATGAGCAAGAAATGCACATAAGTCAATCGGACTGCGGATACGAAGATACAAAACATCTTTGTCGGCGTCGGTGATCGGATCATACTGCGCCGCTGCCGTGATCCAAGCCTGTGGTGGTGCAGTCTCGTCGATCTCCAACGTGTCCGCCCAGTCCCTTGTGCTTGGTTCAGGAATAGTAGATTGTGGGTTTTGTTGCAGAGGAGTGGAGACGTGAACATCTGCTTGTTCTGATTCAGGCATTTCAGCAGTGTCATGGACGGGTGAGTGTTGTGCAGCTTCAGGTTTGGTTACCGATTCTGCAATCACAGGAGCAACAACAATAGAACTAACGGGGTTAGTGGTAACAGGTCTAGATACAGCGATAAATGTACCAGGAATAGATGACCCTGTAGTGGCATTCACATCGTGGCGCCACTTCGATCGTCTGGATTCTGTGGATGTGGATTTTTCCTTTGCTGCTTCATCTTTCTTGGACTTGGTGCCAGACTTAACAGGTTTCTTTGAGCTGGCACCCTTATCCCCTTTCTCAGGCTGTTTACCCCCATCATTATTCTTATTGTTATCCGCATTGCTCCCCTTAGCACTCTCCTGGTGACCATCACCACCATCATTACCATCATTATCATCATCATCCTCATCCTCATCATCATCATCCTCATCCTCATCCTCATCATGATCATCATCTTCATCATCATTCTGATCATCATCACCACCATCATCATCTTCTCCTTCTTCTTCTTTTTCTTCTTCCTCTTCTTCTCCACCAGTACCCTCTTCTTCTTCACTCTCTTCCCTTTCTTCCTCAGGGAGAATGTGGTAGGGTACCACACTTCCAAATGTCTTGAACAACTTATCATCCTCCATGATAGCGTCATTCAGTGATTTGAAGAGAGCCCGTTGAATCCTCGATTTATCAAACGACCCAAGTTCCCTCATTCGAGCTTTGAGGATCTTCTTAAGTTCAAAATCCGTCAAGTCATAAGCAATCTTGTAGGCGGCTTCTGAAGGATTGGATGATTTGATCATCAAGTTGTCAGCAGCAAGTGTCTTCATCTCATCACGCAGTTTAGGCATTAGGGATTCAACGGAGTCTTTCACTCTCTGCTCAATAGTAGCTTCAAGAGCTTCTTTTTGCTCTTTAAGGTCATCCTTAATAGCTTTAAGTCTCGTAATTCGTGCTTGATGCCTATCAGCTTCAGCCTTTTTAACCCGAGCAAGTTCTTCTGCATGAGCTTTACGTGTAAATTCCATATCTGCAGCGAACTTAGCAATCAAATCTTCTTGAGCTTTCTTAGATGCTTCTTCACTTTGAGCTTGTCTACGTAACTCTTGGCGAAGTTCATCCATTTCTCTCTTGTGATTATCCACATGTTTATCCAACATCTCGGCCATCACTATTGCAGCCATTGCAGACGTTGCAGAGCTGCTCTGGGTTGATGGAATAGGCTCGGTTGTAACTGCGGTACTAAGAATAGGAGCAATTGGTGGTGGACGAAATGGTGTAGAAACCGGTCTGGTTGGTAAGGGTTGTGTAGGTGGAGGTTGAGTTGTTAAAGGTTGAGTAGATGCTTTTTCAACACTTGCTGAAACAGGGGGGGTGGATGTCTCCTTCGAAGTAGAATACTTTTCAGGTGATCCAAACTCAAACACATCATCTGGTTCCACGTACTCTTCCTTAATATCTACCTGTGCACCTGAACCACTACCACCCGTATCTCTCCTACTCCTTTGAATAGCTATCTTCATCATTTGTTTCTCAGTTTTATCAAGAGTAGGATCAACAATGTTTTCTTCGTCACGTAGACGCATCTCATCAGCCTTACCCTTTCCCTTCTTACCCTCTGTCTTCTTCTTCTTGGTTTTGGGTTCAGGTAAATCTGTTTGCTTCCTTTTACCTTTGCTCTTAACTGTGGTAGATGAGTCTTCACCTGCTAGAATACTTGCTCGTTGATTCTCAATTTCTGTTAGCAAGTTCTTGTAATCAGCAGATGCAATAATCTCATCGGTTAGAAGATGACTGGGAATGGGACCAGGAATAACCGTATTCGAATGAGTCTCCTGCCTTAAGTCTACCAAATCATCATCATCCATCGTGTGGTGACGACTACCTGCACGCTTGTTAATGGATGCATCGTTTTCCATAAAGTAATGTATGATCAACTTAATAAACCTAGGGTACTGGTAGCTTTTAACCTTACCCTTTGTGTTTGTGAAGAGTTGAAAAGTAAACTCCTCCCACAGCAGTGATGCATAATCAATACCCATACCTTTAAACATACCATAAAACATCTTGATGATTGGTGGACGAACAGCATCAAACCCAGTTGTTTTGGGTGTTAAACATCGGCTTAGAATCCCAAAAATTGCTTTCCATGGTTGACCAACTTTGGCAGTAGTAAACTCAGACGGGGTTCGTATGTCAAGACATCCAATGGCGGTGAACATCTCCATGATCTGGTCCTTAGTCGGGTTGGCTGAGTATGATAAGTCTTTGAGTGTCGGCCGAAATCCAAAAATCTTCCTAAAGTCTGACACAGTAAGCGTCTGCTGCTTGTTGTCCAAGGAAAAAGTGATTTTGTTGGACGTCCTCTCTTTGGTAGCCCAGAACTCGTAAAGGTAGTCATAGGGCACTGAAGCACTTCTCCTTAGCGCATGCTTGAAATGAGATTTATCAAGCATGGCTGTACCTACCTTAAATCCATTATGGGTAGAGTGAGATACCTCCTTTAAACGAAAGTTGTTCGGAATAAACTTTAGAGTCTTGGCTTCGGCAATGGCGGTGGCTCTGGTGTGTTGTATTTGTTGTACGGTAGGGTTAGTCATCGTCTCTGCTTAAGATAAAACACAAAGGTTGATACATACAAGTATGAATATCATTATGATTTTAAACCTAAGCATTGTACATATGACATAATCCCTTAAGCTTTGAAACCATTCAAACATCTTCTATACGGAATAATCATTCAATTCGGAATAATAGGTCTATGCTGAATATAAATCCTATGCGGAACATAAGGCCTATTCGGAACATATAGCTTATGCGGAATAACATCCTATGCGGAACATAAGGTCTATTCGGAACATATAGCCTATGCGGAATAACATCCCTATTCTGAATAAATGGGCTATTCGGAACATTTATCCTATGCGGAATAAAATCCTTATTCTGAATATTCGGCCTATGCGGAATAAAACCCTTATTCGGAACATTGGGTCTATGCGGAATAAAATCCTATTCGGAACATTGGACTTATGCGGAATAAAATCCTATTCGGAAAGACTTTGCCTATGAGGAATAAATTCCCTATTCGGAACATTTTGTCTATGCGGAATAAAATCCTATTCGAAACATTTGGGCCTTATGCGGAATAAAATCCTATTCGGAAAGACTTTGCCTATGCGGAATATTCAGTCTATTCGGAAAACAGCTTCTATGCGGAAAGATTTCTCCATGCGGAAAGATTATGCGGAAAGCTTTTGTCTATGCGGAAAAAACTTTTCTATTCGGAAAACAGCTTCTATGCGGAAAGATTTCTCCATGCGGAAAGTTCTTTCTATTCTGAATGAAACCGTTATTCGGAAAGTCATTCTTACGCGGAAAGTTTTTCAACACTTATATATTTTCTAATTAAGCATGAAATCGTTTGATTCAAGTGTTCTCAAGGCCAAATTAGTGCAATTAGATCTATTCCGAATACAACCCAGGCAAAACCCCCAATTTAATTAACCCTAATTAAGCAGTAACTTCTATTAATTCCAGTTAAAAGGAGATAATTAAGTTGATTTGCATGAATGATTAATCCGATTGAATACCTTTTGAAGATCTTGAACAAGAAGATTAATGAATTGATTCGTGTTTGTTTGATTTCCGTGAGTGTTTGTGTGTTTGTTTGTCAATGGCGGCAAAGGATAAGTTAAACAGTGAAAGAAGAAAGGGAACGGGGGTGGGTGATTTTGACTAGGTCAAATTTTTTACAAGTTTGACCTATTGTCAACTTTACCCCCTCAATTTTTCTACTTTCAACAAACAAAGTTCTTTTGTTTTTCCAAGTTTTAAATCTTGTCGTTTTGACCTATCTTATGTTAATTACCCTAGCCTTTGTGATTATCCTATCTTAACACAAGCACAAAACTATTCATGACAAGCTTATAAGCAACAACAAGACAAATGCCAAAGCAATCCAACCATTAACCATTAAGCTTTGTGAGTTTCCTTGAAAACTTTTGAAGATTTTTTTGATGTGAAAGATGATGAAACATTTTCTCCCCCTTAAACGATGACCCGTTTTCTATTTAAAGAGCTGTAGTCATTGTTTAACGAGGCACATGATGATGAAAAACATTTCCCAATTGATATCTTGAAAAAGTTTGATTCGTGGTGTCAATAAGATTTCTCTTATTTTAACAAATTAATGCACTGAGACGTACACAAATTCGTGTTAGACCAAGTTGTAAAGTAAACTTGATCCCTTTGCATGATTTGGCTTGTAAATCACGCCCGAGAAAATTAATTCCCGTTCTGAGCCAACGTTTTCCAAAGAAATACGTGACTTTAATATGAAAACCGGGTTGCAGTCAGAAATAACTACAAGCCATAATGGGCATGTTTTAAAACATTACAACTTTTATACGGACTCTATTTATGGCACCGTGTCAATATTAATCGACATTTCTAAGGCCGTAAATATTACCGTACTAAAAGACATGCCCGATTTAAACGAAAAATATTTTTGGTTTTTCTTGATTTTATAATTTTTATGGTTTTTCTAGGTTTTATATTTTTTATGGTTTTTCTTGGTTTTATATTTTTGTATTTTCTTTTTGTGGTTTATATATTTACGATAATATACATGATCACGACCAAAGGATACTCTGAATAGTTTACCACGACTATTCAGCTGATTCTTCTGCCAACTCTTTGAGAGTCGCTGGAGTGAATGATTTCATGCCAAGCTTGTCGATCAAAAACTCGATTCGTCCTCGATCTAAGGCTTTGGTGAACATATTCGCCAGCTGATACTCAGTAGTGACAAAATACAGCTCGATCACTCCGTTCTCCACCTGCTCCTTAATGAAATGGTAGCGAATGTCTATGTGCTTGGCCCGGGAGTGTTGAACATAGTTGCAGCAAAGGGCAATGGCGCTCTTGTTGTCACAATACATCGGGATTTTGTTAAATCCAAGACCGTAGTCAGTTAATTGTGATCTCATCCAAAGGACTTGAGCACAACAACCGGACATGGCGATGTATTCAGCCTCCGTGCTAGAAATTGCAGCGCTTTTCTGCCTTTTTGAAGACCAACTGATCAATCTATCTCCTAGGAGTTGCACAGATCCAGAAGTGCTACGCCTCGTGTCTTGACATCCAGCATGATCGGCATCTGCGTATGATATTAAAGCAATCGAGGAATCTTTCGGATACCATAGACCACGATGAAGTGTTCCTTTTAGATACCGAAAGATCCTTTTAACTACATGTAGGTGCTTTTCGGTAGGCCGAGCCTGATACCGGGCACACATGCATACAGCAAATTGCAAATCAGGCCTGCTAGCAGTCAGATATAGAAGGGAGCCGATCATCCCACGGTAAAGTTTTGGATCGACAATAATCCCATTCCTATCTTCATCTAACTTGGATTTCTCCACCATTGGAGTGTCCACGGGGTCACAATTTTCAAAGTTATATTTCTTAAGAGATTCTAGAGCATATTTGGATTGATTAATAAAGATGCCTCTGGGATTCTGAGAAATCTGTAATCCTAAGAAAAATGAAATTTTTCCCATCATCGACATCTGAAAGCGTGTGGACATTATCTTCTCAAATCGATTTGACAATTCAATGTTAGTGGCAGCAAATATTATATCATCAACATAAATTTGTACCAGAAGCATGTCGTTGCCTTCCTTGAGAGTGAATAGAGTGGGGTCCACTTTGCCTTTGGAGAAGCCTTCCGACATGAGATATGTTGACAGGAGATCATACCACGCGCGTGGAGCTTGTTTCAACCCATAGAGAGCCTTCTTAAGCTTGTACACATGATTAGGAAACTCCGTACTGACGAACCCATCCGGTTGACTAACATAAACTTCTTCCCTTAGTTCACCGTTCAAAAATGCCGTCTTCACATCCATTTGATAGACGATCATGTTCATATGAGCAGCAAATGCAAGGAATAGTCTAATCGCCTCCAATCTAGCCACAGGAGCAAAAGATTCCTCAAAGTCTATACCCAAGGCTTGTTTATATCCTCTAGCGACCAATCTAGCTTTATTCTTCAATACCGCACCCATCTCATCAAGTTTAACCTTATAAACCCATAACAAAGTAAGGATGTTAACCTTGTCAGGGAGAGGAACCAATTCCCATACTTCAAGTCGTTGGAATTCATTGAGTTCCTCCTGCATAGCTTCAATCCAAGATGATTGGGTCATAGCCTGCTGCCAATTTTTAGGTTCAACTTCAGAGAGAAATGCATCAAAGTAACAATAGAGTGCACTCTCTTGTAATTGATGGCGTGTAGAGACTGGTCGATCTAGATCTCCAATAACATTCCTAATTGGGTGATCTTTTGTCCATTTAGTGCTATGGTTTTCAATCCTAGGTGGTCTGGAGTGAACAATAGAAGGAGCTTCTTCTGAGGTAGACGCGGCTGAAGGGTTTTCAGGGATCGCTACACCAAAGAAAGGAAGCTCTTGCAAGTGAGCATATTCCAAGTCGTGATCAGTAGAATCCTCTTCCACATCATTAGGCACAAGTAGGGGTGATGATTCAGGTGTAGTTTGAGAATCACTTGGTGAAGGTGCATCCGGTTCAATGTGAATTGTAGATGCATTAGATAAAGGTTCATTAACTTGAGCAACCACTTCAGGTATTGGAGCAATTACTACAGGTGCTGGAACTTCATCAGTCGGGGGATCGAAGAATTCATCAAACAACGGTTGAAACAGTTTATCCCACTCGGGCCTTGATGGTGGTAAAAATGATGTAGAAGTAGGATTATTGGGAACTAATCCGGAACTAATAGCACCGGTTCCCATCTCATGAAGCGCGGGTTCAGAGCTGTGTTGCTCAGAAGCCATCACTGTCAGCTCGTCGAAATCTGCGTCCATAGTTTCTACAATCTTGCCAAGACGACGGTTATAGATTCGGTATGCTCTCTTGGACGGTGAGTAACCAATGAAAATACCTATATCGGCTTTCGGTTGAAGCTTACCCAAGTTCTCACTATTGATGTTTGGATAACAAAGAGCACCAAACACATGGAAAAATGAAACATCGGGTTTACGGTCATGTAAAAGCTCATAAGGTGTTTTTCCATGGCGTTTCCGAAGAATAGCACAGTTTTGGGTGAAACATGCAGTAGAAATAGCCTCTGCCCACAAGAACAATGGAGCATTCGCATAAATAAGCATGGTCCTAGCAGCTTCCATAAGTGTACGATTCCGTCTTTCAACGACACCGTTTTGTTGTGGAGTGCGTGCAGCGGATGTTTCATGTGAGATACCAACTCCTTCATAATAATCACGAAGAGTCTGGTTGACGAACTCTGTACCATTGTCTGTACGAATACGGCGGACAGTAGTATTCAAACGTACCTGAATGAATTTCAGAAAAGTAATGATAGCCTTCGGTGCTTCATCCTTTGTACGTAGAAATCTAACCCATGTAAACCTGGAGAAATCATCCACAATGACGAGAATGAATTTCTTACTGCTCACACTTTCAGTTCTCATTGGTCCACAAAGATCCATATGCAAAAGATGAAGTTTTTCTTGATTGGTGTCTTCAGCTTTGGGTTTGTAAGATTTCTTGGTGCTTTTCCCCCTTGAACACGCGGAACATAAATGGTCCTTGTGAAATTTAAGCTTTGGAAGACCACGAACTAATTCGTTTTTAGCCAGATGATTAATAGCATCAAAGTTAAGATGAGATAATCTACGATGCCATAACCATGACTTGGTCTTAGATGCTTTAGAGAGAAGACATACTGGAGAGGCGGCCATCATGTCTTGTAAGGACAAAGTGTAAAGATTTGCACCACGAGATCCTTTCAACAAATCTTTTCCTTCCAAGTTGCGGATGAAACAAGTGTGTTGTCGAAAAGCAACCTCAAGGTTGGAATCACAAAACTGTCCTACTGAGAATAAGTTATGACCAAGACCTTCTACATAGTATACCCTAGAAATCGTCACGTTTCCAATCTGATATTCACCATACCCCATAATCTTTGCTATATTATCATTCCCGAATTTAACCGTACCAAGAAACTTGCTGACGAAATTTCGGAGCATCGAGCGATTTCTGGTCATATGTTTTGAACAACCGGAGTCCAAATACCACAGGATGATTTGGACCAACTGAAAATATCACCACACGAAGACAATGTAGAGGTATCGGAATCTGAGTGTTCCTTGTTATTAGCAGGTACAGATTTAATAATCTTAGATTTGCTAACTCTAGGTTTCTTAGATTTCCTAGCCTTCTTTTTCTTAATGAGTGGTGTAGATTCTAGTTGGCTTAAATCCTGAGGTATTTCTTCACTGATATGCACTATAGTGGGGGCTGACCTAATTAAAGGGCGCTGTTTCCATACTTGAGTGCGAGTGTTCCTAACTAAAGGACGCTCAGACCTAACCTCAATGGATGCATTCCTAGTTAAAGGGCACATTGTTCCATCTAATGTAAAGGTCCTACCAGTGGGACGCCATTGCCAGCCAACTTGGGCACGAGTTCTACCCGTTGTCTTCCATTCAAGACCATTCTTAATAGCATTCATTTCATTAACGTGATCAATCAGACACAAATCATGACGCTGGGAAAACATACATTCATTACAATTCCAACAATTTAAATCAGAATTCACGAATGGTTTAGGCTGCTGCACAGGCGCAGAGCTTTTAGTCTTAACATGATTCTTTTTATTTAAAACTGAACTAGCATTCCTATTGTGAACTTCTACTTTCTTCTTTGTGGCACTACTAGTGGAGGGCTTGATCTTAGCTTTCTTGAGTGGCGATCCTTTAGCCTTAGTAGTCTCTTTTAATCCTATAGAAGGCAAAGTGGGAACATTAGCAACAGATTTTAAAGGTATCTTACTTGATTGTGCCAATGACGGTTTCGCTCCTGGAGTCTTATTAAATGGAGTGACAGCAATGGGCCTATTATTAAGTAGTGCAGAACCTGGTGTACCTATGTATTGCAAATATGCCAAGCAATATTGAACTCGCTTAATATATTCATGAGCCGAATAATAGTCGCTACTTGAGGGATCTAAGGCATAAAGATCGTCTAAAATATCCCTAAGAAGATCGACATGCTTAATGGCATTCCTCATATAATCATCATAGGTAACCGGGTTTCTCTTATGAAGCGGATTCTTATAAAGCACTACTGACTTGGTTGTTGGAGCACTAGTGGACGGTGCAGAGTCGGTAGCTAAGTTATCAACAACTTCTTGTCGGGTGAGAAGAAGTGTCTCCTTTAACTCAGCCAAAACCATATTTTTGTCTATGAGCAGGATGTTCAAATCAGAGATTTCCTCGCACTTTTGGTTCAGTTGTTCAACATAAGATTGTTGCTGTGCCGCATTAAAAGCGAAGCGTTCTTCTAGTGAACCATAAAGAGCGGATAGTCCCTGTCTTGTCCGATCCATCTCCCCTAGAACAGACGAAAGTCTAATTTCTAAGACTTGGTTTTTAGACTCTGCAGCCTCTAGTTCCATTTTGAGTGTTTCATTTGATGACACATCTCTCTTCAATCTCATTATCTCTTCCTCTAATGTCTTAACAATTGCAATCATCTTGTCACTATTCTCAACACCGTTTTCACAAACATTTGATATCAAAAGATTCTCATTTTGAGTTTGTTGTTTTAATTCTAAAGATATACAATGTTGTTCTAGTTGATTAAAGCGTTTTGAAAGTAAATTGTAAGAATCTTGTAGCTTTAAAAACTCAGCGTTAGATTCGTGACAAGAATGATTATCTACCTCATTTACAGTATCAGCAACATTTACAGAGAGATCACAAACATCATCACAATTATCATTACAAATATTCACAGCATCACAATTAATCATAGCGGATGTAAGCTCATTCGAATAATTAACATTTACAGTAGTAAGCACATCACACGAGATTACTGCAGACAAGAATCGGTCATATTCGGTTAAAATCTTTTCTTTTTCAACTAGTTGTAGTTCGTAAGCGGTGTCCATTTCATAAAACACTTTTTGAACTTCACCAATTTCAAAAACAAGATTTTCCTTAAGAGATGCAAAAATTTCTTTTAGACTTTCGACAAACGGATTGATCTCATTTTTAAACACCTCGTTCATATGTTCGAAAGCCCATTCTCCGGCGTTTAAGCCATTTGAAGTCGTACGTTCCAAGATGACCTTGTCAAAATTAGTAAAGTATTGATTAATCTCTTGCAAGTTTAACCATACAGTACTAACAGGTGGAAGATCCTTTGGAATTTCCTTAGGACCTTCCATATTGACAAGTGTAGGAAATGTACTAGGGTTTTCTTCATCTAATATGTAGGTCGGTGCTGTTATGAGATCTTTTTCCATATGGAAGCGAATTCTAAAATCCGTTTTTGCAAGCTCCTTATTCAATTTAAAATAATCACACTCGGGATATTTTGCAGAATTGTATGACCGATCCTCATCAACTAGATCCTTACTTGTTCGATCATCGGGAAAAACAATCGGGTCTAAAGCCAATCCTAATTGAGTTGCATTATAAAGTCTAGGACTATGTCTTAAAGCTTGTTTTGCATACCGTGGATTAGGGGGAAGGCCTTTTAGACGAGATAAGTTAAACTCTCTAAACGAAGCATCAAATAAGTGAACTAGTTGAGAAGCAGCGTATTGTCTTAAAAGCAAATAATCTAGGCTTCTAATCTTATTAGTAGCATTAATCTCCATTTCATTCTTCTTAGACTCGAGTGATTCAAAATCTGTTTGAAGTTTTTGAAAATTAGTGACCACTAACTCCTTTTCTTTAAGTTCATTAGACAAATTTGCTCTTAAGTTTTCGATTTCTTGCAAGTGACCCATTTGTTTGTTTCTAAAATGATCATATTCGAGATTAGTTAGAACACTAGACGAAGGCACTAATTCCAAGGTTTGAACTTTCTCGTTGCTTAAGGTAAGCTCATCAGACAAATTCTTATTCTTAGCTAAGGTTTCTAAGAGTGCAGCATTCATTTGGCTAAGTAATGTAGCAGGAACCATGACCAAATCTTGTTGAGCAGGAGTAGGCGTTTGCGAAATGGGTCCCAGTTGTGATTCACTCAAAGTCTGGGGACTCACATTGATATTGCTATCATTGTTTGTCTCCTCATTTGAAAGACTCACCACCGAAGATTCATTCGAGTCAGCACTCTCTTGCACAACTTGATGTGGTTGAATACTAGCATCAGTGGTATTATCGGTGGTATTAATAAGTACCTCAGATCTCTTTTCTGGCCCTAAGCTGGAGATAGTTGCCATGAGAGCAGCCTTTGTAGATTGAAAGTCATCACAGTCGGAGTCATACGCATCAAGATCATCGGCTTGGTAAGCTGCATTCTGCGTAGTGACAACGTCTTGTTCAGCAATCCCTGGATCAGCAAGAAATGCAAGCTCCTCTTCATCAAGTTCCCTTCCTTGTGCTTGAGCATTTACCAGATAGATCTTTTCTGCAAACCATTGTCCATCCCTTCTCCTCTTGGGTTTCTTACAATCCCTGGACATGTGACCCTCTTCCTTGCAGTTGTAACATGTAATCATTCGTAACTTGCCCGTGGAATTAGCCCGTGGAGCAGGATTGGCCATTGGTGCCTGATTGACCGTGCGAGCATTGGTGGTTGATGTGGTAGGTCTCCCCTGATATGGTTGAATAGGCTGAACCATGACCCTGCCATTCTCAATAGTAGCTTGTTGACGAGAATTGGATGAATTCCTCAACTGATTGTTGGTAGGAGCTGATCCTCTGTATCCTCGTTTGCTTAAAGTTCGTGTGAGATAAGCAGACATAGTAGTTAGCACTTCAACTGGGTCAGCTCCTTGTTGGAAAACAGGAACGGGGACTTCCTCATCATCACAATACAGTGCTTGATCTGGATGAGCTGCATAATCAGTAGAAGGAATACTCATTTGATCAGGGTAGCTTGTTGGATATGCTGCATTCTCTTGATAAGAAGAATATGAAGGTTGAGCATAAGGTGCAACATTTGCTGGATGAAGTTGTGAAGCATACTGTGGTGAAGGTGCATTGAACCGATATTGTTGCTGATGTGAGGTGGGTGGTTGCGGTAGAATCGAGTATTGTGGGAAGGTTGGTGTCATGTAAGGTGATGGATGATAGGCTTGATGTCCCAAGATATAAGGTGTGTTGTTGTGTGACAAGCTTGGTTGATTCGCCATCAAAGCTAAGGAATCTGGGTACATACCGCGAGGAGAACGGTGCATAATCACATGCTTCTCATGCTGCTGAAAAAAAGCATAGATTTGATCTAAGTTGCACTTATGCAAATCCCGGGTTAACTTCACATCGGTAATATACTCACCCCATTCAGCTTGAGGTAAAGTATTCAAGAACTTGGTGTTAACCTGGAATGGAGCAATCACGAGATTGTATACATTCAGATCATTCATTAGAGTAGTGAATCTGAAGTAATAATCGTGTAGTGTTTCCCCTGGGCTGTACGTGAATCTATCAAACAGATCATACAGCTGACACTCCCTTTCCTGTTTGGTGAGAGACGTACCTTGTAACAACACCTTTAGACGTTCCCATAAATCTTTGGCAACCGTATATTGACTAACCATACGATAAATATCATGCGGAAGAGCTTGGAGAAGTGTCTGTAGAGCCTTTTCATCAGCATCAGCAATGAGTTGTTGTGCCGGTGTGAGTTCTTCATATTCTCTTGGTCGAGACACGTTATTTGCCACAATGGTACCGTAGTCGAGTGGACCATTCAAAATCGATTTAACCATAAGCCTTCCGTATGTTGGTTTGCCCTTCAAGTATTGCATCATACGGCCCTGCCATGCCTCAAACACCTCTTTAATAAGCATCGGTGGATGACTATCAGTCCCCGTTATGATCGAGATATCCGTAGGAGATGTCATCTGAGGCATTAATGAACTTGGATTCATTGTGATCACTTAACAGACTCAAAGATTATCGGTTGATCGAGCAGTGAAGAAAGGTTGAGAATTTGTGTTGTGTTGGTTGAACTCAAGATTAAATCCACTAAAGATCGTCGAAAAAACTCAAATACCCCTTGAACTTGCTTATACGGAATAACCCAAACTCAGAATAAACCCTATTCGGAATAATACCTATTCGGAATAATCCTATGCTGAAAACCCTTATTCTGAATAACCCTTATGCGGAATAACTCTATTCTGAAAATGCCCTATTCGGAATAACCTCTATGCTGAATAACCCTTATGCGGAAAAACCCTTATGCGGAATATTTCTTCAATGCGGAATATTTTGGCAACTGGCTATTCGGAAAACTTGCTATTCGGAATAATAGGCAATTCGGAAAGCTATTCGGAATATTTCTCCTATTCGGAAAAATTTTGGCTATTCGGAAAATTTTTTTGGCTATTCGGAAAGTCTTTGGCTATTCGGAAAAATTGGCTATTCGGAAAGTATTTGCTATTCGGAAAAACTGCTATTCGGAAAAACCCTTCTATTCGGAAAGTCTATTCGGAAACTTCTGCTATTCTGAATATTTCTCCTATTCGGAATCCCTATTCGGAAAGTTCTGGAAAAAATGTTTCCGAGACTTAAAAAACAGCTTTTAACTCCGATTTTTGATCCAAAACCACAAAAAGTTTTATGATTTTTACCAAAATAAGCTAAACCCAATCCTTATCAATCAATCCCAATAACAAAAACACCAAAAAACAACAAGATTCAAGATTGATTTTTTCTAAAGATCACTAATTGATTCAAAAACTAAAAAAGCAACACAATCCTTACCTTAAATCACCCCATAGCTCTTGATACCAAATGTAGAATGTTGATAACCTATGAATCTATGAAGTGGGTTGATGTTTTCTAGTGAGAGAAACTAGAGAGAGAAAGTGAGAGAAAATGTGTATGATTTTATTAATATGAAAGTGCAAAATGAACAACAACCAACCCCTTTCCATGGTGGAAAGGGGTATTTATAGTTCCAAGCAAACATGGGCTTGGGCCGGTCCATGACAAGCCCATGGACCGGTTCTTACTTAAGTTAATAAGCAACTAATGACTATTTGTTAACTACGAGCTATTACAACATTAATAATATTGTGGAGTGACCGATACTTCTAATATACGTAAAAACGTATTTCTAACATGGAACAATAACATGAACGTGAACAAGGTCATGAACGTGAACGAGAACGTAAACGTGAACGTAAACGTGAACGTGAACATGAATCTCTATCTGATATGGTCGCGGATGGAAGTGTAATCGTACGATCTCTTGTTTAAATACCCTTATCAACTTGCTAACTACATGATCCTAACGGATAGGGAGAAAATGTACATACTTGGTCAACAATCAATAACAACTCAGATAGCATCATGCCTCCTCTAAGATGTCACATGACTCGCCGTAGAGGTAGTGCTTCAAAATCTTGCGTGCGAAACTAAGGCTGTTAACTCTAAATCTTGAGTCAGATAACTCACTTCATAGGGTTTTATTTTCGTAAGGCATAGGCGATTACCTTCCCAAGCTGCATGAGTACATAACCAAACCTTTCTTAGAAACATCACTGAAAAATTAGAAAACCACCTATACCAGATGGGAGATTAAGAATATACGTTGAACTAAACTCTGCTTAAGCTCTTCAAAGCTCTTCTCTCGTCCATCGTTCGAAACAATTTCTCACCCTTACACATGACTTAATCAAGGGTGAGGCCAACCGTGAAAAGCCTTAAAAACCTGCGGTAATAACCAGCTAATCCGTATAGAAACTATGTACTTCAGTCACAGAAGTCAGTCTTGGCCATTTGGTGATAGCCTCAACCTTCTCCGAATCCATGGTAATTCCTTCTGCTGAAACAATGTGGCCCAGAAATGCCACCTTACTCACGCACTTGAAAAACTCAGCATACAATTTCTCCTGTCGTGGAATCTATAGGACAGTGCGAAGATGATCCTCATGTTCCTCTCTAGACTTAGAGAAGATCAGGATGTCGTCAATGAACACAATGACGAACTTGTCTAAGAATTCATGAAAAAATCGATTCATAAAGTCCATAATACAGTTGGAGCTGTTGATCCCAAATCTAGATCGATTAAGCTTGTGTATACGAGATTAGATCAAGTTATACACGTAGAGAAACTTTGTTTATGTATAAAGTAATCGAAGTGTTATCCAGAATTAACAGTTAAACAAGAACACACAAAGATGTAAAACAAACTTTCACTTGATTGATAATAACAAACTTGCTTACAATGAAAGTGTTTCACGTACGAAAACTTATATATGAAACATAACCTAAAGGTCTTCTTTTATAGACATAAGAAGCCTTGTACAAGAGTCTACGTATCAACTATTCTAGGAAAAGATAATTATAGAAAATACAATGTTAAACTTATCTTTACTAGAAACAAACTAGAAACATAATACGCGTTGACCATATCTTTCTATCAGTGCTTGTCTTCAACCTATCAACGCTTGACTTCTTCTTGTCAACGCTTGATCTGTCAGCATTTGTTTTCTTCCTATCAACGCTTGTTTTACTCTTGTCAGCGCTCAAGTGGACTGGCTACATTTTATTCCCAACAATCCTCCCCTAAACTTGATATCTACTCTAGTAATCAAGTTTCTGAATAAAAATTAAGAACTAGGAGGAACCTTACAAATCTTATCATATTGGTAATAAACATGTCTGATCAAATCTTTGGCCACGTCACTTGAATAGTCAATCTCCAGCTGGGTTGTCTTCATCTTCTCCAAAACTTCTTTGGACATGGAATACTGACCATCTACAAGAAGATACTCAGCAAACTTTGTAGAGCTCAAGTAGTACACACCAGCAGCTGAATACAAACGCCATTGAAGACCACTAAGATCATCCTCAAGATCCTTCCAAACAGCAGGATCTTCTTCTCTTGGTCCACACATTCTCTTGAATGTTGACCAAAGTTTTATTCCATTGACTGAAGTAGGAGCTTCAGTCTCATACTTGGCTTCCAACAACCTCCAAAGGTCTACCAAGTCTTCTCTATCAACACTTGCAAAAAGAGATACAAGAGTGGTAAATGTGTGTACCTTTTTCCCATACCTACCAATCTTCCAAAACCCACTTTCATCTTCTTCATAGCTTATAATAGGGTTTCTGGCATCAAGAGGTAACACTTGTACCATATCTGAAGCTTCCAATGGTGATAGCTTGATGCTCCTTGTTATAACAGCTTCACTGGGCTTCAATCTATCCATATCTTTAGGAAACTCAAGAGGAACTCCCTTCTTCAAAGGTCTTGGAACAATCATTGCCTTCTTAAGCTCCATCTCTTCTGCAAGTTCTTCTTTCCTTTCATCTGAAATGAGTCTTAGAATATTCATTTCCTGCACTTTTACCCAAATGGGATAAGCCTTATACTCCAACTCTTCAAAGGATAATCCCAACAATTTCTTATAGGTCCATCCTGTTCCATGACATCTGAGTAGCATGTAGTACAACTCCCTTCTATCTCTTTTCAGCAGTGAAAGAATATTGCTAGCTTTGTGTTACAGAATTACCTTGCAGTCTTTTTGTACTCTTAAGAGAATCTCCAAACCCTAAATTTGGTCTGAAATAGTCAAATCTGGATTCTCCATACACCTGTCTTCCCAAGCATGGTACGTTTGAACAACTTCTGGCATATCAAAATCTACTTGCAATTTCAACTCTCTAAGCTTCTCTCTTGCCAAATCATCACCATATTCAAGTCTCTCAGGTTGCTCAATTATCATCACACTTGAATCTGAACTGGCTTCATCACTTACTTCTTGTTCCTCTGAAGTGACAACAAATGGTGATTCACCAACCTTCTTCCTTTCTTGTTCCACAAGTTATGCAGCCAACCTTCTATCAAACTCTACCTGTGCTGCATCTTTTGGAACTTCTACTTCTACCATGATTCCTTTACCCTTATCTAACGGATCAATGATGGGTAAGGATGATGGTAATACCTGTGAAGATACTTCTTTGATGATAGCTGATGACTGGAATACATCAACCTCATCTGCAGGTCTGTCAACGCTCAAATTTCTTGTGTCAGCGCCTAATTTACTCATGTCAGCTCTTGGACTTTGCTTGTCAACGCCCAAATTACCTGTCTCAGCGCCTCTTGTAATTTGCTCCAACATAGCTGTAAAAGACAAGTCTAAATTGGTAGGAGTTACCAGAGATCTGTCAAAACTTGGCTGCTTCTTCAATTCAGTTAGGGCCTCAACAATACCCAAAGATTCTCCATCATGTGAGCCCTTATCACTCACATTAATCTGTTCATCCTCCCTTTTGGAAGATTCCTCCATCCCACGCCTTGTGCTAGCATTCTCCAAAATGACAATCCTCTCCCTCAATTGCTTGAGTTCAAGGCCTTGTGTACTGACAATTTGTACCAAGTCTGCATTTTGCTTTTGCAAGCTAATGCAGACAGCCATCAATTCCATTAATGTGTATGGTTCCAATCTGCCCTTCTCTAAAATGGGTATTTGACCTCCCAAGTTAGATTTATGGGGCATGAATGAGGTCTTAAAGATGTTAGGACTGTCTTGGCCTGCATCTAAGCCAGAACCAATAGTCCCAGCCTCATCCATAGCACCAATCACACTTGTGGTGGTGGTTCTCTCTGTTACATGGCTAGGACCACTAGAGGAGAACACTCCAGTAGTCCTTTGGCGTTTTTGCAACCTATATTGTGGTGGAGTAGAAGATGATGTGGGAAGGTTAAGGGGTGTTTGGGTCTGTGAAGGAAAGGTGTCAACGTCTGGATTAGGTGTGTCAACGCCAACATTTAATGTGTCGGCGTGGAAGGGTTGTTGGTCAATTTCCATGTGTTGAGGTGAAGGCAAAGGTTCTGGTATTGGGTCAAGTTGTGGTTGTGGGTCTGGTTGGGGTTGTGCTGCTGTAATAGCAGCAAGCATAGCTGGGGTGAGGGGTAGGTCACGGTGAGGGGGTGAATTCATCTTTGTAAAAATAGCTTTCTTTTACACAGGGATCTCATAAAAGTCATCATGATCCCTTGTGCAGTAATTTTGCACATCAAAAACCATTTGTAAAAATCTGGGATAAGCCAAAGTCATCTTATTCCCTTTGTTTTTACACATGCCATCAAAAATCATTTTAGAATAATTAAACTTTTGCCCAGTTGCAATGCACACAATAGCACTAGCAATTGATCTATTAATCTTATTGTGTGCAATACACTTGGGACTCAAACATTGTAAGATGACATGTATGAGGTACTTCCAGGCTGGGGGAAACTCCTGTTTATGATATTTGTTTAAAGTTCCCTCATCAGGGAAAGGATAACCAAAAGCCCTTAGTCTTTGTTCTATTTCATGAATGGGAAGGGTGGTTATACCATCTGCATCATCAAGATGCAAAGCCTGGCGAACTAAGGCTTCAGTAACCACCCATGTACGCCCATGAACAATAGATGATAATGTAGTACATTATTAACTGTTGAGGAACTAACAGTGTTCCAAAACTACTTAATATGTGTGACAGAGATGAGAGGAGCATGAGAAAGAGAATACCTAATTGGGGATGCATTCAAATACGCCACCATCTGTGTGTATTGGGGAAACAGAGTATCATCAGCGTCCAAATATGCAATCATGTTGTGTTGACTCCTGAATCCCAATACCAAATCACTTGGTTTAAATTTTGGTGCCATTGTAGAAGAAAGCTGTTTGTGAATGATTGATAAAGATGAATTATAGGAGAAAATTATTAGACAAGAATATGAGGTACCCTGTTTAAAAATAGGAGCCAAATATATAGGAGAGATAGATGTATGTGATTGGTCAAAAATGAGGCAACTATTTTCAAAATATCATGATGAAAATATTGAAAAGAAAATAAGTTATCTCATGCATTAATTAAAAGTTATTTGCTCCCAAAATTACGCCCCCAAAATTTGTCAAAAAGTAACAACTGGGTAGGTCCCAATAAGTATCAACGGTCAAAAATAACCTATCAACGCCCAACGGCTATATTCTTGTCAACGTTTGCCAAAGCCATGTCAGCGTCTAAATTGGTCATAACAACGCTTGGAAAAATACTTGTCAGCGTCCAAAAATAAAAGTAATAAAAATGAAAAAGGACCTTAACAAAGTAATTTATCCTAGTGAAGATAACCTATAAATTGATAATTATTATAGGGCGGCAAGCACTGTCCAGTTATGCACACTTGCTTATGCAAGATAGACATAACAGTCCTCTAGTGTCCCTTGCTAACCAAAATTTTTAACAACTAAGTTATCTCATAAAATTCCTTGTAACTCCCAGGTAAACCCATGATAAAATCATTCCCAAGTCTCCCAACAGACCACAACCAATTCTAGGCCAAAAATGTCTTGGCAGCATGCATAGTATATCAACTTTGCATGCTACAGTGCCTCATGATTTAGTAAAACTAACTCATACTCACCTGTGGACACAATCTAGAATTGTGATAAGAGTATTATAAGAATACCCAAAAGTCCTAAAGGTTCCTAAAACCTCCCCTTAAACTGTGATACATATGTTGCCCAAAAATATGCATGAACATAAAAATTTATGTCAAGATAGGAATATAAATATTCCAACCATCATCCATAAATAAAAACATGCTCAAATGAGTCTCCAAGGATCCATAAGCAACTCTGTATCCAATGGTACAATGCTAACACCACCTGCACACTTAGATTAAAAAAACCACAAAACTAACATTGTTGCTGACAACGCCACGATAACACTTGTCAGCGTTAAGATAACCTTTGTCAGTGTTAGAAAAATATAGTGGAAAATCTAACTTCAAAAGACCAATAAATATGCATTATCCTGTACATAATTTTACAATAAGACCCCAAAACACATATTATGTGAGATTGATCATTCCAATACTTGTTACCAAGTATTGGAACCTTCCAGCATCAAAAGGTTTAGTTAATAAATCAGACACATTTTCTTCTGTGTCAACCCTATCTGGTTGTATTAAACCCTTTTCAAAACAATCTCTTATAAAATGATGTCTAATTTCTATGTGTTTTGTTTTAGAATGATGTACAGGATTTTTAATAATGCATAAAGTGCTGTTATTGTCAACAAAAATCTTGGTATGCATGAAATTATACCCATAATCCAACAGCTGGTTCTGAATCCATAAGACTTGTCCACAAAAAGCAGATGCTGCAACTTACTCTGCTTTAGTTGTAGAATTGGCCACCACTGTTTGTTTCTTGCATTGCCAAGAGATCAACCTACTCCCAAGAAACTGACATCCACCAGTTGTGGATTTTCTATCAAACTTATCACCACCATAGTCACTGTCTGAATATGCAATAAGCTCCAATGGTGAATCTTTTGGATACCATAATCCCAAATCTGGATAGCATCTAAGGTACCTAAAGATTCTCTTGACAGCATAAAGGTAACATTCTTTGGGAGTCACTTGATGGCGTGCACATGCACACACAACAAACATAATGTCAGGTCTGGAGGCTGTGAGATACATCAATGAACCAATCATTGATCTATAGTGCCTGACATCCACATCTTTTCCATCTCCAACTTTTCCCCAAGGATGTTCTCTATCCATAGGAGTAGTAGCCCTCTTTTCATGTGGAGAAAAGCCAAACTTCTTCAAGATCTCTGCTACATACTTATCCTGAGAGATGAAGATACCATCTTCTTTCTGATGAACTTGTAACCCTAGAAAGAAGTTCATCTCCCCCATAGCACTCATCTTGAATTTGTCTGTCATAAGCTTGGAAAAGTCTTCACTCATCTTTGGATTGGTGGAGCCAAAGATGATATCATCAACATAAACCTGAACAAGTAAGACATCATTACCAGCCTTCTTTGTAAATAATGTCTGGTCTATGGTGCCCCTTTTGAATCCATTTTCCACCAGATAGGTGGACAATGTACCATACCATGCTCTTGGGGCTTGATGAAGTCCATACATAGCTTTCTTGACTCTATACACCTTGTCTGGATTCTCTGGATCTTCAAAACCAGGAGGCTGCATAACATATACCTCCTCAACAATTGTGCCATAGAGGAAGGCACTCTTCACATCCATTTGATAGACAGTGAAGCCCATGCAGGAAGCATAGGCTAGAAATAGTCTTATAGCTTCAATCCTTGAAACTGGTGCAAATACCTCCTCATAGTCTATCCCTTCCTCTTGTGTATATCCCTGAGCCACTAAACGTGCCTTGTTTCTGACCACAATGCCTCTTTCATCTTTCTTGTTTCTTAGAACCCATCTTGTCCCAATAGGTCTGACATACCTGGGACAATCAACCAGCTCCCAAACATCCTGAATAGCAAATTGGTGAAGCTCATCTTGCATTGCTTCCACCCAACTTGGTTCTTTGAGAGCATCAAATATCTTCTTGGGTTCCTGTTGTGACAGAAAACAGGCAAACAAACATGCTTGAACAAGAGGGGTATCAACCTTCTTGTGTATATTGGAAATAAATCCACCAAGACTCCGATGAGAAATTCTAGTCTGAACAAGAGACATGACATCCCCAATAATTTGAGAAGTAGGATGATTCTTCATAGTAGAAGTGAGAACTCCTCCCTCAAAAAGTCTGTTGTCTTCAATCTCATCCTCCAAGTTGCCAATATCGTCTTCAGACTCTCTTCCAACAATATTTGTATGAACCTCTTCATGCCTACTTGAAGGTTCACCTTGTTCAAAATTGGAAGAGAAGATATGCTCAAAAGTGTTGTCAACGCCTGAACCAAGGTTGTCAGCGTTTGGATCATCAACGCCTGAAATGGTGTTGTCAACGTTTGAGCCATCAATGCCTGAATTTGTCCTGTCAGCGCCAGATTTTCCTTTGTCAACGCCTGAAGGACCATGCATGTTTATAACTGGTGATACTTGGGGACCACCATTATCCTTTCCAGCAGCAGCAATAGCAGCAAAAGTATCTGTCCATATGGGAATTGTGACATACTCTTGTATGGGAGATGACTTGTCTGCTTGTGATTCAACCTCTTCATTAACCTGTGTACCTGAAACATCAACAACTGGTTCTTCCACAACATTTGAAGTTACCTTCACAATGTCTGGATTAGTAACAGGCATATAATTCAAAGTCCTAGATAGAGGTTCCAAGTCAAACAACCAATTTGGACCACTTTCAGGATCACTAGGTTTACTCTCTAAAAACCTAACATGTACTTTCTCAAGTATACGTTTTTCCTTCTTAAGGTAAACCCTATATCCCTTACTCTGCATTGAATAACCCATGAAAAAGCCTTCATCACCTTTAGCACTAAATTTACCTAAGGTGTCACTAGTATCTAACACAACTACATGACAGCCAAAAGGTTTAAGAAAACCAATATTAGGTTTCCTTCCCCAAAGTAACTCATAAGGTATTTTGTTTTGTATCTTGTTGGCCAGTGCTCTATTCTGAACATAACAAGCTGTATTCACAGCCTCAGCCCAAAAAGCTATGGGAAAGTGAGCATCAGCCAACATAGTCCTGGCTGCTTCAATTAGGGTTCTATTCTTCCTCTCAGCAACCCTATTTTCCTGTGGGGTTCTGGCAACACTAAACTGTCTAGTAATCCCTTTCTTGGCACAAAAATCATCCAACAGTTTATTTCTAAACTCACCACCATTATCACTTCTAAGCATTTTAACTTCATTACCAGATTTCTTTTCTATTTGGCTAATAAAGCTAATTAAACTATCAGCAGTGTCACTTTTCATAGCTAAAAAGAAAGTCCAAGTAAACCTAGAAAAGTCATATGTGATGACAAAGCAGTATGATTTACCATTCAAACTCTCTATATTAGTTCGACCAAACAGGTCCATATGCAGCAAGTGAAGTGGTTTAGAACTAGAGTGCACCTGTTTAGACTTAAATGAGACCTTGTGCTGCTTGCCTTTAAGGCATGCAACACAAGAGTGGTCATCGTGGAAAGCCTTTTCAGGCAAACCATCAACCAAGCCAAGTCTCACAAGCCTATTTATATTCTTAAAGTTAATGTGCCCTAGTCTCCTGTGCCATAGATTACTCTCATCAACTGAAGCTTTAGCATAAAAACATGACATATTATTATTCATCCTAATCCCATTAAGATTCACATTATAAATGTCTTTATGCCTAGGTTTTCTATAGTCAATATATTTCTCATCAGGAATTTTAAAATCCTTGCTTAACACCAAGCATTCAGTATCAGTAAACAGAACTTTATTTTTGTTATCAGAAACTTGTGATACACTAAAAGATTGTAATCAAGTTCTTTTACCAGAAACACGTTTTCAAAACGCAAGTTCTTGGTGAGAAGAGTTCCTTTGCCTGTGATAGTTCCATATCCGCCTCCAAAGTAAACTTTATCACCATCCTTAATGGGAGTGAAGTTTGTCAGATAATCTTCCTTCCCAGTCATGTGCCTAGAGCATCCACTGTCCCAATATCCATAATCATTGACCTGTTTTTGAATGCCCTGCACATAAAGAAAACAAATTAGTTTTCTTTGGGAACCCAAGCCTTAGCAGACTTGGATTCATCTGGTTGTTCAACAAGAACAGACTTAGTTCTCATAACAACCCATTGTTCATCCCTTTTTGGATGAAATACCCAGTTAACCCCAATTGGTTTTGTGATGACCTTTGAAATATAATTAAATCTGTTACAGGTCATAGAAAGCCCATTAGAATTAGGGTTTTGATCTTGCTTAGGTCTCCATGTCAAGCTAGAAGAAGCTTTAGACCCCTTTCCCTGTGGTTGCAAATATTTAGGTCTGGCAACATTTCTGTCAGCGTTGGATTTGGTCTTGTCAACGCTGAAATTACCCTTGTCAGCGTTGAACCTAGGGTTTGCTACAGAAACCCATTGCCTATTTGACCAAGTATTGGTCTTCTGAAATGGTCTTTGTCCATGAGTGTTAGACCCTTTAGTGAAGAATGGGGATGGTCTAACAACTTGTGGACTTTGCTCCACAAAAGTTTTGGGTCTGACAGTGTTTGACCTTTTAACAGCGTTGACACACTTATATGCTAAATGTGAGAAGCTACCACAAGTGTAACAGGCTTTTCTAGACACAACTCTAGGTCTAGAAGAGAAGAAGCTTGTTCCATTATCACTAACTTGGCTTTTAGGTGACCTAGTATTCCTATACATTTCTGCATACTTAATGTTAGGTTTTCTAACAGTGTTTTAGCCAAGGTAAACAGTCTTGCCAGTGATTGGGTTTGTTACTTTAATAGGGGTTGACTCATTTGGACTATCACAAAGCATGCCACCCTTGACAAATAAGGTAGGGTTGGCTTTCTTCCATTCATTAAAGTCAGTCAACTTTTGCCTATACTCTTCAACTAGGGTAAGGACTCTTGGTGGAGGAATAAATTCCTCTTCTTGGAGTTCTGGTAAGCCAGTCCAAGATAAGTCCTTTCTTTGGACACCATAGAAATCCCCAACTAGTGGTGGAACAACAGTATAGTCTTTCATCCCAATCCTAGTCATGTCCTTAGGATCCCTCTGTTTATTAACACATTCTCCTAGGGTTTGTGATACCTTATCAAATCTCTGAATTTTAAGGTCTACATTATCCTTATTCTTGATAGCCTCATCTAACTTAGCCTGTAAATCAGCATTGACCCTTTCCATGATGTTTCTAACATCATTACTAGCATTTAAATCATGTTTTAAGATATTTATTTGATCTTTTAGGTCAAACTCCATTTTCTTATACTCAGAAACTGTCTTCTCAGTTTGAGTGAGAGCAATTTGATAGTTAGACAACTTGCATCTCTTAGTACTCACATCACTTAACAATCTTAAAACCTCATTGTTAAGGTTTTCAGTATTTAAACGACAACCCTTACTACAAAAAGCATCATCGTATACCTCATTGTCTGATGAAGAGGAGGAGTGTGCCATGAGAGCATATTGAACATGCTCTTCTTCTTCTATCTCAGCAACCAAAGCTTTATCCTCTTCCCCATCCTTAGCCAAATAGCTCCAGTCCCATCCAATACCATCAATTTCTTGCACTGCCACCATGGCCTTAGGATCCTGAGCCTTAACAACTTGGCTTGAGGGTTTTCCAGCATCAGATCTTCTTGGAGATCTGCATTCCCTCATAAAGTGCCTAATACGATGACAATTCTAGCACTCAACTTTAGATTTATCAAATCCATCAGTGTCCTTTGCATTAAAGGTAATCTTCTTCTTAAACCTTCTATTCCATCTGTTTTCTCTTATACTTGCAAGAGCCATGTTCCACTTTATATCCATCTCCTCCAAGTGCTCATCACTTATTTGCTCAAGGTCCTCATATGTAATCACTGAACCATTGGGCAATGAAGCAATGTATGCACACACAGTATCCAGATCCAAACCAGCAGGCTTAACTCTTGGTGAGTCAATTTTGTATGTGTCAGCGTCTGAATGTGAGGCGTTGACAGGACATGATCCAGCGTTGACACATGTTGATCCAGTAACTGGGTGCATGTATGAGTCCTTCTGATCAAATTGACCTTCACTATGTGAGAAAAAGGCCATGTTACTATTGGTAGACTTACTTCCATGCTCCAAAAGAGTTTCATTCTCCAACAGCCTCAGTTTGTTGTAGATATCATCAAAAGTAGAACTTTTGAGAGTGTTATTGGCAAGTATAGATCTTGCCTCAATCTTCCACGCATCACCAAGGCTTTTAAGAAAAGTGGCAATAATGTCAACATCACCAACTTGTGTCCCCATGAAGGACAACTTGCTTGTAATGTCAAGCAGTCTGCTTCTCACACTGCTAAGCTTCTCATTAGGTTGAGCCTTAAAAACAACATACTCATGCATGAGTTGCTTCTTCTTCTCTTCCTTAGTATCAACATTACCACCATATGCAACTTCAAGGGCTGCCCAAAGGTCTTTTGCAGACTCATAACCTTTGTATTTGTGCTGATTATCTCGTCTCAAAGAGAGTTTCAGAATGTTTAGGGTTTTCATATCAACCTTTTTCTTTGCTATGTCTTCAGCAGACACAGATCTACCATCATCAGGTTTTTCTTTCTTATCTTCTTCTGAACATCCTTGAATAGCTGATCTTGTAGCAATGGCATTAGCAATCTTTTCAGCTTTATTGACTGTGTTTCCATATTCAATAATCTCCCAGAGAGTGTAGTCATAGATCCCCAGATATTGCTCAAAATTGAACTTCCACAGCTCAAAGTTGTTTGCATCAAGCATGGGAATCTTGATGTTGTGGTTTGAAGAGGAGGAGGTTGCTTCTGGAGTGGACATGATGTTTTTAGGGTTTTGTGAAAATTAGGGTTTTGGTGATTTTAGGGTTCTTGTGTTCTTTAAGATCAAAAGTTTCTCAACAACCTCTGATACCACTTGTTGATCCCAAATCTAGATCGATTAAGCTTGTGTATACGAGATTAGATCAAGTTATACACGTAGAGAAACTTTGTTTATGTATAAAGTAATCTAAGTGTTATGCGGAATTAACACTTAAACAAGAACACACAAAGATGTAAAACAAACTTTCACTTGATTGATAATAACAAACTTGCTTACAATGAAAGTGTTTAACGTATGAAAACTTATATATGAAACATAACCTAAAGGTCTTCTTTTATAGACATAAGAAGCCTTGTACAAGAGTCTACGTATCAACTATTCTAGGAAAAGATAATTATAGAAAATACAATGTTGAGCTTATCTTTACTAGAAACAAACTAGAAACATAATATGCGTAAACTATATCTTTCTATCAGTGTTTGTCTTCAACCTATCAACGCTTGACTTCTTCTTATCAACGCTTGATCTGTCAGCGTTTGTTTTCTTCCTATCAACGCTTGTTTTACTCCTGTCAGCGCTCAAGTGGACTGGCTACATTTTATTCCCAACAGGAGCATTCTTGAAACCAAAAAGCATAATCACGAATTCATAAAGGCTATAACGTGTATGAAAGATGTTCTGTTCTTTCACTCGCAACTGATGGTAGCCGGATCGTAAATCAATCTTGGAAAAATGTTTAGAACCTTGTAGTTAATCAAATAAATCATCAATACGTGGAAGAGGATAACGATTATGGATGGTGATCTTGTTCAATTCACGACAGTCGATACATAATCTCATACTTCTGTCCTTCTTCTTGACAAATATAATCGGTGCACCCCATGGTGATACACTCGGCGAATAAAACCTCGTTCTAATAACTCTTGCAACTGATCCTTCAACTCTTTTAAGTCAATGGAGCCATGCGATAAGGAGCTTTTCAGACAGGTTCAACACCCGAAACAAGCTCGACGTGAACTTCAACCTCGCGAATATGAGGTATTCTTGGAAGTTCCTCTTGAAATATATCAAGAAACTCAGAAACAATAGGCTGATTCATGAATAGGAAGAAAATCAGAAGTCGTGTCATGAATGGTAGTTAGAAATCTTTCGTAGCCATGAGATAATAAAATATGTGCTTATAGAGCAGCAATGATCTACACCCATTGATCCATCCATTCTTGATACCCCTTTAAACATAGATACTGTAATAACTATTAAAGTAAATTACTTCCTTGAAAGACTATCTGGGTTGGTTTTATGTATCTCTGCTCCATAGTCACAAAGTCTTGAACCATGATCTTTCAACCCACCTTCATACTCACGTAATGCCTTCTTCTTTTCTCTAATACATTGACCAATACTCGCTTTGCATTTGTATATTCTCATGATATCCCTTTGCATTGCTCTTATACTCATATCACGATTTTGAATTAACTCTTTGAAATAACGATTTGCCCAGTTTTTATCTTTATGTTAGATTGTTGGTAAATGAGTAGCTCAAGGTATCTTGCAAGTCTAAGTCCATACACTCTAGTTCTAAACCACATATGGATTTGTTTGGACCATCATCAATCGCTACCATTAATCATAAATGGTATTGTTTAGTAGTTACTGATGATCATTCCAGATTTACTTGGACATTCTTTTTAGGTTCAAAGAATGAGATGGCTGAGATAATTATTATGTATAATAAAAAATTATTAACTCTATTCATTACGTATATGTTTGTACTTTATGGACGGAGCTTTACTTTCTAGATAAACATTACTTGCAAGTTCTAATAGTTTGCAAGTTCAATTCATTTTACTAAATCGCTTAGAAACTGTGCCAACGTATGCACTCATATATAACTTCTCTAGTAAGAAGCATAGATAATAATATCTTTTATTACTTCTCTACAGCTGGTTCATAAATCATGGCCTGTTGCCTTTACTATGAGCACCTCAAGATCGAGTGCTGCATTTCCGGCAAATTTAGCTATAGTTATACTTGTTTGGTCTTTAGCAGCAGTTATAATAGCCTTTCTAAACCACTCAAGGGTGGCCTAGTGGCAAAAAGATTTATGGCTATCACTCCAAAGTGTGTGAGGTCTCAAGTTCAATTCCCACTAGGTGCAAACAACCTTGAAGTGGTCACGCCAACCTCCTGAAAAGGGAGGGCTTTACCTGATTTGAGTCTGTGTGGCGGTGGGCTCAAACCCCGTGGATTAGTCGGCCAATAGTCGGAAATCACGGTTACCAAAAAAAATAAAAATAAATATATATATATATATATATATATATATATATATATATATATATATATATATATATATATATATATAAAATAGCCTTTCTAACTAGCTAAAATCTTATACTCTAGGTTGAAAAACAACTCGATAAAGCCAGAAACCACTAGTATTATCTGTGCTGTAAGTTTAGATTATACAGTGATTAAGACGTGCAATTTCTTAATAAAAATATCATTACTATCAATTTCTACTAAAACCACAAGGGCCATGTATTGAAAATAAAAATGACCAGTAATTATTGGACTGTGAAGATAAACTAAACCAATCTAGGGAAGTTTGGGATTGCTTTTATGCAAACTGATAACATGTTTACGCTACTTTAATGCGTATAACCGTTTTGATGGAAATCATATTACGGAGTAATAATCAAATTCTTGTGTTTTCTAAAAAATCACAGGTAAAAAGGTTGTTTGGAACTGCTGCTGCAAAATAATTCTCTTTTTTAAGTTTTTGTTTTTCAAAACCTATTTTTATGTTTTTTTTTCATCAAATTCCTTCATCAATTTTTCGTGTTTCTTTGTGGCATCATGCAATTCCTTTCTATTGTAACAATATCTTAGTCTAAACGAATAAATACACTAAATCAAAAAATCTCTCGATATCCAGCTGCAGGGTCAAGTTTTCATCTACATTTTGTATGCAATGATTCTGCTGACATATGCAATAAACCAGATCCTAGAATCTAATTTTGATTGTATCGAATCATGAATCAGCAGTTCTAAATTAAAATAAACGATATTATGTATCATCATCTTAACCAACGGTACAATATTCACATATCAAGTCCTGGGTTGAACTAGATGACTATTTGTAATAGCTCTATACAACTTAGCATTGCATTTTAAATTTAACTGCAGTTATAAAAGTCAAAAGATCTGTTTGTTTAGTGATTGGACATGCTTGGCCACTTAAACTGGATAAAATTCACTTGTATAAGAACTTAAGAAACTGAAAATAATCAGAATAGAATTTTGTTGCAGCTACCCTAAAGTGATTAGTTTACCCCACAATAAAAATCTGTTTCACTAAATTCAACAGGACCCACAACTATGGAAGGGGCACAATAAAAATCTGTTAACTAAATCAAACAAAAAAAATGACAAAATATGTGGCTAATAGATGTGATGTAAATTTCAAAAGGTGGAAGTTCAGTACGTAAATAAGTTGAATACAAGTTGATAAGCTAGACTTAAAATCACACTTAAACAATAGTAGTTATGATCACTTAATGAGGTCTGAGGGTGAGGAGCCTCAAAAAGGAAGCCATGAGAAGCAGACCAAGCACGAAAAGGCAAGCATATCTGAATGGTGTTTGGGCCCAAGGGGGTAGGTTTGGGTACAGCACAAGAGAGAGAGGTACAGCCAAAAGATATACACTCCAATGGAAGGGATCATGGTGTTGGTTGTTGGGTTGATAATCGCACACATAATCCCAAAGGAAGGAATAGGATAATAGGATGGCGGAATAGATGCTACATATGAGGCACAAGGCAATCCAGGTGAGGGGCTCGTGGGCTAGGTAAACGGAAATTCCAAGTGAGAAAGGTGCAAGCATAGCAAAGAAACAACCGATACTCTTCAAGAGGGTGTAATGGATATTCTTGATCCGAGGAGTGCGTAAGTAAGAGCTTGCAAAGATTAAAATACAAGATGCTAAGACCGTGATAGACACTGAAGCGAGGGTGAACATGAGGAAAAAATGGTTGAAACAACCCTTTCCTATGTCTTTAGCTGCTAGCAGCGGAAGATACATAAATGCAGCCATGGCATACAAAACAAAGAAGTAAGGAAACGACCTGAAATCACAGATGATACAATTCTAGGTTAAAAAAACAAAATTATATTAATTAAATAAAAAAAATTATACTAATTAATAAAAACAAAATTAATATGTAGCTTACTGTGGATCGGCAAGGCCTGGTTCCGGTTGCTCATCACCATCACTTCCAATCAAACTACGAGTAGCTTCTTCGTTGGCCATTCTTACTTCCACGATAGATCGATATAACCCAGTAGGTTTTGTTATACCTCTCATGATCTACGAGTACATATATAGGACGGGAATGGGCTGTTACGCCAGGCTTTCATTCTTATCCCTTATAAATATCATATAATTAGGGTTTCATTCTTATCCTTTATAAATATATATAGGTTTATAAATATATATAAATTTATAAATTAATATATATATATATATATATATATATATATATATATATATATATATATATATATATATATTAAAGGGTATAATGGTAAGAGACCATTTTTATTTATTTATTTTTTATGTATTTTCTATTAAATTTCGTTTTAAGTAGGGGTGGAAACGAGCAGAGCCGAGCTCGAGCTCGCCAAGGCTCGAGCTCGGCTCGTTTAAGTTTTACATAGCTCGAGCTCGAGCTCGGCTCGTTTCGAGCCTTATTATTTAGGCTCGGGCTCGGCTCGTGGTTTGGTAGACAAGCTCGGGATCGGCTCGAGCTTGGCTCGTTTATATGATTTTGCAATCTAAACATAAAATTTGGCTCGAGCTCGGCTCGTAATATACCTAAATTAGGCTCGTTAATAAGATTGTTATTAAGCTCGTTAAGAAGCTCGTATATAAAACATTAGGCTCGTTTAGGCTCGCGAGCCCAAACGATCTTTGTAAGTAAATCTCGGGCTCGAGCTCGTTTAGTAAACGAGCTACAACTTAGGCTCGAGCTCAGGCTCGAGCTCGTTTAGGCTCGGCTCGTTTGAGATTTTTACCGATCCGATCCCGAGCTTTTCACGAGCAGCTCGGCTCGTTTCCAACCCTAGTTTTAAGAAACCCATAATAGGATCTGGAATTTTTTTACTTTTTTTTAGGATGCGTTCTTGAACAAGGATAAGGTGTAGGGCCGTCTCATTGATTTTGGTGGCCCCGTGCCGCAAGTATAAAGAGGCCCCGACGAGAGCACAGATTTTATTGTAAATAAGCAATTTATTAGTAAAATATAAGACATTAACTAATCTTAATTTGATTATACTTTAAAAATGCTTTGTTTATAGGGTGAAAAACGTTATTCCGTGATTTAGCCGTAACAATTTTCTTTTTCATCTAAAACTATAAAATCGATTATATGCGTGGTATTAGTTAGTTTATCGGAAAAAAAATATACTTCAAATAAAAGTTTATCGAAAAAGTTACTTTTATCCCTAAATAAAAATATCTGTATTGTAGTAGAAAAGTATAAACAACTACTAAGTCATAAAATAAAAGAAATATGTACATAAAAAATATTATCTAGAAAACATAATAAAAAAAATCTATAGTAGTATTATCCAGTTGACTTTTTTTATTAGTTATCTTCTTTATTGTTTGTCTTCTCCAACAAGTGACAGTGCAACATACTTCAAAACTATGGTGCCTGTTTACCGACGGGTGGTTTTCAACAATAAACCAAAGTAGTTTCCAACATCAAACACACATAGGTCTTTTAGAAAGTCAACACATTTGCTATGAAGGCTTTTTGTTTCTAATGAGTTTTGTGGAACCATTCTAGTATAATGTTCTTCCGCCTCTACTACTATCAAAATTACAATATTAAAAAAATGAGGCCCCTCTAGAAGTGTGGCCCTGTGCCACCGCACCTGTGGCACACCCCTATAACCGGCCCTGATAAGGTGCATGCATGTTTTTCAAAAAGCGTAAACTTACGAACATGTATGTTTTTTAAAAACCATAAACTTAGATATCTTTAGTAGTAATTGTTTACATTTTCATATCAATCTATGAATATTTTTATGTAACCATTAGTTTTTTGAAAGTTTGAAACACAAATCAAAGAACATAAATCTTTATGAAATAATAAATAAGATTCATGTAGTTATAAGTTACATTCCAAATAATTACAAACTACAAAAAACACATGAAACTATCATATCTCCAAAAAAAAATCAAATAATCTTCATGTATATTTGTGTTCATCGACTTCTTCAATAATATCATCATCTTCATTAACCTGAAACAATAAATTAAAAAAAGTTATTGCACAAAATCATGGTAGAAACATATATGTTTGCAGGAAACATATATGTTTGCAGAAAACGTCTATGTTTGCAGAAAACGTATAGGTTTGCAGAAAAAGTATATGTTTGCACAAAAAGTATATGTTTGCAGAAAACGTACATGTTTGCAGAAAACGTACATGTTTGCAGAAAACGTACATGTTTGCAGAAAACGTACATGTTTGCAGAAAACGTTCATGTTTGCAGAAAACGTACATGTACATGCATTTGAGTCCATCACTTTTGCAGAAAACATATATGTTTGTAGAAAACGTATATGTTTGCAGAAAACGAATATGTTTGCAGAAAACGTATATGTTTGAAGAAAACGTATATGTTTGCAGACAACGAATATTTTTAACAATATGATAGTCTACTAAGAAGTGTTTCTTACGCCAGACATATCAATGGTGTGCCATCTGATCCTTAACACCAAGTTCAACCGTAGGATCAAGGGTGAAGATATCCAATATCATTGATAACCCATGTGACGTCTTATGATTAAATCATAAAAGATAACATTTTTAGATAAAAACATACATGTTAGAGTTAATAACATAGATGTTTCATATATGTTTTAGATACCACTTTTTTACAAAACGATACACACAAGAATCATACATGTTTCATATTAAAATAAGAACTAATTTTGAACTTTTAAATGATTATAAAAGCTATATCTTGAGGTCAGTTTGGAAAATAAATAAGTTTCGTAAAAATAGTCATATTACTTGTTGAAATCAGTTCTGAGAAAAACAAGCTATAATTAATTACAAATTAATTTAACTTTTTACCTTCTTGTTTCGCTCGATGTTGCCTCCGCCCCATCATCGTCTGTAAAAAAACATCACCATTAACCGTGACAGTACTCACCTCCATCAAACTTGTTGCACCATAACCACCGCACGCATCTGCCGCCTCATCGTCGTTGACACCGCCATCCGTCTATCAAGACACAAAACCGTTCATCGCATCACCACTCGCCTTCGTGAACCCCCCTCCGAGTCACTCCGAGTCACTCTTCCCCATCTCCTTCGAACTGTCAACTAACAAGCAGATCTAAAAAACAAATCAAGATAATGATAACTTACAAGATCATATAATAATTCATTGAAATCATTATGCCAAGCCTATCATCATTAACAACATACCAGAAGTGATGTAGAGGAATAATGGATCATTTTTCTTTTGGATCCAAAAAGCTACGGAATATATGTGGAGCGGAGGTTTCTAGGATTTTTGGAGAATTCAAATTACATTTGACTTTGTACTGGTTTTATTAGTGATGTATCTTTATCAAGAGTCAAATACCTGTTTTACCCTTTATTTTATTTCTTTTAATAAACTATTTTGTAGATATTTTTAATAATGCCATCTTGCATTAATATGGTATACTTTATGCATTATTAGTAGTAAAAATGATGGTTCTGCAAGTTCTGTCACTAATATAAGTTCTGTAAATAAAGTTACACTATATATATATATATATATATATATATATATATATATATATATATATATATATATATATATATATATATATATATATATATATATATATATATATATATATATATATTGGATGGGTATACATTAGAAAGGCCCTTAAAATAAAAAGTCTAGGAAGCAATCTCAACCCTTAGATTAGATTTTAATAAAAAAAGCGGAGTGGCAAACTTGTAATTATTTTGAACTTTAGGGGCAAATCTGTATATTACCCCTACCACTCCTGTCTCTCGTTTTACGGTTAATAAACCGACCACATAGGATCCTTTTTTTATCATTTGTTTCTCTCCCCAAAATAACACACATAAAAACACGCAGTACAAAACCCTAGATCTATTAGTCTTTTTAATCAGATGCATCAAAACAATTAAAAACATTGAAATCATCGAATCTCTTAGATCAATTCATCTTATTACATCAGTCGCATCATCTCGTAAAATGGTTACGACGAATATGAAAAGCTACGATCTCCTGGTAAGTGGATTTTCAACCCTAATAATTTATGTTCATTATTTTGTTATGTTTATAATACTGGTTTTGTTTATTTAATTTTTTGACATAGGAACTAGAAAATGTAAGGCTGGTTTAGAAATTATAGTATTTTAAAGTGATATTTCATATTAAATCGATGCAATAGATTATTTATATTTGCACATAAGAATGATTAAAGTCGTATGGTGCTTACCGTTTTGCCCAAAATTGATATGTAGCTTACTGTGGATCGGCAAGGCCTGGTTGCGGTTGCTCATCACCATCACTTCCAATCAAACTACGAGTAGCTTCTTCGTTCGCCATTCTTACTTCCACGATAGATCATATAACCCAGTAGGTTTTGTTATACCTCTCATGATCTACGACTACATATATAGGACGGGAGTGGGCTGTTAGGTAAGGCTTTCATTCTTATCCTTTATAAATATCATATGATTAGGGTTTCATTCTTATCCTTTATAAATATATATAGGTTTATATATATATATATATATATATATATATATATATATATATATATATATATATATATATATATATATATATATATATATATATATATATATATATATATATATATATATATATATATATATATATATATATATATATATATATATATATATATATATTAGGGTTTATAAATATAGGGGAGAGTTAAAATAAAAAGGTTTTTTTTTAGAAGGGTAAGAAAGATTTTGATCCATTGATTTAAAAATCAATGGATGAGATTAGATCAAAACTTAATTAAGTCTAGAAGGGTAAAAAAAATCTTTTTACTTAATAGATAAAACAAACTAACAAACACATATGATCATTCATTCATCGTCAGATCTTTCTCTCTCTTCAAATACCATATCACTCTATCTCTCTAAAACCACCACCGATTATATCTGATGAATAACAAGCCCCGATTCATATTTCTGTTAAAAACATGACGATTTCACGATTAATAGTTCAAAAACACATCAAAACTTTTTAATTGAACACGGAATCATTGATTTTATGGACAAAAACGATGTTTAATGGAAATGAAACATTACAGGTAATGGGTTTCTTCTTTACAATTAATTTGCCGATCTATATTATATTAAAATGTTTCATCATAGTATGTTTGTAGAAAATGTGATATTTCTTGGTAATTGTGAATTATGTGAAATAATAATAGTTTTTGCATTAAAATTGATTAAATGTGCGATAATTTTAGTTGGATGTTTTTAAATGTAGGTTATGTTTGGGTATTACTAACTCGTGTCAAGTGACATTGGTTTGTGTTAAGTGTCATAGTAGTTGTTGGAAGTCACCGAGAGTAGGATACAAGTGAATTGTGAGGAATAAAAATATTTTGTGCACTATAAAAAATTAGCTAAATGTGCGGTTATTTTCATAGCCAGTTAGTAAAGGTGTGAAAATTTTGAATAAATCGTGAGTTGCGTGAAATATCACCAATATGTGAAGTGAAAACTAGTCTAATGTGCATTAAATTTTGGAGGAAGATGGTAGCAGTGTGAGACGGTGGAAAATTTGTGAGTTCTATGAAATAAAACCGTTGTGTGCATTAAAAGTGGTCTAATGTGAATGCTCAATTTACAACTGTTGTGCATTAATTAGTGCAAAATGTGCATCAGATTCTTATAATGGGTTGAAATGCGAGTTGTTAGTGAATTTGCTTGCGACTAAATGCGGATTAGTTTTCATATAATATTAGGCAAAGTTATAAGTTTAATGCCTGAATTCATAAGCAAACTTATGCTCGTTTAAACGGATTTACCGAGATCACCTTGATATTTGTTTAATTACATCAAATCAGCACGTGATCTTAGTTAACAAGTATTTGTGTATTAATTTAGGGCAAAATAAGCATCAGATTCTTATAATATTTGGTTGAAATGTGACTTGCTTGTAAATTAGTTAAGGGCAATGTGCTGTTTTAGTTTTTGTAGGAATTTAGGCAAACTTATAAGTTTATTGCGTAAAACCCTAAGAAACTAAAGTTCGTTTATACCGATTAACATAGATGACCTTGATTTTTGTTTAATTTCATTAAATCAGCGCTTGATCTCAGTTTACAAGTGTTTGTGCATTAATTACTGCAGAATGTGCATTAAATTCTTATAAATGTTGGTTAAGATGCGAATTGTTTGTGAATTATCTTGGGACTAAACGCATTTTAGTTTTGGTATAAACTTGGGCATAGTTATAAGTTTATTGCCTAAATTCATAAGAAAACTAATGCTTTTTTAACTTATTTACCGAGAGATTACCTTGATTTCTATTTAGTTGCATCAAATTTGCGCTTGATCATAGTTTACAAGTGTTTGTGCATTAAATTAGGGAAAAATATGCATCAGATACTTAAAATGTTGGCTTCAGGGTGACTTGCTTATGAATTAGCTAAGGACAAAATGCTATAATAGTTTTTGTAGGAATTTAGGCAAAGATATAAGTTTGTCTAAATTCCAAAGAAAATAAATGCTCGTGTAAAGCGATTTGCCGAGATCACCATGATTTTTGTTTAATTGCATGATATCAGCGCGTCGTCTCAGTTTACAAGTGTTTGTGCATTATTTTAGGGCAAAATGTGCATTATTCTTATAAGGTTGGTTGAAATATTACTTGCTTGTGAATTAGCTAAGGACTAAAAACGGATTAGTTTTCTCATCAATTTTGGCAAAGTTTTATAAGTTTTCCTAAATTCCTAAATGCCTATACTGATCTACCGAGATCACTTTAATTTCTGTTTAACAACATCAAATCAGTGAGTGATCTCGGTTAACAAGTGTTTATGCATTAATTTATGGTAAAATGTGAATCAAATTCTTATAATGTTGACTGAAATGTGACTTATTTGTAAATTAGGTAGTGACTAAACGCCGATCAGTTTTCAAATGAATTTAGGCAAAGTTATAAGTTTACCTAAATTCCTTAGAAAACCAATGCTTGTTTAAAGCGACTTATCGAGATCACCTTGAATTCTGTTTAGTTGTATCATATTAGTGCAATCTCATTTTATAAGTGTTCGTGCACTAATTTAGAGCAAAATGTGCATCCAATTTTTAAAATGTTGGATGAAATCTGACTTGTTTGTGAATTAGGTAAGGACCATACGTGGATTGGTTTTCATAGGAATTTAGGCAAAGTTATGAGTTTTCCTAAATTCATTTGAAAACTAATGCTTCTTCAAAACCCATTTACTGATATCGCCTTGGTTTATGTATAATTGCATCAAATTAGCGTGATCTTGGTTTACAAGTGTTTCTACATTAATTTAGGGATAAATGTGCATCAAATTCATATAATGTTGGTCGGAACGTGAATTATTTTCTTAATTGTTATCTGATTCAGGCTACATGTGTTTATGTATTAATTAAGGGCTAAATGTGCATAAGATTGATATAATGTTGTTCGAAACGTGATTTGTCTTTTTAATCATTATCTGATTCAGGCTACAAGTGTTTGTGCATTAACTTAGGGCAAAATCTGCATCATATTCATAATATGTGTGGTTACGGGCTTCAAATCAGCGTGTGATCTCGATTAACAAGTGTTTGTGCATTAAACTAGATTGAGTACTAAACTAGATTATGCACTAAACTAGATTGTGTGAAATAACAATGGTGTGTTCACTAGAAATAATGAAAATGTACATTAATTTTTTTGAAAGTGAGTAAAAGTGAGACATAGTTGGATAATTCATGCATTGTGTGATTTAACGTTGTTTTGTGCACTAGAAATAGTCGAAATGTGCATAACCTTTTCTAGAAGTTAGTAAAAGTGCTACATGGTTGGATAGTTTATTACTTAAGTGATTTATTGTTGTTTTGTTTTGGAAAAATGTCTAAATGTGCATTAAAACTTGTTTATATCGAGTACAAGATGATTTATATTGAGTATTATACTTCGTTGCTTGAAATAACACTA
Source organism: Glebionis coronaria (assembly GCA_025667525.1). Classification (NCBI taxonomy): domain Eukaryota; kingdom Viridiplantae; phylum Streptophyta; class Magnoliopsida; order Asterales; family Asteraceae; genus Glebionis; species Glebionis coronaria. The sequence continues at coordinate 674,201,894 of CM046875.1, forward strand.
GTTTGTGCACTAGAAATAGTCGAAATATTCCTTAAATTTTTTGGAAGTTAGTAATAGTGTGACATGGTTGGATAATTAATTAGTTGTATGATTTAACGTTGTTTTGTGCAATAAAAATTTATGTGCATTAAAACCGGTTTATATTGAGTATCAAATGATTTATACCGAGTGTTAAACTGAGTTGTGTGAAATAACACTTGTTTGTGCACTAGAAATAGTCGAAATGTGCATTAATTTTTTGGGTAAAAGTGAGAATTCATGAGTTGTGTGAGTTAAAGTATTCTACAACGCAAGAAATAAGGAGTGTGGTTAAGGCTATAACATGAACTGGGAGTGTTTAAGCGAACTATGTATAATGCATTAGATCATGTAGATGGATGCAGTAACAAGTTATTGCGAGAAAGGTGTGCCTAATCTAACGTATTATCGCTTGTAACGTCAGGTTTTTATTAATTTTATTCGTTTGTTAAAGTGAATATCTATGGTACTAGTAGCCTAATAGGTACATATTTTACGCGCTTTATAGTAACATAAGGTTACATGATAAGTAATGATGTAATATTTTATGTCAACTGTTTTATTCATGTATTATTTTGAAGGACTAGTTCAACTTTGTGTGTACTGTGTTTGATAGAATCATACCATGCTTTGTTGGCGATATTTCTTAGTATCAAATGATTTATACTGGTATTTTATCGAGTTGTGTGAAATAATATTGGTTTGTGTATGATATTTCTTAGTATCAAATGATTTATACTAGTATTGATAGAATCATACCATGCTTTGTTGGCGATATTTCTTAGTATCAAATGATTTCTTAGTATCAAATGATTTATACTGATATTTCTTAGTATCAAATGATTTATACTTAGTATCAAATGATTTATACTGGTATTTTATCGAGTTGTGTGAAATAATATTGGTTTGTGCACTATAAATAGTTAAAATGTGCATGAAAGTTTTTTGGATGTTAGTAAATGCGCAACATGGTTGGAGAATATATGAGATGTGTCATTTAACGTTGTTTTGTTCACTAAAAATGTCTAAATGTGCATTAGAACTAGTTTACATTGAGTATCAAATGATTTTTACCGACTATTGAACTAAGTTGTGTGAAATAACACTAGTTTGTGCACTAAAATAGTCTAAATGTGCATTAATTTTTCTTTGGAAGTTAGTAAATACGTAACATGGTTGGATAATATGAGTTGTGTGGTTTAACGTTATTTTGTGCACAAAAAAATGTCTAAATATGCATTAACGCTGGTTTACTGACTATTGAACTGAATTGTGTGAAATAACACTAGTTTGTGCACTAAAATAGTCTAAATGTGCATTAACTTTTCTTTGGAAGTTAGTAAGTACGTAACATGGTTGGATAAGATGAATTGTGTGATTTAACGTTATTTTCTGCACAAAAAATGTCTAAATATGCATTAACGTTGGTTTATATTGAGTATCACTGATTTTTACTTAGTATTTAACTGAGTTGTGTGAAATAATGCTGGTTTGTGCACTAAAATTAGTCAAATTGTGCATTATTTTTTTTGCAAGTTAGTAAAAGTACGACATGGTTGGATAACTCATTAGATATGTGATCTAAAGTATTCTAAGAATCAAGTCTTGTGCTGCATAAATAAGGAGTGTTTGGTTAAGGCTATAACATGTACGAAGAGTGTTTAAAGCGAACTAGAAAAGTATTTCTCAGATGTATAATGTATCAGATCATGTAGATGGGTGCATACATAAGGCATGGTTGGAAATAACTAAAAACCATTATCAGGTCACTGCATAATGAAACGGTGTTTAGGTCAGACGAAAAGTATATATATAAGATGTATATATCAGTTACTGCATTATTGAGGTGTTAGACGTGGCCTAAGTGTAGTCGGTTTGGCCAGAAAAGAACAAAAAAAAATACTAAATTTTGTCTAATAATATTAGAGTTAACCTTGTGATTGTCTTAGTTCTTAGGGAAATTGAACAAATCAAACCATTGTTATTTTTCTTCTTTTTTGCAAGTAAGGAATGTCTGATCTAACATATTCTAACCAGTAACATAAATTTTTATTACAGTTATTATTTTGTTAAAGTGAATATCTATGGTACTAGTAGCCTAATAGGTATATGTTTTACGCTCTTTATAGCAACATTAGGTTTCAAAAGCAGCGAAGATGTGACCTCTTATGTCGAATCTTTTTATGTCGAATCTTTTTATGTCATTTCTTTTATTCAAGTATTATGTGTATGTGTGTAAGAACTAGTTCCATTTTGTGTTCTATCGTGTTTTATAGAATCACACCATGCTTTATTGGTGATGTTTCTTGTTTTTTTTTATTTCTGACGTTTGTTATCTATAATTATAGGATAGCTAGTTTAAGTGTTGGATCTTATATAATTTCATATTTTGTTGTAGTAATCTCAATTCTCAAAAGGAACGGTATTTACTCTTTCTTTGGAAGGAATAAAAGCTTGCCAAGTCTGAAGAAGTCAAAGTGCTTTCTAAGCCTTTCTTGGACGTCTGCAAATATATCTTACTCGTTTTATGGATCTGTGTTGATAACTTTTAATTGTAGGTGTGAATAGATCTTGGACGTCTGCAAATATATCTTTCTAAGCCTTTCTTGGACGTCTGCAAATAGATCTTTCTAAGCCTTTCGTGGACATCTACAAATAGAACCTACTCGCTTATGTTTTTTGTCTTGAAATTTTTTTGGCATTGTCATATTTTCATAGAGATGTATTTAATGGTGTATGTAATATTACTTGCACATGCTTCTGTGTGACTTGAAAGTAAACATGTAGCATTGCTACATCATTTTTATATAACAATTAAGCTATTAACGTGGCATGTCTTTTTATTTGTAAATAGTTGGGATATTTAGCTTTTTATGGCTGACTTGGACATGTGAATTGTGTGTTATAATCTCATATACGTAATTAACATTTAGATCTATGTAGCAGTTAAAAAAACTTCATCTAGAACATTAGTATTTAGTTAATGTGGAAAATAGAAAGTATTATAGTACGTATGAAGCTAGGTTCTATCATAAAGGTCTGTTAGGATTGTAGTTAGATTGTAAATTACTTTTATACCCTTAATAAATAGTTAGGATTATAGTTAGTTAGTTAGGATTATGATTTAATCTCAACCATTGATTTTAAGATCAATGGCCTAAAAGTCTTTTTATCCTTCTCTTGAAAAATAATCTTTTTATTTGATCTCTTCCCTATAAATATATATAGGTTTATAAATATATATAGGTTTATAAATATTTATATATATATATATATATATATATATATATATATATATATATATATATATATGATTATATATAGGTTTATAATTATAAATATATATAGGTTTATAATTATATATATAGGTTTATAATTATATATATATATATATATATATATATATATATATATATATATATATATATATATATATATATATATATATATATATATATATATATATATATATATATATATATATATATATAGGTTTATAATTATATATATATATTTATATATATAATTAGGGTTTATCCTTTATTGATTTATATATAGGTTTCGTGTGGGTAGGGCCAAACGGGCCACTATTATCTATCATATAATTAGGGTTTCATTCTTATCCTTTATAAATATCATGTCATTGTGATCATTGTAATAAATCAATAAAGTTAAAGTTTAACAGTCTTCTTATTTCCCGCTCTTAAGGAGTAAAAAAAATTACTGTTCGTACTGTTCATCCGGCGAAACTGTTCATTTGACAGGTACTGTTCATCAGACGGTAATGTTCCCCTGGTACTATTCATCATCGTTACTGTTCATCGGAACTATCCTATCAGTACTATTCATCGGCTACTGTTCATCAGTAAAAAATTTATTATTTTTTTTACGATTTTTTTTTTACATTGGGCACTAGCGATAGGGATGCATTATCTAAGCTCTTACATAAGAGTACGGTGGCCGAGTATGAAAAGGAGTTTGTGATACTTTCAAATCGAGTAATAGAAATTTCTGGAGATTTACTTACATATTTTTATGTAAGTGGGCTTAAACGCTTTTACAATGTGCACTCTCAAGATCGGCGCCTACAAATTTAGGAGAAGCTTTTTCCTTAGCACGTACAATGGAGGCTCGTTTTGCGACAATTGAAGGGAAAAAGCTTAGCAATGGAGAGAAATTAGATTTCATTCTATCATGGCAAAATGAAGAAGCTCAACTCGTGGTTCAAGGGTCCTTAGATGTTAATGAAGATATTAGTGTTGTTGAGGTTAGTGGCGCGATAGACGATGTCTTTTATATTAGTGAGAGTAATGTGGGAAGCATGGAAGTTCTTAACGAGTTTGACGAGTTTTCAGAAAATAAAGGGAGCGGTGGTGAAGTTATTGTGGATGGCGGTGAAGTGTGTGAGGTTGACGAGGATGAGTTCAATAAAGTGATATCGGTACTTAAAGATGGTGGTGATGATTCAAAAGCTTCGGGTCCGGAGACACGAGCGGAGGGAATAGTGAACAACGAAAATAGTTCTACACTTACTTCTTTGGTTGAACATAAAAAATCGCTAACTCTCCAACTATGGAAAATAATTGGTATCGGTGATGTTCATGAGCTCATGGATATTTGGCGCACCCATAGTTTAGTTCAACCGAATGTGTGGGAATGGATTTCGGACTCCCAACCGGCATATTCTTCGTATCACCTTGAGTGTAAGGAGAATTTTGAAGGAGTGAGGAGTATTAAAGCTTAGGCAGCGGAAGTGCGAAGAATGGTGTTGTGTTATGTCCAAGGTAGTGGAAGGAGGAAGAGGAAAAAGGGCGTTGCTTGTGTTAGAGGAAGGCAGGGTAATCTCGGGAGTGAAAGGCGAGGTTACGGTATGATTAGGATATGGGATCCCGGAATCAAGTGTGTTTTTTAAGACATCACCTTGAGGGCAAGGTGGTTTCGAAGGAGTAAGGAATGTTACGCCAGGCTTGTTGGGGTTTACTTCGTTCCAACAGGGTGAAGATAATCAATAGCCTAACTACGTACCAATGAATGGTTACCGGATATCTCTTGGAGTCGTGTAATCACTTTCCAAAGAAGATTATTCGACCCTATGCCTGGGTTAACACGAATACCTCCTTGGGATAAAACCAAGAGTTAGTTCTTGTTTTAGGCACAAATCAAGAACTCTATGCGTTTCTGTGTTTCTTGTTTCTGTATTTCATCATGCAAAATATGATCACTATTTATAGTGATCCTATTCCTTTAAGGAATGTAACTCCTAGTCAAAGGTATTAAGAGCATTAATCGGCCTATTAATCTCATAATAACCTTCATAAAGCATAGTGGTTACATGACCAGAAATCTGGTCATCAAGTCAATATTCAACCCTCATTAACTGGTCAAAGAGGTTACAAAGACTTTGTGCATCACCAGGAGCAACGTCCTAACCAGGAGCAGCTTCCTGACCAGGAGCAGCTTCCTGACCAGGAGCAACTTCCCGACTAGAAGAAACTTCCTGACCAGGAGCAGCTTCCTACTGATATCACAACCACTATATTGAGTCCAGGGAGGTAAGGGACTTAATGGGTGTACACTCCGTACCTCCAAACCCATTTACAAGTATTACCCGTTCCCACAATTGCACTAAATTTCCAACAATCCTCCCCAATTTAGTACAATTCCTTTTTGCATGAAAATCAACTTTAACAAAACCAGTGCATAAATGAAAATGTCCTGAGGATTGAATTTCCATATTAGTACATCACTCCAAAAATTCGAGAATCAGGGTGTTCTAAGAATTGAACCCTTCAACTACTTTGAACACCTGAAGATAACATACACCCAAGTTTTCAAACACTTAAAACGCTCCTGACACCATACAAGCCATGTGTCCATATCTAATTCATAAATGTTGTAAGAGCCAAAGTCCATGCTCCTTGAGGCGGCGAAACCTCAACATTTACATAGGTGGTTCCTCTTTAGTTCATGCTCCTGCTTAAGCACTTTTTCAAAGAAATTAACCATTAAGAAGTTTATAACTTCATCCTCCTTTCAGCAGGTACAAGCACATCCTTGGGATGATATGTAAAACATGTGCTTCAGTCCCCTGAATGTTCAGCTTTCCACATTGAACTCAACTCCCAAGTTTCCTCAGGAGGGAGTTGGGTGTCCTAGCATTCAGTGACTAGAGTGGACTTTTAAACCCATCCCTTTAACAGACTTTATAACCAAGTCTCTAGCCAATCCCTTCGTCAAGTGATCAGCTAAGTTTTGTTGAGACCTCACAAACTCTATTGAAATCACCCCATTCGTGATCAACTCACGAATCATGCTATGTCTAACACCTAGGTGTCTAGACTTGCCATTGTACATCTGGCTATACGCCTTAGCCAATGTAGCTGCACTATCACAACGGATAGAAATGGGTGCCATAGGTTTGACCCACAATGGAATCTCAAGAAGCAAGTTTCTCAACCATTCAGCCTCTTTACCAGCAGCTGCTAGAGCCACAAATTCAGATTCCATTGTTGAACCAGTAATGCAAGTTTGCTTCTTGGATGCCCAAGAAATTGCACCACCACCAAGAAGGAATACCCAGCCACTTGTGGATGAATTATCCTCAGTATTGCTGATCCAAATTGCATCAGTGTAACCTTCCAACACTGAAGGATATCCAGTATAAGACAAACAATAATCCATTGTTCCTTTCAAATACTTCAGTACCCTCTGAATTGCTTGCCAATGCTGAGTACCAGGATTACTAGTATACCTACTCAGTTTACCCACAGCAAATGCAATGTCAGGCCTAGTACTAGTCATGGCATACATCAAGCAACCAATAACCCTAGAATACTCAAGCTGGGAGACAGTCTGACCATTGTTAGGCATTAGTTTCTCACTTGTATCCATAGGTGTACTTACTGGAGTACAATCAAAGTGATTGAATTTCTTTAGCACCTTCTCATGTAATGAGACTGAGAAATTACAATACCATCACTTTCATGTTTAATCCTTATGCCAAGGATAACATCAGCCTCCCCCATGTCTTTCATGGAGAACTTTGATGACAAAAAATCCTTTGTCTGATCAACCTTAGCTTGGTCAGTACCAAAGATTAACATGTCATCAACATATAGGCAAATGATGACTCCTTTACCAGATTCATCAAATTTGCTATATACACATTTGTCAGCTTGGTTAAGTGAATAACCATTAGACAAAACCACTTCATCAAATTTCTGGTGCCATTGCTTAGGTGCTTGCTTTAGTCCATATAAGGACTTAATCAGTTTACACACCTTACCTTCATGACCAGGCATGATGAAGCCCTGAGGTTGGTTCATATAAACCTCCTCATCCAAGTCACCATTCAAGAATGCTGTCTTCACATCCATCTGATGAATAATCAGATTGTGAATACTTGCTAGAGCAATCAGCATTCTTATGGTACTGATACGTGCTACTGGAGCATAAGTATCAAAATAGTCTATCCCTGACTTTTGTTTAAAGCCCTGAATGACTAACCTTGCCTTGAACTTTTCAACAGTTCCATCTACCTTCATTTTCCTTTTGAAAATCCATTTGTTACCAAGTGGATGGCAACCAGGAGGTAGATCAACCAACACCCAAGTGTTGTTACCCATGATGGAGTCCATCTCATCATTTATTGCTTCTTTCCAGAAAGCAACATCCTGGGACTTCATTGCTTCATCAAATGTTTTGGGATCATCCTCTACATTAAAGCAATAGGAGTATTGATCAGAGACCTCATCCCTTGTTCCTTCAACTAAGTATAGTTGAAACTCAGGCCCAAAATTCCTAGGAGTCCTATGCCTTGTGCTTCTTCTAAGCTCAGGCTCAGGTTGCTGAACCACGACCTCATCAGTGACCATTTGAGGTTCTACTGAAACACCAATGTCCTCAGCTCTAGTAGGAGTCTTAAGGCTTGGTCTAGGGACTGATGAGAACCTAGTCTCATCAAAGTTAGCATCCCTTGATTCAATGATTGAGTTTATTGAAACTGAATCATTAGGTTCAATAACATAGAACCTATAAGCCTTGGAATGCTCAGCATATCCAACAAAGATGCATTCAATGCCTCTTTCACCCAAGGTTTTCACCTTTGGATCAGGGAGTCTTACAACAGCCCTACAACCCCAAACTTTGAGATAGTTCAAGTTTGGTTTCCTTTTAGTCCAGAGTTCATAAGGGGTAATTATGTTCCTTTTGTTGGGAACCCTATTTAATAAATAGCAAGTTGTTAACATAGCTTCTCCCCAAAACCCTTGACTCAGTCCTGAGTAGGACAACATGGAGTTAACCATCTCTTTTAGTACTCTATTTTTCCTTTCTGATATACCATTTTGTTGTGGAGTATAGGGGGCAGTTGTTTCATGGATTATTCCAACAGACTGAAAATACTGAGTATTCATGTACTCACCTCCCCTATCAGTCCTAAATCTTTTGATTTGGACTCCTTGTTGTAATTCAACTTCAGTTTTAAATACTTTAAATTTATCTAATGCTTCATCCTTAGTATGCAACAAATAGACATAACAAAACCTTGAAGCATCATCAATAAATGTTACCAAGTATTTCTTATTCCCTAATGAGGGAGTAGCATGCAAATCACATAGGTCACTATGGATTAGCTCCAAAACTGTAGTTACACGTTTTACATCCTGAAATGGTTTCTTAGTAATTTTATTCAGCATACAAGTCTGACACTTATCAGTGTCCATGTCAAAAGCTGGAATTAACCCATCCTTAGACATATCTTGCATCCTCTTATAGTGGACATGGCCTAGTCTAGCATGCCATAGTGATGAATCATTCAGTTTAGTGGTAGTCATCAGGACAGAATCAACATTTATACTAGAATCAATATTAAGCCTGAACATTTGATTACTCAAATAGCCAAAACCAATAAACACACCATGTTTAGATAAAACAAATTTATTAGATTCAATCACTTGTTTATAACCACAATTATTCAAAACACTACTAGAAACCAAGTTCTTCCTAATATTAGGAACATGCAAAACATTAAACAAAGAAACAATCTTTCCAGAACTAAATTTAAGATCTACACAACCACGTCCATGCACTAGGGCTGTTGACTCATTTCCCATGTGAAGAATAGATCCATCATTCATTGACTCATAAGTCTTGAAACAGCATCTATCTTTACACACATGTACTGTTGCTCCAGAGTCAACCCACCACGCAACATCATCAACCTACACAAAGTAAGCTTCAGATACATATGTAACATAATAAATCTGGAGAGATTCATTAAACATATTCTGACCTTTTGTGCCTGATCCATTAGCTTGGTTGCCAATGCTAACACCTTTGCAATCCCTTTTGAAGTGTCCAGGTTTCCCACACTTCCAACAAGCCACTGATGACTTCTTGTTAGGATTAGGTTTGGTGTTATCATGATGCTTACGTTTGCCCTTGTTGTCATTATACCTGGTGGAGTTGTTATGCTCCACCATATTGACAACAGATGAACCAGCAACATTGTTGCTCTTTGGCTTATCACTTTCATGCACCCTGAGGGATTCCTCAATGCGCAAATGACTGCCCAACTCAACAAGAGTTAACTCCTCCTTCTTATGTTTCAAGGTGTGCTTGAAATCTTTCCAAGAAGGAGGTAGTTTGTCAATGACACACGAGACCTGAATGGTCTCATCCATGTTCATTTTATGTTGTGTAAATCTGCCAAGTATTCCAAGAAGTTCATTGTATTGTTCCATGACTGGTCTTGAATCAGTCATTTTGTAATTTGTGAAATCACTCACAAGGAACTTCTTACTTGATGCATCCTCAGCCATATACTTGGCTTCCAAGGAATCCCATAGTTCTTTAGCAGATTCAACATTTTGGTAAATATCAAATAAAGAATCAGACATACCATTGAGAATTATGCCACGACACACATAATCATCATTCTCCCATTTGCTCCTTTTCCTCAGTTCCTCCAAAGTAGCATCATCACCACCATCCGGAATAGGAGTAGTCAACACGTACACCACGTTCATGGTAGAAAGAAGAAAGTGCATCTTCTTTTTCCATCTCCTAAAATCAACCCCTTCAAACTTGTCCAGTTTGGAGAAGTTAGCCACCATATGCTTCATTGCCGCCGCCATTGATTATCACAAAATAATCTTCTTTGATTGTTGGGGTTTACTTCGTTCCAACAGGGTGAAGATAATCAATAGCCTAACTACGTACCAATGAATGGTTACCGGATATCTCTTGGAGTCGTGTAATCACTTTCCAAAGAAGATTATTCGACCCTATGCCTGGGTTAACACGAATACCTCCTTGGGATAAAACTAAGAGTTAGTTCTTGTTTTAGGCACAAATCAAGAACTTTATGCGTTTCTGTGTTTCTTGTTTCTGTATTTCATCATGCAAAATATGATCACTATTTATAGTGATCCTATTCCTTTAAGGAATGTAACTCCTAGTCAAAGGTATTAAGAGCATTAATCGGCCTATTAATCTCATAATAACCTTCATAAAGCATAGTGGTTACATGACCAGAAATCTGGTCATCAAGTCAATATTCAACCCTCATTAACTGGTCAAAGAGGTTACAAAGACTTTGTGCATCACCAGGAGCAACGTCCTAACCAGGAGCAGCTTCCTGACCAGGAGCAACTTCCTGACCAGAAGCAACTTCCTGACCAGGAGCAGCTTCCTACTGATATCACAACCACTATATTGAGTCCAGGGAGGTAAGGGACTTAATGGGTGTACACTCCGTACCTCCAAACCCATTTACAAGTATTACCCGTTCCCACAATTGCACTAAATTTCCAACAAGGCTTTCGTGTGGGTCGGGCAAAATGGGCCACTATTATCAATCATAGGATTAGGGTTTCACTATTATGTTTTATAAATACCTTACTATTGTTCTTAATGTAATCAGTCAACTAAATAAATCAACAAATGTCTATAAGTCTTCTCTTCTCTAATTCTTAAGGAGCCAGCACACGCTATAGTGGTGCCTTATCCCGATACTTCCCGAGAGGGTCGTATCAATTGGTGCTTTCATTGAGAGCCCTCAACTAGTTGAGGGTTTTTTATTTAGGGTTCCAATCAATTCCAAAAAAAAAATTTGTTCATCGTCGCGTGTACTGTTCATCCGCAGAGGGGGGGGGGGGGGGGGGGGGGTACTGTTCATCGATGCGTGTACTATTCATCGGCGACTGTTCATCGAGTACTGTTTATCGGGGGGTACTGTTTACCGGGTACTGTTCATCAGTGGGTATTTTTCATCCGGGTACTGTTCATCCAAGAAAAAAAATAATTAAATTTTTTTATCATTTTTTTTTTGTTATGGCATCGGGCACCACTAACCGGGACGCGTTATCTAAGCTCTTGCATAAGGGTTCGGTGGCCAAATATGAAAAGGAGTTTGTGATAGTTTCAAGTCGAGTAAGAGGAATTTTGGGAGATTTACTTACATATTTTATGTATGTGGACTTAAACCGCTTTTACAATGTGCACTCTCAAGATCGGCGCCTACAAATTTAGGTGAAGCCTTTTTTTAGCCCGTATAATGGAGGCTCGTTTTGCGGCAATTGAAGGGAAAAAGCTTAGCATTGGAGAAAAATTAGATGTCGTTCTATCATGGTCAAGTGAAGAAGCTCCACCTGTGGTTCAAAGGTCCTTAGATGTTAATGAATATATTAGTGTTATTGAGGTTAGTGGTGTGATAGATAATGTTTTTGATATTATTGAGAGTTATCTGGGAAGCATGGAAGTTCTTAACGAGTTTGACGAGTTTTCAGAAAATAAAGGAAGCGGTGGTGAAGTTCTTGTGGAAGGTGGTGAAGTGTGTGAGGTTGACGAGGATGAGTTGAATAAAGTGATATCGGTACTTAAAGATGGTGGTGATGATTCAAAGCTTCGGGTCCGGAGACACGAGCAGAGGGAATAGTGAACAACGAAAATAGTTCTACACTAACTTCTTTGGTTGAACATAAATAATCGCTAACTCTCCAACTATGGAAAATAACTGGTGTTGGTGATATTCATGAGCTCATGGATATTTGGTGCATCTTTAGTTCAACCGAATATGTGGGAATGGATTTCGGACTCCCAACCGGCATATTCTTCGTATCACCTTAAGTGTAAGAAGAATTTTGAAGGAGTGGGGAGTATTAAAGCTTGGGCAGCGGAAGTGCGAAGAATGGTGTTGTGTTATGTCCAAGGTAGTGGAAGGAGGAAGAGGAAAAAGGGCGTTGCTTATGGTAGAGGAAGGCAGGGTAACCGCGTGAGTGAAAGGCGAGGTTGCGGTATGATTAGGATATGGGATCCCGGAATCAAGTGTGTTTTTAAGGCATCACCTTGAAGGCAAGGTGGTTTCGAAGGCGTAAGGAATGTTACGTCAGGCTTTCGTGTGGGTCGGGTCAAACGGGCCACTATTATCTATCATAGGATTAGGGTTTCATTGATATTTAGGGGTGTTAAAAAAAACCAAGAAACCGACGAACCGAGCTGAACCGCTCAATCCGAAACCGAAAAACCCGAAACCGAAAAAACCGAAACCGAAAAAAACCGAAACCGAAAAAACCCGCTTATAACGGTTCGGTTACGATTTTCATTTTTAGATATCCGTGGTTAACCGAACTGAACCGCACATATTATACGTGAAATTTTTTTAACTAAATTTTCAAATTATAGTACATGTATCAATTGTATTAGTGCCCTACTTTTATTATACAACGATTTTTTACTCTTAATTTCAAATTTTTAAACATGTATGTGTAAATTTAATTAATGTGATCGTAGTTTATAAATATCGAATAAATATTTTTTAGTTAATATTTTATTTATGAATATTCTAATGCACTTTTTGTAACGAAAATTTTTTTATATGATTTTTATCTATTTAATTTTACTGAATCATACGAAAACGACATCCTATGTTCTAAACCATGTTATTATTTATAAACTAAAACTTTATGAAACTTATATAATGGTTAACCGTGACCCGAACCGTGGGTAACCGCTCATTTTGGGTAACCGTATGTCCGGTTAACCGCCTTGTATGGTTCGGTTACGGATAGTAAATTTAACTAACCGAACCGTGATGGATAGTCAAAATCGTCTAACTAACCGAACCGAACCGACCCGTGAACACCCCTAATTGATATGCTTTATAAATATCATGTCATTGTCATCATTGTAATAAATCAATAAATTTAAAGTTCAACAAATGTCTAGTCTTCTCATCTCCCGTTCTTAAGGAGCCAGCACACGTTATAGTGGTGCCTTATCCTAATACTACCCGAGAGGGTTGTATCATGGGCCCTGGGTTTGGATCCGGACCGACTTGGTTTTAATTTTAATTTTCGAACAAGTTAAAAAGTAAAGTGAAGAAATTAAACCTCTTTTTAGAAGATTTATTTACATTTTTAGTTAATATTTTGCGTAGATTACGGGTATATTTGGCGTATAAGTTTACGAGATCTTATTAATGCATGGGCTTATTGTTTTTACAAATATAAACTACCTTTAAATATAAGTCTTGTTTGGTTTGATATAGCTTATATACTACGAGTATTATCTAAAAAAATAAGTTAAAACTAGCATGGTACACGCGCCTAGCGGCTGCGGGTACCGTGTAACATATCTCAATTAATAAAAAGATTTTAATTTTATGTTTTTCTTAAAATGACATTTCAAAAATGGCAATTAAAAATTTAAGTGATTTTATCTAATTTTCTAGCATAACTCATGGTAACTCTGGTTTTCGGATGAACCCGTTGGTCTGATTATGTATTCAAACTATATACACTATTATTTTAAGTAAACAACATACATACATATGCTTTTATTGAGATATATTCTCTAGTTGTATAATGTGAATATAAAATTGTATACTTAAGTAATGAGATGTATTGTATATATATTAATTGATATTAATTAAATTTAAAGAAAATAAAAATGGAGTGACATTTGTATAGTGTTGTTTTATTTGTAAATTATGGTAATGAGGTGTTTTAATTATAATAATATTAATTATATTTTAATTATATTATTAAATGACATGTGATGTTGTATTAAATGATATTAATTGTGTATTCAAATTTTTATTATTTTTATTTTCAAGTTTGAAGCTATGTTGATTTATACATGAAGCTTTATAGAAAGTAAGTTGATTTTATAATATTTTTATAAAAGCTGTTTTCTTTTGAAATATAAAAAAGATAAGATATTAAATGAAATGCTTTTTAGACTAACGTTTAAAAAAAACTTCAAATTCACCAACATGCTTCAGCAACCCGCTCCAGCTCATAATGTTGACAAAAATACCTTACATTTTCTGTTAGTAAATTGGTATAACTTGAAAACGGATAGTGCAATTTTTTTTTCTTCTTAAGTAAATTAGTGCACAATACTACGGGCTAACATATAAGTCATATACTTACGGTTTTACAATTTTTATGTAAGTCGTTTAAATTTGCATTTTAATGTTTCTTCTAAAAACTTGTATTTTACAAGTCATATACATACGGTTTTATAACTTTAATAAATATTTATTTTGATAATCTGACATAACTAAAAAGTTTGACACGTATCAATATTTACAACATTAGTACATCAAAAGAGTTTCATGAATCAAGGATCATAACGGAATAATTACTAAGATTAATGCAAATACAATGTCTAGATAAAGGGTACTGATACTCTACACCGTTACTTTTGGGAAAACCCGAAAATAAGAAAATTGCTTCCAGATAGACCTCCGGCTAAAAGAAGAGAAAAGAAAAACAATAAAACGTTGATTTATTTATTGAAAAAATTGCATGTTTTGTCTATATGGTTTACACCAAAAATCACTTTTCGTTCCTAAGTCAAAATAAATACACTGATCGTCCCTAATTTCGAAAGTTGTAACTCCGACGGTCCCTATTTTGGATGGTTGTTATCTTTTTCAGTTAAACCCAATCATTAGAAGGGTATTTTCGTCTTTGCGTTACATTATTTATCTTTTATTTGAAAGCTTAAGGAGGTCCACAAACAATCTTTTATTTTCTTTTTATACTTATTTTTTTCAACATCTCACTTTCATAAAATCTGAAACAAGCCAACACACGAATAAGCATTTTAGCTTTCTTGGGACCAAGCAACTAAGATATCATCATATTGTGTTTAACCTGCTGGAGGTCACTTTTTTTTTTGAACGGAAAAGCTTTATATAAATAAAAAAACAAGCGAGAAGCTAGGAAGAAACAAAGAGGAAATTACAAAACAGAAGGAATCAAAGGGTTTTGAAGCCAATTGTTCCATGAGATGTTAACTAACTTATTCCTATTTGTGTACCACATAAAAGAAGTGCTAGTGATCTTGTCAAAAATCTCATTTCGGGCCATATGATGATTGTCGAATATAAGCTGGTTTTGGAAGCTCCATAAGGTCCACAACACCACGCCAATAATAGCTTCAAGCATCAACTTCTTTTCGTATTGAATATGCAACTGACCAACATACACATAAACGTCCACAAGAGATGGGGAGTAGTGAGGCAAATTCAACCATGAGAAAACTTTACGCCACACACAAGTAGCATGAATACAAGTCCATAACGAATGATAAACGGTTTCTGGTAAGGAAGAGCAATTCGGGCAAAGGATAGATTCAAGCTCGATACCTTTATTGCTTAGATTCCACCTAGTAGGAAGACGATCGCGGAGAGCACGCCAAACAAAGATGTTAACTTTATTGGGGATAAAACGACACCATCTAGTTGGTATGTAAGCATCCGGAATAAAAGCATCATCTATATGAATACGAGTCTTTTTAATTGTGAATCCATTATCAAGACCCATAAGCCATACCCATTCATCACTAGCCTCCGTAAGGATAATAGGTTCAAGTAAAAAAATTAGAACACTTAACTGAATAGAATTATTACCACTTGGGATAGGGCGGTTCCATGTCCAGTTCCATCCGTCACTACATTTATCACGAACCATGCAATCTTTATTCACCTCCAAACGAAACAAGCGGGGGAACTGATATTGGAGAATAGTATCACCCAACCACTGGTCTTTCCGGAATCACGTTGTTCTACCATCATGGACTTTCCTCTTTATAAGATGGTGAGGAATCAATCCTTTCTCATTCATGGCATTGATACTTTTAGCAATTCTAGCCCATACACCATCACCTTTCACCAAGCAATTAAAGGGATTAGGGCCGTGAATTGCTTTAATGATCTTGACCCATAGAGCACTAGGCGTGTTTAAGAATCTCCAACGCCATTTTTGAATTAAGGCGTGATTAAGCGATTCCAAGCTACCAATACCAAGACCTCCTTTAGCTTTAGAGGCTAAAGCAGAATTCCAAGCAATCCATGGAATTTTAAACGTATTTCCATCTTTACCCCAGAAGAAGTGAGCTCTAGAGGATTCAAGGGTTTTGATGATGCATTTCGGAGCAACAAATAAAGAAAAATAATACGTACCTAAAGCTCCAAGGACTGATGAGAGAAGAGTTGTTCGACCACCAATTGAAAGCATGGATTCCTTCCACCTCGACAACCTGTTTTTGAATTTTTCGACAATAGGATCCCATCCTTTATGTTTAGCCATGTTATCTGCTATAGGAAGACCCAAATAAACGAAAGGAAATCGTTGAAAATTTCATCCAGTTAATACTGCTAATCGCTCAACTTCATCATACGAGACACCAACACCAAGAAGTTTAGACTTGTGAAGATTCAACTTTAATCCTGAGACGCGATGAAAACATTGAAGTAAGTTAACCATGTTAATAATATTACGCCGCGACCATTCACCAAGGAATAAGACGTCATCCGCAAAGAGAAGATGAGATATATTTTGGGATCCAAATGAAACTCTTTGAAAGTAACCAACAAGAATAGCATCTTCAACGGCTACGCGTAACCCTTCTGTAACACCCCACTTTGATAAGTGGACCGTTACGTGTATTTATGGCGTGTCATCAAAGCATGCAAGGTAAAATGTACTAAAACATACATGACCAAAAGGGAAGACCAGAATCAAACATCGGTTCCTAAACATAAGCCTACATAAATAAATTAAATGAAATTAGAAGGAAAAACATGTGTTCAAACAAGCATACGTACGCGAAGGCAAAAGGAGAAGAAGTCTAAGGCAGCTTCCATCCTATGCACGTCCTCCAAATGCTCAAGTCTGTCCTAGGGTACCTGCCGTTTTGGGACATGGAAAGGAAAGTAACGGTTGAGCAAAACGCTCAGTGAAAGGATATATGACATAGTAAAAATGGTTGAAACATAAATAAGACTGAAAGCATCAGAAATGTATAAGTCCTGGAAAACCTGGAACATGTTTATAAAACTGATTTTATAGTTTTAAAAGACTTATGGTTTTATATGAAAACTGAATTAATTAACCAATAGCCCATATAGGTCATGAGGTTCCACCGTGCATGAATACTTGGAAGGGAGACCTCATCATGCAATTAGAGGGGTTGCCTCTAATTAATTTTTCTAGATAGGAGAGATCAACTCCTTGTGAAGGATGCAAGGCACACATCACATTCACCATAAAAATCCTTTAAAACATGTAACTAGGATGCACCCATACGCCCCACATGATAATATAAATATATGGCCAAAACTGTAAAGGGACGCCACGAGCAATCACTCCGTCGTGAGGAAGTCATAACACTAGTGCCTCTAGTGGTATGGTTATGGTACATCCATAACTAGGTGACACTGGTCTTGCATGTATATGGCTTAGGCATTTAAAACTAAATATAAGTAATCAAAACATATAAAACATATACTTGGGAAAACAATTGGCTGCAAACGGGGAATCCTAATAAGGAAAGAATGTCCATCTTGAAGGACGGAAAATCCGTACCTTATGTCCTGTGATGAAAGATGAAAAGATGGAAAGTCCTACTCTGACTTCACTAGTGCTACATGAATAGGGAACATGAATGAGTTGTTTGATTATTGTGTGTGTTACTGGTTCTTGTATGTTCTTAATGTATTTTATATGTTCTTGTCATGTTTTACTGTTTTACATGTTATACTCTATTATTCATAGTTTAAGTGTAATATGATTATATAATTCATGTATTTCTTGTGTTATTATACTTGTAGTGTAATAATAAGTAACTTTCCAAAAATAGTAGGTTTCCAAAAATAGTATGGGGTGCTTGGTTGAATGTATTTAGAGGTAAGGAATAGCAATGATAATGATTAGTGGTGCTTGGTTAGCTATAATGCAATGAGCCATTACTTAGTTTTGGGTAATCCTCCATTCCTTTAAAATTTGGGGGTAATGAACTAAGTATTGCTTTTTATGTGCAGTTTTTTTTTCTCTTTATACACAAACCCACGTTCTATTTATTTTATTGTGTTTTTGACCATTTCAAAATTGAGTAAAAACAACGAGAACATGAATTTCATTCTTTTGAATAAATTTGTGTCTTGATCTATTGGCAGCAAATTTGTGATCATATTTTCACCTGACAGTTTCATATAATACTTTATTTTTAATAACCAAGTATTTTTTTAAAAATCCTAATAAATACATAATATTTAGGCTAATTTGACAATGAAAAGATGTGATCGACAATTCTTATATGAAAAGCAGAAAAACTGTATCAAACATTATTGATAAAAATTAATAAATTAAACATTATTTACACAAATAAGTTAGTAGAAATATTCTTTAATGACCGGTCAATTTTTATTCTTATTTTCGAAACCGCATCACTAATATAATAGGAATATCCTTTCCATTGCATTATATACCCATTTCTTTACCCTTTGCTATTCCCTACTTTGAACCAAGCATGCCCTAAGTTTTCTGAAATAGACAGTTTCCATAAATAGAAATAAGCTGAATGATTAAGTTAAAATATAAACTAGTTAAAGCTTATTGATTAAATGTATAAGTCATAGATGAATTATCATAGTTTATTTAACAAATGACATGGTTAATTAATAAACTATAGGTTATATAATTTAATTAAATAAAACATGATTTAATTTAATTAGTCTAAATAAATAAAATAAAGACTTGGGTAACATGATTTAATTGGTATAATTAAATAGCCTAGGTCATAACTTTAATTAAATTAAATGGACATGTATTAATTTAATTAAATAACATATAATCCGATTTATAAGTTTACCGAACCCGAGACTCAAAAATGCCTAGCCGACACCACCCAGCCGGCGGCTGGTGGTGTCAACCGGCGGCCAAAACCAACAGCCAGTGGCTAACCCGGCTAGCCGGTTGCCACTGCCTGACCAAAATTCCCACCGACTGTAGCCGATGGTTCCTCCTGCCTGGCTGCGTCTAGCCACTGCCCAAACAAAACACACTCCGGCTCAAGCCGGGTTCCCACTATTTTCAAACAAGTCCCACCGAGACCGTGTAGGGTCTTGGTTGACACTAACACCAAACCAAACGCTACCCCGACATGTATCGGGGTTTCTTTTCCTTGCGGTTGGACAACAAAAATCACACCGAGACTTAATTGTCTCGGTTGGTGGTGCGAGAAAGACCACTGAGAGCCTTGGTTCTCGGTTTGTGTGTCGGCCGAGCCAAAACCAAACCCAAATCTTGTTTATACTTATACCTACATGTTCTTGATTCTTGTTTTTGTGGATTTAGTAACATATGATCATGATTTAAATAAAAAATAAAAATAAGAAGATTAAGATTAAGGTGTTACCGAATGCGTGATTGGAAAAGGATTTAGAACACGAACACGTTAATACCAAGATCAAATATCAAAATCAACCAACACCCCTTGGTGTTCTTGTGTAGCCGGCGACAAAGGGAGAGAGGAGAGTAGAGTTTTTGTATTTTTGCTTAAACAATATAATGATAAAATCCCCTGGAATTTTATTTAGTTTAGGACTAGTATTGGTTCATGGGCCAAAAGGCCCTCTCCCTTCCTTGTTTGGTCTCCTAACCGCGACCCTCTATAGCCCAACAAACAAATGCACATAATTTTCATGTCTAAATATTATTCGTGTGTGTTCGTGATTAAATGTCGTGAATTAAATGTCGTGTTCATGATACATTTATATTATCCGTATTTACTTGTTATTTAATGTCGTGACACGCGTAATATATTATAAATGGAAAGTTTTAATTTTACGTATTTTCATGTATTTACTGTTCATGGTATTTTAATGCGGGTTTTACACCTTCCATAATCATAATGAAGATAAATGGGGAAAGAGGGTCTCCTTGGCGAAGACCTCTTTGAAGATGAAATTCAGCGGTTGGACTTCCGTTAACTAGAACGGATGTTTTTGCTAAAGAAAGACACCCACTTATCCAAGAAATCCATTTAGAACTAAAAAAACATCACTACTTGAAGGAGGAAGTCCCAGGAAACTGAATCAAAAGCTTTCTCAAAATCAATCTTGAAAATCATCATTGTTTTCTTTTTCCTCTTAAACCAAACCACTATTACATTAACCATTAAGGGGTCATCAAGGATTTGACGGGTCTTGATGAACCCTGTTTGCTCACAACTAATAATAGAATCAATAACCCGAGCTAAACAATTTGGGAGAACCTTGGAAATGATCTTGTACTGAGCCCCAATTAAACTAATGGGATGATAGTTGGTGACCAGAGTTGGATTATGAATCTTCGGGATTAGAGAGATAAAAGAAGAGTAGCACCCATTGGGGAAGATACGTGTTCGAAAAAACTCTTGAACGAATTGGAATATATCATCCTTCATAAGATCCCAGAAGCGTTTAAAAAATGTTGGAGGTCACTTTTAGAGGAAAACCCGCGGCCTAAAATCGGTACACCAACATGTTTAAACTTTGAAGTTTGAAGTCTGTATTTTATGGTATGTCCCTAACTTATGGTTCGCAACATCAGGTATGGAATCCACGAGCTAATCAAGAAGGTTATGCTCCATCAGTTGTTGAATTCCTGAGGATTATCGATGAAACTTTAGATGCATTTTTTCAGCTACCAATTCCCACACATCTAGCCTTGTTTCTGATTTAATTGTTGGGCTCGATCGATGTATTCAGTATTACACAAGCAAATCAAAATCAGGCCGTGGTAATTATTTCTTCTCATTAAATCATCACTTAATTTCACAATAAAATTTTATCTGAAAATGTTCACTGTTTTCTTATTATATGTGCAGGTTCAAGAAATACATTCATTCTAGCTATGCCCGCATTGTCCAGATATGTCGCTGAGACAAAGTTTCATGGTGTTTTTAAGAAAAACAAAAACCTGCCAATTTACAAAGACGGAATTCTCTGGTAGCAACTACAAACGGGAATAGTAATTCTTTTGGAATTCCGCAATTATGTGTACGTATAGTCACCCTTTTGAGAAACTCTGAATCCGTTCATGTTTCAGACTTTTCAAATGGTTTAGCGAAAAAATTCGAACTCACCCATGGTGCTTGCTTAGAAGGAATCAACAACTATGTGACGGATTGTATGCTGGCGAGGTATCATCTTCTGCAATCGAACCGTTCCTTCAAGACTTGGAACATAAATTAATGGTTATCACAAACACGGTGAATGAGAGGGTAAGAACACGTTTAGTTACCGGGTAAGATGGGTTTACTTATAGGCGGCTGGGGTGAATATGCTTAGGGTTGTGTGTGTGTGTGTGTGTGTGAGAGAGAGAGAGAGAGAGAGAGACGGAGAGAGAGATGTGATTTTATGGGCTTTTCTTAATAAAATTGAAAAGACAAAAAAGGTACAAATATCTTTTTTGTTCATCTGTTTATAGTCCTAAAATTAGTTCTAAAGATCTTCTACGCATATGATCAAGCTTATATTGGACAAGGTAACCTGAATGGAACATATATACATAGGCCAAATTAAGCAATCTGATGACCAAATGAATTACCTTAGATTACACTCTTGCCTCAACAAGGTTGTTGCACGTCTCCACAGAAAATCAAAGTTGACAACAGTTAGTAACTCGGAACTCTGAAGTTACTTGAATTGACTTTAAATGCCGTTAATTTGCAGAATATGGAAGTGCGGGTTGAGATGGTCTTAGATGAAAGTCTATAGACTACATAATTAGTGAAGGTTAATATGCAACAAGTGGCTGATGATTATGGTCTGAAAGTGTCGGTTGGGTTGCGACAAGTCACCAGGAATGCAGTTGCTTTGAAGAGGAGTGAAAAGGTTGATGAGGATGATTTTGGTAGATGATCACTTGTTGAGCTTAAATCCCGTTGGTAAATTTATGTTTGTTCGAATTAGGCTTGTTTATGATTAACTATATTTGTTTTGGAGTTCATACGATGATACACAATGTCGTTTATTTTTATTTAGAATTGTTGTCTGGTGATTCCATAATGGAATCAGACTCTAGGATCTCGGTTTATTGTATATTAGCATAATCATTGCGTAGAAAGTATACCATCGAGATTTTATTACAACAGAAAGGAATTTATGCAATACATGAAAAGGGCTAAATAAACATCATAAACACAGATATGATATATAGATGCTCATATGCCCCAACTCTATAACCTTTGGAGCCTCTTGGTTTTGTTACGATCACCATCCTTGTTATCGTTGAATCCTTTAAACTTCATTTGGATTATTTGGAAAAGGTTTGGTTTAGGGGGAGATAAGTACAGCCCAAGTAAACCCAGAAACCATCCGCTTCTTCCATAAAGACCTAAAATGTGGCCTCCATTTTTTAAGAAATTGAAGGGTGTTCCTTCCTCAACCCCAAATGGCCCATAGGTCCTTTGGTTGGTCTTAAAAGTGAGTGATCGGATCACAGGGTCGGCTCCATAAACCAAAGGACAATAGTGCCCACTAACACCTAACAAAACCTCCTCTGGAAATCGTAGCTTAATTTGAAATTAATCCATAATAAATCACATTATTTCATAGACAATCTATGTTATGTATAGCAAGATTTTTCGGGAGTGTTGTACCTGAGCACTTTTGGTTCCACCCATGCCTCCATGTTTTTCTGCCACTAAGGGTTTAACATTGTAATCATATGTCACATAAATTCAGTCTATGAAACTACTATATATAAGAGTGATCTCTCTAATTCCATCGTGTTCTCCATCATCCTAATGGATCCCGTAGCTTCCTCCCCATGGTCCAAATTGTATGCTCATCTCCTGGTGTATCTAAACAAATGAGATTGTGGTTGGAAATTCAGAAAAACATTGGTTAGTAAGGCATTTAAACAAGTTCTAGATCAAATTAAGCATATGGTGAGGGATATCATATTATCATACCATGGTGAGTTAAGAAATTTATTTGTTTTCTAACATATGCAGCAGCCTTCAAAGAACGACACAACCTTCAATGCACAGTGTAGCCAAATGTAGCTTGTACCAAATATATTTGTTTGATTGTTTTGAAGCCAATTACTTTCTATATATATAAGAAGCTAAGAAAGTACTATCGAGGTATGCAACCGATTCAGTCAAACGCAAATTTAAAGGTATTTATTTACTGATAAGCATATATAAAACATGCATTGTTTCTGATTCCTTTACATAGAACATGCACCATATTTGTGGATTAAAAAGGGAAAAAAGTTACCTTCCAGAACACCCTGCTCATAAATCTTGCTTTTTCTTTTGCATACAAATCTTGCCAAGATTCTGACATATTTCTGGTTTCAGCTTCTTTAGACACCATGCTACCTTCCAATGTAATATCTTTTAGAATAAAAACAAATACTATCTTTTCCTCAATTGTTTATGATTCTAAGATTTAAGTGGTGGCTAACAATTGTGGACTATCACTGATACACCATATAATAAATTATTACTAACATCTTGTCAGTCGCGGCTGGCAAAAATGATCAGCAATTAGCAAGTATACGGAATTGATTAGGAAGTCACTTGTGTCGACTTTATATGTTGGTCGTTTGTAGAAGATGAGTGAGACTATGGATCCGTTAGTGCATATGGAAGTGCAAGTTGAGATTATGGAGGGTTTAATGGCGGGAAGTGCAAGTTTATAGACTCCAAGGAAGGTTAATAGTTTGATGCAGCAGGTGGCTGATGATTATGGTCTAAAAGTGTTGGTTGGGTTGCCACAGGTCACGAGGGATGCAGTTGTTGTGAAGAGGAATGAACAGGTTGATGAGAATGATTTGGGTAGATGATAACTTGTCGAGCTTAAATCCTGTTGGTAAATTTATGTTTGTTCGAATTATGGCTGTTTATGATTCACTACATATGTGTTTCGATTGAGTTAAAGTAAATTTGGATTTGACCGATCTATGTTTAGTATGGTGTTATTCCACCTGAAAGGGAAAAGTATTGAATTTTGACGAATAGTGAAAACTGATTATTGAACTTTTAAGTAGTGAAGCATGTTGAGTCACACTAAACAAATTTTAAATGCAATGCTAAATTGTAACAAATGAGCTATTGCAAATATTTATACAGTTCATACCAGGACATGACATGTGAATATTGTACCTGCAGTTCAGATGATTATACGTAATGTTATTTATTCTAATTTAGAATCAGTTGTGATTCGACAATGAAAATCAGTTTCCAAGATCTGTTTATTGTATATCATCATAATCATTTAGTACAAAGTGAAGATGAAAATGAAATTTGAATTTGCAACTAAATATTGAGAGATTGTTTTATTTACGCCACAAAAAAGGCTAAAGAAAACATCGCATCAACAACATACTATATGATATGTAGACGCTAATATGCCCTAACTTTATATCCTTTCAAGAATTTGGCACCATGGTTCTGGGTTAGGTTCGTTGGACCAAGGTGGAGTTGATTTTAATGAGGAGGCAACATCAAGCAATGCCAACATCAGGCAATGTCTACGCAAGGTTGCAGATGGCACTTTACAACAGCTGTGAAAGTCTTATCCTCTTCTGGTGTAGCTTCATACTGCGATGATACCATTAAAGCCTTGGAGGCCAAGCATCCTTACAAGCCACCCCCATCCATGTCGAGCAGTACATATTCTGAGCATCCCCTTGTAGCACAAATTAATTGTGTCCTTGGTTGTATTAAATTATTTCCTAAAGGTACTTCATGCGGTAGAGATGGTTTGAGAGCACAACATATCTTAGATGCTTTATGTGGATAGGGGTATGTTATTTCCACATATCTCTTAAAGGTAATCACCTCGGTCGTTAATTTGTGGTTAGCGGGGAGGTGTCCGCTTATCGTGGGGGAGTTTGTCGCATCTGCTCCTCTCACGCCTCTCCTTAAACTAGATAACATGATTCGACCTATTGCAGTAGGCACTATATGGAGATGTTTGATTTCCAAGGTTGCTATGAAAGGTGTGGGTAAAGAAATGTCCAAGTACCTTTCTGATTTACAGTTTGGAGTTAGAGTGTCGGGTGGCGCTGAGGCTATTTCACATAGCGCTAATAGGGTGTTGAGTGAATACCATAATGATGGGTCTCTCGCAATGCTCACTGTGGACTTCTCAAATGCTTTTAACCTTGTGGATAGATCGGCATTACTTTATGAGGTTAGGGTGAGATGTCCCTCTATTTCTTTGTGGGTGGATTTCTTATATGGGCAAGTAGCGAGATTATATATAGGAGACACATATATCAGGTCTGCCACGGGGGTGTAACAAGGTGACCCATTGGGACCTCTTCTTTTCGCTCTTGTATTACACCCGCTTGTACATAATATCATAGACAATTGAAAGCTTCTTCTTCTTCATGCTTGGTATCTTGATGATGGAACCGTTATTGAAGAGTCAGAAGAGGTTGCCAAGGTGTTAGACATTATAAAGGTGAGTGGTCCAGGTTTGGGTCTTGAACTTAATATCAAGAAAACAGAGGTATTTTGGCCCTCGTGCAATGATGTGAAGGTCCGTGATGGGTTGTTTCCTATGGATATTCAGAGACCGTCTTCGGGTGTGAAGCTTCTTGGGGGGATCTGTTAGTAGAGACGCCAATTTTATTATAAGGATGGCCATGAGGAGAGTCGCGAATGCAGTTGATTTGATGAGTCTTCTTCCACAGTTACATGACCCATAGAGTGAGCTTCATTTACTTCAATCATGCATGGGTATTTCCAAACTCTTTTTTGGGCTAAGGACTTGCCAACATACACATGGAGGATACGACCTTGTTTTTTGACAAGGGTTTGCGTGGGTCAATTGAGAACATAATGGTTTGTGGAGTGCCATTCTTTGGAGACTTACAGTGGTGACTTGCTTTTTTACCTATTCGTGTTGGTGTTTTAGGTTTGTACTCGGCAAAAGAGGCCTCCTGCTATGCTTTTGTGGCCTCGAGAGCCCAATCTTAGGTGTTATAAGATCACATTTTACGTGACAGTGGCATATGTGGTATGGATGATGATTATGCTTCTACTTTAGCTCGTCCCCTCTAAAACCCAACAAACATTGGCGACTACCCTTTTTAGTGAAATGGTCAAGGATATGGAGGTCCACTTTGACATGACTTTGAGGCAGAAAGCGGTTTTTGAGTGTTTACGCGCGTCACATGCTCAGGATTTCCTACTAGCTATCCCTATAGACGGGCTCGGTCAACATATGTCACCAGTGGAATACCGTTCTATTCTTAAGTATCGCCTTATGATCCTATTATTTTCGTCTGATATAATGTGCCCTGTTTGTCGCAAAGCATGTTTGGATTCTTTTGGGGAACATGAAGTTCATTGTAAAGAGATCCCGGGCTTCAAGTATCGACACGATATGGTTAGAGATGTTCTTTTTGACATATGTAGGCGTGTTGATATCTCCGCCAAGAAAGAAGCACCTGTGAACTTCTTGACTGATCCGCTAGATGGAAGATCCACACTCAGACCGATGGACATTCTGGTTTTTGTATGGGTTGGTGAAAAACATGCATGTGTGGATCTGACTGGGGTTTCTCCTCTTGTGGGGTTGAGTAGCCGGGGTTTTACAGCGGGCCAGGCTGCTTTGAAAGCCGCCTCGTGCAAAGTGACAAAACACGAAAAAGCATGCATTGAAAATCAACACGTGTTTATTCCTTTTGCATTTGATACCTTCGGTTTCCTTGCACCTGAAGCGGTGGAGCTTCTGAAGAGAGTTCAACGCGTTATGAATAGCAACGTTATGACACCTAAATCCACAAATGCGATTTTTACTAGAATTAGCTTTGCAATTTAAAAAGGACTTGCGGCGCAGCTTGTGTTGAGAATAATATAAGAGTATAAGTTGCCCCTGCTAGTTGGTCAGAGTTTCCCCTGCTAGAGTAAGTTCCCCCTGCTAAATAACAAAGGCAGGGGATTGGTGCCCCTGCTGGAAGTCAAAGACCCTGCTACTAGATAAACTTGGAAGAGATTATGACGCGTTTCAGTTACTACTCCAAGATAGTTCCCTAGTTTGTTAGCAGGCCTGGATTTGGCTATGGTTTGTATGGGCGACGGCCCAGGGGCAGCCCAACAGGAGGGGCATCATTTCAAGATCCATACGTATATATACTATATTCATTTTCAGCCCATTAAACTAAACCTATTGCTACATACGTTACTTGTTGACTAGAATTTAAAAGATATTTGGCAATTGACAGCTTAGTAGCTTACTATATATATATTTGGAACCTTATTATATATTTGGAAGAAACTGTATGCGCAATTAAGGAAAACATTGACAATTTGTGTCTGTGAGTTGTGATTCCGAGAAATAAGTGTGGGATTGGAAAGGTGTTTAACAAATTAACCAATCACCGTTTCTTCTTTTTATAGATTTGATCAGGTGGTATTATTTGATTTATTTCTAACTTATTATTTTTGCGCTTGTTGAATATTATATAATTTACCCTATATTTTGTCGTGACGCACGTTTACAACCACCAGACGCTCAAAGGAGGAAACGAAACATAATCATCAACAATTAGAGCGACCTCAACACGGTTTTTATGGATGAGTTATAGTTTGAAAGAAAAAAATAGTAATAGTGTTGAAGAAAATAATGAAGAGGCTATCAATATAGTTAATGAAAATTTTATATATATTGAAAACCTAGAAAATTATAAGGTTAAAGTTAACGATTATAACAAAAATCTTTAAAACAATGAAATTCTTAAAAGTAATGAGGTTAATGTTAACACGAAGATTATGAAAATACCGAAAATCCTTTATATTGTTACGTTGACGGAGCTAAATCACAATATTTTTATGTAAGAGCTTGGGATGGTTTAGGTTCAAATTAAAGAGTTAGTCATAAGCAAAATGGTTGTTAGAGAAACTAATATAAATCATTTAAAAGTTAAATTTGTTACGCACTCTTCTTGAGAACATTATGTACGTAAGTTACGAAATGAACGTTCTTATGATAGAAAATTGTTGATTTACTCAAAAAAGCTTGATGAAGTGTTTTGTGTTTGTTGTAAGTAAAGTGTTAGATATGTTCGAAGTCAAGTACAGATGAGGTATAGAAAAATAGCTAGATCTAAAAGTAAATGGAAGCCGCCTGCTTGGCGAGGTTCAAGTACCTAGAACACGTTTTGTTTGTTTACAAGGGGCATTTTTTCGTCGGCTCGCCCACGGCATCCGAAATCTCAGGACCGGCCCTGTTTGTTAGTAGTGATCTTGTACGTGGGTTCTTATGTTATAAAAGGACTCACTAGGTTGTCATGTAAAATATATCTTTTTCTGTTCATTTCATTTCATACTTTAAGGTTTTGTAACCCTAATACCACTATTGGGTATTCGTATATCTATGATATATTAAAGTTCAACGTTTGATTTAAACATTTGTTCTTGTGCTAAACATTATATTCCACATCTTGTTTGGTTACTTTGTGCTGCAAAGTTTCTCTAGTGTTAGATTGAGTTTACTCTTTCTATCACAACCCTTAAACAAGCTAAGGTTTAAGATCTGAGTTTGGGATCAACAAGTGGTATCAGAGCTTGTTGAGAAACTTTGATTAAACCAAGAACAAAACATCTCTCTCAACCAACACCAACCATGTCTTCAGATTCTCAGCCATCCTCAAACAACAATGCTCTCAAACTTCCCATTCTAGATCCTGAAAACTTTGAAATATGGGAATTTAGAATTCAGCAGTATCTCAAGATGGAACACTATGTCCTATGGGAGGTCATAGAATTTGGTGATCAATTCACCAAAACAGTACCAGTTGAAGATAAGAACAAAGACAAGACAGAAATTGGTGAAAGATCTAAATGTGATAAAACCAAGTCTGCTGCTGTTGCAGACAAAGAGATTCAGGCAAGAAGGCATGATGTCAGGGCTCACAGCTCTTTGTTGTTGGCTTTACCTGATAGACATCAGTTAAGGTTCAGAAAATACAAAACTGCTAAAGAGCTTTGGGAAGCGATTGGTAAAACGTTGGGAGGGCATGAAGCTACTAAGAAGAAGAAAAAGAATCAGATGATAGACCAGTTTGCTTCCTTTAAGGCAAATGGTGATGAAGCAATAGGTGCCATTTACAATAGGCTCCAAGATCTGGTTGCTCAACTGGAATTCTTTGACATAGAGGTGTCATGAGAACAGGTGAATGCAAGATTCCTCAACAGTCTTCAGAAAGAATGGTTTGTCTACAAAGCCATTTGGCAAAACAGAGATGACATTGATGACAAGAACATTGATGACATCTACAACAACCTGAAGGTTTTTGAGCCTGTGGTCAATGAGATGAAGACATCAGGAACCATTCCCACTAATTCAAGTGGAATTGCTGATTCCCCTGCCAACATGGCATTTATATCCTACAGCAGGGGGATCTCTAAAAGCAGTGGGATTGAAGTTTCCCCTGCTAACCATTCCCCTGCTGCAAGGTCTGGACCATCTTATGATGAAGAAAGGCATGCAACCTTCAGTCTTGATACTACTTGTGCTTTCATAGCATCTCAAGGATCTACTGTGTTACATGAAGATCTGAGTCAAATAAGCAAGCAAGGACTGGAGAAGATGGACATTAAGTGGAACATGGCTTTACTCAGAATGAGAGCCAATAGATTTTACAAGAAGTATGGGAAGAAGATTTCCATCAATCCTTCTGATGTAGCTGGATTTGACAAAACAAAGGTAGAATGCTACAATTGTGGCAAGAAAGACCATTTTGCTAGGGAATGCAGAGGGCCAAAGAATGGAAGCAGTTATAGGAAGGAAAGCAGGGATGATGATTCTGATGATTCTTGGGTTGACCAGGTGCAGGGTTACTTATGTGTTAACTCTTTTTGTTTAGAACTTAGCTGAATGGAGGACTCTTGAGTTTCTATGTGTCTACCTTGTGTCTACAAGGGTGTGCATTAGAGCAGAGCTATTTAGCATTGATCTATTCACGATTAGTCTAATACCCTTAGGAAAATTTCCCCTGCTTTCAATTTTGATACCCCTGCTTGTTCAACATCCCCCTGTTTGACCGTTGATCGACAAAGTCGCTACCCTGCTTATAGCCGTTGGGCCTGCTAGCTAATTTTTTTGTTAGGGAATATTTTATTCTTTTCAAAAGATATTTAAGGCGCTTTCCTCGCTGATTGGTAATCTTTTCTTTATTATTTCAAATAAATTACTTTTTTATCAAGATTTATCTCTGATATTTTTTCAATTTGAAAATTTGGTCCAAACATAGCTCTTCAATTCGCCTATATAAACTTAATTTCATTAACCAGCAGGTCTACCTCTCTCTTTCGACCAAATCCCACTAAACTTTCACAACTATAAACCTTCAAACGTTTTCAAACATTTATCATGTCTCTCAAAATTGTTGCTAATCACAATCAAATTGCTCTTTTACATGATGAAACAGCAGAATTTACTGATGCAGTGGCTTTTCTAAAATCTTCATATTTTAGAGTAGCTCTTCTCATTAATCCCAGGATTTACACCTCACACATCCAAGAGTTTTGGTCTAACTCAATGACCAAGACGGTGGATGGAGAGGTAACAATTCAGAGCATGGTAGATGGTCATCCCAAGGTAATTACACTTGCCTCCATTAGAGACAAGCTTGTTTTGGATGATGAGGATGGGATTGCTAACCTACCTGATGCCGAAATTTTTGAGGGTCTTGTAAAATTGGGGTACACTCTTGCTGAAAATCAAAAGTGTAAGTTTGCTAAAGGTCAGTTTGCCCCACATTGGAAATATTTTATTCATACAATTTTACAATATTTTTCACCTAAAACCACTGCTTTTAATGAATTTGGAAGTGAGGTTGCTTCTGCCCTGATATGCTTAGCAACAGGGCGAAAATACTGTTTTTCTCAAATGATTTTCAAAGGAATGGTCAAAAACGTTACAAGCAGTTCTAAATTTTGTATGTATCCAAGGTTTACACAACTTTTGCTGAATATGAGTGAACATGGTACTATCAAACACAAACGCCATTTTTCAGCCACCAAACATACTACTAAACTGTTTACCACACTTGCTGCACCATCTCAACAATTTTCTGGCAGGGTTGTTCCTCTCACTCCCATCATGATGAAACAAATTAGACAAGAAGCAGCTAAAACAAAAGTAGCCACACACAAACCAATTGATTCCCCTGCCAAAACTGATGATCCCCCTGCCAGCTCACTACCCCCTGCTGATCCACAACATGAAAGGAGAACCAAAACCAGGTTTGCCAGGTCTCCCTTGCCTGGTGACTCTTTAAAAGTAGCAGAGAGGAGAGCCTCTAAAAGGTTGGAGCACACTGAGGGTTTGGCTGCCACTACTATCTCATCCTCAAGGGATGAGCATGATAGTGACACCATAAGTAAGTCCTCTCCCTCACTCAGTGATACCCAAAGAGGGGAGCAATCCCCTTCTAGGGTTGAGAGTAGAATGCAACCATTGTCCATCTTGGAATTGACGAATATGTGCATTAGCTTGCAAGAGCAAAATGCACAACTTATACAAACTGTCAAAAAGCAAGGCCTGGCTATAAATAATCTAGAGACCAGACTTGCTACACTGGAAGGGAGGAGAAAGCCTAAGCTTATTATATCCATAGATGAGGATGCTTCCAAAGGGGAGGAAGTTCCTAACACAGATGAATCTACTCAGTGGTATGCATTTCCTAGTGGACAGGATCTAGGACAAGAAAAGATGGTCAATGATGATAAAGGAAGTGATAAGGGGAGTGCTACATAATATATTGCCCAAGCCTTGCTGAATATGGGCAATCAAGGAGAAGCCCCTGCTTCTATAAAAGTTTCCCTTGCCAAGGTAGATCCCCCTGCTGTAATTCCTTCCCCTACTAAACCTATTACACAAACATTTGTTAGGAAAAACAGAAGGCAACCAGCTCAGAAGGGAATAAGAATTAGAGAACCTGCACCAAAAGCAAAACCAGCAGTGGATCCAAAAGATAAGGGAAAGGGGATAATGATTGAACAGCCCAAGAGGAAATACAAACATAAAACGCTTGAACAGCTAAGGGCTTAAGAAGAATATGATGAACAGGTAGCTCTTAGACTTCAAGAAGAAGAGCTACACATGCAAGATCAGAGAATGCAAAACAGATGAGGCCCAAAGAAATGCTTAAACATATTGAAATCATGCATAGAGAGTAAAGGGTGTCTCATGTTCAAGAATTTATAGATCAATGGGAAAAGGAGTTGGTGAATGCTCCTTTGGAATATAGGTATGAACTGAATCTTTTAGTGTTCAATTATCAAAAGGAATATCTGGAAAGAAGGGTGAGTCAGATTCAGAAGGAAAAATATTTGAAGTCTGAAAAGAGGAGGCTGGCACACTACAAAGTATTGCTCAAAATACACAAGAGGTGGACTGATGCTCACTTCACAAACATGACTTTTGAGGATATAGAGAATGCAGTCAGACCAGTTCTAAGAGAGACAAATGTGGATGACTTCATTGGTATAAACATTCCTAAAGAGGTTGAGTATCTCAGGAGGCAAAAGGAATGGAGAGAGCTAGGGAGTCCAGAAAAAGAAAGGCTGAAGGAACGGGGAAACAACTCAAGCAGGTGCATCATCTCAAGCAGGTGCATCATTCCAAGCAGGTGCAACTTTCCCAGCAATTGAGAGACCTGTTCTCAATACACAGAGAGCAGCCAAAAGGTTAAAAAGGATGGAAAAGGTTGGTATAGTTACTAAGGAGACTCAGCATCCCTCTAATGAAGAAATAGATAAGCAGCTGATTGTGCAAGAGAATGATGAAATCTCACCCAGTGAGTTTGGGAAGAAGTATGCCATAGTAGAATATGTTGTTTATGAACACAGGGGGATGACTTGTGGAAGCTTACAAGAGCTGATAATACAGCACATACATTTTTGAGTTTAGATCTCATGTTTCAAACTTTAGATAGTGAGGACTTAGATGATCTATGGAAGCTTTTAAAGATGACATTTGCTGCAAATCCTCCTACTATGGATGGTGTAGAGAAGGATCGGTGATTTGGGAATGCATGCACATGATGTATGAGCATGAGATGTTTGATCCCATATTTGATGCAGTAAATGGGGAAATCTGTTGTATTGAAAGTTGTTACCAATTCTGGGGTTTATGAGGTAGCCATGGAATGTGTAAGTGTTTATTTGCTTAATCATCGTTATTATCCTTTCACTCAAGAGACCTTGAAGAAGCTGGCACAGGCTGATTTGATTGTAGATGCTAAAGCACATGTTTCTTATGATTTGGTAAGGTTAATGTATAGTCAACTTTGGCCAGGAACTTTGTAAGCATCCTCATCAACTAGTATTTATTCAGAAACTTGTCTTTAGGCTAAAGCACAAGTTTAGGGGAGGATTGTTGGGAATAAATATAAGAGTATAAGTTGCTCCTGCTAGTTAGTCAGAGTTTCCCCTGCTAGAGTAAGTTCCCCCTACTAAATAACAAAGGCAGGGGGATTGGTGCCCCTGCTAGAAGTCAAAGACCCTGCTACTAGATAAACTTTGAAGAGATTATGACGCGTTTCAGTTACTACTCCAAGATAGTTTCCTAGTTTGTTAGTAGTGATCTTGTACGTGGGTTCTTATGCTATAAAAGGACACTAGGTTGTCATGTAAAATATATCTTTTTCTGTTCATTTCATTTCATACTTTAAGGTTTTGTAACCCTAATACCACTATTGGGTATTCGTATATCTATGATATATTAAAGTTCAACGTTTGATTTAAACATTTGTTCTTGTGCTAAACATTATATTACGCATCTTGTTTGGTTACTTTGTGTTGCAAAGTTTCTCTAGTGTTAGATTGAGTTTACTCTTTCTATCACAACCCTTAAACAAGCTAAGGTTTAAGATCTGATTTTGAGATCAACAGCTTGTTGCTCACTTGCCTTCTATGTAATTAAAATTTTCATAGCAAACGGGTTTAATCCTTTAAGCACCATCTGGAATCGTTGGAAAAAGGTTGGTTTAAGTGAATCCAAAACCACCCGCTTCGTCCATATAGACCTATAATGTAGCCTCCATTTGTCAAGAAATTGAAGGGGGTTCCTTCTTCAACCTCAAATGGCCCATATGTCCTTTGGGTGCTCTCGAAAGTGAGTGATCGAATCACTGGGCCTCCTCCATAGACCACGGGACAATAGTGCCCAACTGCCCACTAACACTTATCAAAACCTCCTCAGGAAACTGCAGCTTAATCTGAAATTGATCCATAATAAACTGCATTATTCTATATACACATTAGAATAACGTACACCAAGATATTGTCAGAATGTTGTACCCGAACACTTTGGGTTCCACCCATGCCTCCATGTATTTCAGCCAACAAGGGTTTAACATTGTTATCATATGTCACACGGATGAAGTCTATGCAACTACTGTATACAAGAGTGATCTCTCTAATCCCATTGTGTATGACATCATCCCATTGATTCCCTCCATTTCCTCCCCATGGTCCCGATAGCATGATGCTCTTCTCCTGTTGTATACAGTATATATGTCAGTAAGATCATGGACGAGAAAAAGTTAAGCACACAGAAAGGGGAAGGAATTCATACCATTGCGAGTTAAAAAATGCCGAGTGAAAGAGAATATGATATATGCAAATGCTGTAGCTTGTTTCAAGTATGGATGTGTTATTGTTTTCAGCCCAAATTGCAGAAGGAAGAAATTCTCTAAACATGGTGCATGCAAGAAGAATCACAAGTTTAACAGAAATTACTCTTATTTAGTGGAAGTGATCCCTTGTGTTTGTAATGTGTTCATCATCTTTGATGGCAAAAGTAAGAAATTCTCTAAACATCATTGGATTGAATGAAATAGGCGAATACAAGAAGAATCAGAAGTTTAACAAGAATTACTCTTATTTTTCACTTGCAACGCTGCACAAACTTTGTAAACCGTACTTGTTTGGTTATCAAACAGTAATCGTGAAGTATGTGCAGACACAACAACCAAAAGAAATTGGGGATCACATGACAAGCATAATTGCCATGAAGAACTTATATAATGACAAGAGGAGCTTATATAACAAACTAATCAAGTTTGGTACCATCTCAATAACCAATCCATAGCAAATACACATGCCAAACTAAAACATTTTCTCAAAATCAAGCACCTCTTAAAAGGTTCAGTATGTAAAGCCTACATACCCTTCCAGCAAACACAAAATCAAACACTTAATAATAAAGAAACAAACTCTAAGCACGCTCGCCACGAATACGTCTAGCCAACTGAATATCCTTGGGCATGATAGTCACTCTCTTAGCATGAATGGCACACAAGTTGGTGTCCTCAAACAAACCGACAAGGTATGCTTCAGCAGCCTCCTGTAGCGCCAACACGGCGTGACTCTGGAACCTCAAATCAGTCTTGAAATCCTGAGCGATTTCACGAACAAGCCTTTGGAATGGCAATTTGCGGATGAGAAGCTCTGTGCTCTTCTGATTTACCTGTTAATATATTACCTCAAACTTTTTAATACCTATTTTACCCTTCAGCCTAATGCCAAATTTTGCATCGTTAGTCCTTTAACTAATGATCATTTACTCAGAAAAAAATATTTAACTTACAAAAATTATAATCTTTCCAAAAAAAAATAGAGTTAAAAAAACTTTTTTTTTTTTGCTTTTTACGCTTTTCTTGAAATTTTTTAAATTAAGTTTCGATTTTTTTTTGAAAAAAAAGTTTATTTTTTTCCGAAAAAAGTTAACCTTTTTTTTACATTTTTCTCTTAATTTTTTTGAAGTTATAAATAACTTTTAAAAAATACTCAGAAAAAATTAGTTTTTTCTGAAAATATAAACTTTTAAAAAAATTGAAACAAGATTTAAAACAATTTGAATTTTTTTTAACTAAAAAAAGGTTTTTGTAACTTCGAAATTTTTTTAACACAATTTTTTTATATTTGAAATATGTTTGAAAAAATTATAATTTTTTTATACGTTAGAACTTTTTTTTTTTGGAAAACAAAAACGAACGTTAGTTTAAGGACTAACTATGCGAAATTTGGATCGGGCTAAAGGGTAAAATAAGTAGAAAAAAGTTTGAGGTACCATATTAACAGGTAAACCGGAAGTTCAAGTATTATCTTGGCAATTTAATGAGTACAAGTATGATATGAATATATCTGAGAAAGTACGTAGCTATTAAATGCCTTAAACCGTTTATTAAAATACAAGCTCAACAAAATATTCAATTAAAAAATAATACTTATAAAAGAGAAAACGCTGAAACTAGTGGCTTCACTCGTGTTTTGATGTTAGGGGTGCGGGGTCGGTGTAATGGCATCATGCCATGTATGAATGGCCAAGTCCTTCGTAACCATATCCGATCCTTTCATATGTGTTACTAAATTCGCTTGTGCTCATAAGGCAACCGAAACTACCGTGACTCGGTAGCTCAATTGTCAATTAAAAAATCAGTTTTTAAAACGTTGCTTTTAACTAAAAGACACTGTATTAAAGGTGTGGATGGTTGCCTGGTTAAGCCATCTTCCAATATGATATGCACACTGTAACAAGCCATATAGATGTTTTGAAGGTTTATAAAGTTCATAACAATTATACAAAATCCTAAATAAGATCAAAAC
This sequence comes from Glebionis coronaria, assembly GCA_025667525.1. Lineage (NCBI taxonomy): Eukaryota > Viridiplantae > Streptophyta > Magnoliopsida > Asterales > Asteraceae > Glebionis > Glebionis coronaria. The sequence goes on from CM046875.1 coordinate 674,238,833, forward strand.
ACATAGCGGAAACGATTTAATAAGATCATAATTAATAATATAATTATAATTAATCGAACTAGGGTTACATACCTTTATCCTAGCGAAGATCCACAAGATCACCAACGAATCATCAATTAGGGTTTATGACGAACACTACCAAGATATAGTCTAAAGTAAGACTACATTATGTTCTTGTACACACGTAATACAACGAGTTAACTGTGATTCTAGCACGTGTAAGCCGAGCTTCTACACTTGTGAAAAATCTACCCAACAACCCTATAGAGGGGCTAGGACTAGATTGTTGCTAATACAAAACCAAAGGATAAAAGGAACCCTAACAAAGGTGTTTTTCCTTTTGGTGTTGATCGCAGTTAGAACCCAAAAAACAAACAAAAACCAAAGGAACCCCTTAGGGTTTCGTGGGAGTTGATCAGCCAAAATGAGAGAGACAAGAGAAAGTGAGGTCAAAAATAATGAAGGTTTTGATGTGTTTATATAGGCTTACAAAACTTGTAGTCCAAGATAAACTAAATAAGGCAAGAAAATCTTTCTTCCTTTTTTTTTTCTTTTCTCCACCGCTGGCCCAACCCACAAAGGGTATTCCGGATCTTTCTTTAACTCTTGTTAATTATTCCACATTAACCGTTAAGTCCTTAACTCTTAAATTTAACGACGGTTAAAGTTATTGCTCGATTTAATTTAATAAACATATAAATATATTTATTAAGGTGGTGTTTGTTTTTGCCAAAAATGGTCTGACCGCCTCTGACATCTGACCAGTCAGACGCGGTCAGACGTCAGAGTTGTTTGTTTTTTTTTGTTGAATCAGACATGATAATAGGTTATCCATCTGACTGAGTTAGAGGCGGTGAGCAGGTCTTACTGGCTCTGACTGCAAAAAAATCTTCAGCCACCTCTAATGTTTGAGATCATGTTCTGTTTGTATTTAGTAAACACATAACATAACCAAGAAAACAAAGATCTCATAGAAAAACTTTATAAATTCAAGTTAACCATCATGGATCTTTGCTTAAAGATAGATAAAAAGAACCTGTTCTTCAAAATGATAATTGATTTATGTCGTTGGTTTGTAGTTATAATTTGCAAAGCACTTTGTTTAGAATGATTCGTGGGTTCTAAAAAAGGAGTGTGAGATCAGATATTTGTGTGAGTTTGTTTAGAAAAGAAAGAGACCAGCATGTTGTTAATTTTTTTATTTTGGTTCTTGTGAGACCATGAGTGGTGGCTGAAAAATAGGAGATGAGAGAATACATTAGGATAGGGTTATAATTATCTCAATATTTGGATATGGGCCGAATTTCATAAAGAAAGAGAAACAATGGGTTGCAAGTTTGAGATTAGCAAATTGTTACTGTAGTGTATAATAATTGGTTTATGTGTAATTCGGGTTGAGTTACAAAAATCGAAAATCAAACTAAATCGAACACGAACAAAAATTCCGAATATGAAATTCGTGTTTTGGTTCATAACCGAACCGAACTGAGTTAAATATTCGGGTTATCTAGTGGTAATAGCTTACGTTGTCTATAAATTCATATAATTACATTTTAAAAAATACAAATAAAATAATTCGGGTTATTATAGTCAACTTAAAAACCGACCCTAATTCAAATCAGCTTTGAAGCTGATTTCAATATTCAAAACATTCATCTTTAAAGATATGTTTTAGTTATTTATTCATCGTTTTTTATAGTTTAATATATACTTTAAAAAAATAATCATTTAAAACCATTCAGACAATTATAAAAAACAAACAACGTTATTTCATTCAGATTCAGACTTTATGACCGCCTCTTACCAATAAGGGTGTGTTTGTTTTTGCCAAAAACATCTGAACCAAGTCTGAATCTGACCAGTCAGACACGGTCAGATGTTTTGGCTGTTTGTTTTTTCTCAAGATTCAGACATGGAATGATAGAACTCGTCTGACTCTGTCAGACGTGATGAGCACATCTGATCCATCCTTAAAAGCCTATTAAACCTTTCTATAAACTCATGACACCTTCAAAGCTTTCACCTTTTGTCCTCTTCACAACCACTGTCGGCCACCTAGCTCCAACCTCGACCGCCCATCATCATCGTCTCCACCTACAACCGCCATCTTCTCCACCCTCAAAACCCTATTAACCCTTACAAAGGTATTTTTTATACATTTTTATGTTTTGATGGAATAATATAAAGAGTTGAGAAAGAGAGAAGAGTTATGGTAGATAAAGAGAGAAGGAAAGTGATGAAAAAAATATGACGGCTGCTATTTTGGTGTGAAAGGTTGAAAGTAGAGCATTATATTAGGTTACGTACTTTTGGGCCTATTTTTATAAGTTCTTTTTATTAGTTGTATGGGCCAAAGATAAAACACACTCTAAAAGTCCAAATATTTGTATAAGAAATTTGTAATTGTATAAGACTAGTTACAGCCGAAATATTTAATTTTTGAACTTGTCTTGTAGGCCAAAATGGTTTTATGAAATTTTGTATTATATTCGGACTACAAATTGTGTTTGGATTGAATTTTTCGGGTACTTTGGGTTAAAAATCGGAGTTTTCGTGGAACGAAGAAATTAAAGCGAATAAAATAGCACGTTTGTTGACAGGGGTGAACATAAACCATTAACTTGTGAGCATATCTTTAAAAAACGGATAATTCAAACCATTCAGACAATTATAAAAAACAAACAACAGTTTTTCATTCAGATTCAGACATTACGACCGCCTCTTACCATTCAGACCTAAAACATCTTAATGAAACAAACACCACCTAAATAAATTAACTCTTTACGTATTGTGTGCAATCCCGTAATCCCGAGTTCGATCCTAACACACGACTATTTAAATTTATGTCCATAAACTTTCAGCTCCCACTTGGACAAATTTCGAATATCGTGATTACATTGACTAGCGTCTAGTTACGCTAGCAATATCTCTAGTACAACTCGAGTAAGGTTTCTTGGATAAAACCTTTTAATGATTCATCATTATTATTATCCTTTCATTTTTAATACAACGTTAATAAGGATATGGATCTTAGTCATTCCTTTCATTAACCATTTTGTTTCTTGTTCATCGGATTCAAGCAAGATTACCAAAACTTCTAAACATAGTTTAGAAAGACTTTGGGTACGGCCATACAAACATCTTACTAATCCCACGAGGGGCCCAGCTGTATTAAACTTCAAAATAAATTTGAAGGAAACAAATTTCATCTTGACTACAAGCAAAACTTATGAATTTTGCAACACTTCTGAAAATAATCCTTATAGCTACCAGTTACGTTTAGCGTTAGATTATTCCACACAATGCACTAGATTCACATCAGTTTCCTGGTATCTCAGGTCTGAGGATAACTATTTATGATTTACTTGATGACAAAGATCCATAAAGTAAAATCATATAGTTGGGATAAGTCCAATACTCGAATCATCGAATATTATCCAAAATTGATCAATATACTTTCAAGTATACTCTATCACTATTTTGATTTGTCTTAATTTAATAATACTCCCATATTATTAATCGACAACGGACATTTAGCATAACAATTTATTCATGGATTAAAACATGTAAAATAGGATACAAAATTAAATAACCAGAATAAACGAAACCCAGTCTTTATTCCATTAAATAATAATGTCTTAACATCCTTTATCCAAATACTAATTACATCAATGCATGAAAAACATGGTTGATGCATCATGCCTCTAGTAGTGACCTTCACACTTGTTTGACAAAGCATAAAACAACCAATCTTGACCTATTTAGAATTTTGAGAATACTTCTTCAAGAATTTAATTCATTGAAGCTCCTGTACATGTACATTCAAATAGTTTGATATTGCCACATAGTATCAAAATTATAAAACATCCTTGATCAACAATTTACTAAACTTCCAAAAACACATTTGAAGTTCAAAGTATTCTAATTCTTTAATGTATAATGCAACATGTCATCTCCAAAGATACCATGACTAATATTGAGTGTTACCTCAATTATATCTTTCAAGTTTTCTATAACTTGGCATAAAAGACATAAATACGTTACCTATGATATCCATAATGTAATGTTTGATTCCAACCAAACTTCCAAGTTTGTTGGCTATGATAATTTGCACAACTATTGACAAATTACTCATCCATAGAATATGGAAGTTGATCCAAGATTTAGGATGTTATTCTATATCCAAACATATTCCTTCAGAATATTTATTACACAAGTTATTTAATAACTTTCAAATAGATATTAATATATTCAAAACATCTTGCATTTTAAACATGATATAAATACAACATGAAACACATGAAAATTCTCAAACCAGATTTAGATTTTTTCATGTTCTAAATATTCATATAAACTTACTACATGGTATATTATGTTGTATTTCTACCGCATAAATAAATAAATTTATTTTGTTTTCAAGGTTATGTAGCTTACTTTCTTATATGTCTATCCAACATATATAATTTAAGAAAATAACCATGATACTCCCACTAGCTTTTAGGAATACTCACAAATTATCTTATTCCAAATTTAAATCTAATCTTCGATTTCAAATTAAACATAAGATAATTTCCTAGATGCCTGCATTTATCTATTCATGAATAATTGCACTTTGTATTTTTCAAAGATTTATTTTTTGAATTAATAAACTCCTTTCGATTACTTAAGTCTGTGCTCAAGTAGTCATTCAAGAAACAGTTCATACATATTTAATTTTGTCAATTAAAATATGACCATCAAAATCTTTATATATTAAATGCATTTAGGAAAGAATACTCAATCACAATTAATTTACTTAAGTGTGATTAATAATCTCTTCATAATACATACATTAAATATGTGTACAATCTTGTCCATGTAATTTCGATACAAGGTTTTAAACCACCATAATGGTCGTTTCTACCTTTCTATGACGAAACTTATCTTTAATTTCTAGTCAAACTATTTAAGATAAACCAAATCTAAATTTATTATCTTGTTTGGACAACATTTATAACATTCATAGTATGAGTAGTTTACCCAAGTCAATATTTGGTAAAAAAAATCACAACGATTATTTGTAACTTATAATTCTCAGCATATAAATCGCATATCTGAGATATCCTTGCGGATCTATGACTTAAATTTCTTTATCTTGAGAGTTAGCATTAACACGCCTACCTCATGATAATTACTAGTGTATTTAATAAGATTATGTATTTTGTAATTTTATCTTTCAAGATCAAACTCCCACTCACTTTTAGTAACTTAAAGTTAATCTTTAAATACATAGCAAATAGATCAACACTTCAACGTTATCTATTTGGGACTTTACATAACACAATGACAGTTCCTATCTCTTTATTTTCTAACAACCCACTTCATAAGTAGTTTAGCAAAATCCGAACTTCATTTAAGACATAATTTGATTCATCACACTCCATATATAATGGTAACTTATTAATCTTCTTAGCTCAAGTCATACTCAACTTTCTAACCTTGATATGTGTTAGAAGAAAAGGAATATATAGTTATCTGAATTAAACATCACCATCATATTGAGAGTTTGATTCTCTTAATGAACATACCATAACAATGTTGTATTTCATTTAGAGAAATATTGTAAGTTAATCTTAACAACATAAATATAAATATATATCTTTCGGTTTACCTATAAACCACCTAAATCATCTTAATGGTAAAATAGATTTCCTTACCATTTTGCATGCTTTATAATTCAAGTACTTATAATACAAAGTCACTTCATTTTCATGTCTTAAAAACATAAAAGTTATAATTTCATTATACGTTTTAAGTCATTTTGAAAATGACTCCATGTATATGTCTTAGCGAAATAGAGACAATACATTAACGCCTTACTTTACATTATACGTCTTTCAATACTTTATGTTTGTGACTTTATACAATAAATCATAAATATGTATAACTAAAGTAATCATGAACACCACTAGGTTTCAACAATCTTTTCAAGTTATTCCCTACTATGTCTATTTATGTAATTCAAAGAATACACAAATATTTACTTTAGTAGTATAAGATTACTCTATGTATTTATGTCATTCTAGGAATTATCCATCTTAAGAAACCGCAAAATAATCCACGCCCGATCTCACGACATGTGGATATTTTACCTTTGTGTTTACAATTTAGTTCAAGCTCTCACATGACTAAATCAAAACAACAAGTGTTTCTTAATGTGAATGATATATATACTTCTAAGTAGTCTTTAATAATCATATTGACACATGATCTAACTTTTATCTAATATTAATTAGATTGTTAGTCTCCTATCTTGAAGTCAAAAGAATCATATCTTTATGAGTTGTTTCTTGCACACAACATTCATTTCTCCCACTTGTGCACAGAACAACCTCATACATTAGATAAACATCACGTCTAATGTTTGTCTATACAACATATGATTGTGTCATATATACTAGCTTTTACAAGTAGATATAGAACCACTTAATCAACAAGAATCAGTACATAACTATCATTGAAGATATTAGTGTCAAAATTTCAAAAGTAGTTATCTTAGGACATAATAAAGATAATATGGATTATTACCAAGACGACAAAGCTTGTAACTCCCACTGAATTGAAGAATGTTTTAATAAACTAAAATTCAGTAATACAATATTGTAAATGTTTCATATTTAGTGAAACATATTAGTGTGTTGTCTACTTTCTGAAAACGCATTCGTAACAATTGCTTACACTGTTGAAAAACACATTCGTAACAATTTACTTGTAGTGTTTAAGAGTGTACTCTACTTCGTAAATGATGACTTAACCATCAATTGCTTTAACCTGAAAGACTTGCCATGTAATTTCTTCCTTAATAGGTCTACCAACCACACAATGGTGTGTAGTGCCTATAAATAGTGAAAGCACAACTACTAGATAAAATATGCTAGTTTGCCTTTACACCAATTAGCGGTAACCATTCTTAAAATGTAATAACTCAAAATATGCACTTTTCTTAACCATTAAAGTTTGCTATGTGTTATGTATTTAGAATTAGACTTTTCTAAAATTCTTATTGCTCTTTCTTCACTCATGGAAAACAGTTTAGGTTTATCTTTTCATTGTAAATTGACTCTATCCTCAACCATACGGTTTCTAGATCAATAAATAAATGAATAAACCACGTTTACGGTGTAACGTTGCATTAATACATTGTAAAAGAATTTACAAAATTCAATTTTAGTATTTTCGATAATAAAATACTTTATAGAAAATAAAATTACCCTGGTAAATTAACCATAGTATTTTCCTTGAATCCTAGAATCCATATTGACATAAACTCATTACATCAGTTGATCTGCTAGTAATGAATGTATTCAACATAGTAACTTGTCGAACAATAATTGACAAAAAAATTTGCAATTTCTAGATATTTAAGGGATTTACATTGCCAAAAGAATATTTTGCATTGTAAACATGTTTCATCCCTTATGAATGCCTTAAGTTTTTAGATCTCACTGAGTAACTTAATTAAGTCGTCTAATCCAAAGAACGTAAAACCTTCATGTGCAATCTCATTCAGTCATGAAGTTTTCTCTCCATTATAACATCGACCAAGATCTCACATGACGACATTGTAACTTCAAGTGTTCGTTAATTAGGTGGCATTCGACTTAAATTTAGGGTATAAATTTTGATGTCAAAATCAATGTATGGAGAAGCATGCATACAACTTCATAGCATAAGTTTAATAAAACATTTAGTAAACTTTTTCACGAGACTAAATTTCTACATAAATTATATTGAGGTATTGGTTAAACCAATCAAAGAATTTACCCACAACTATTCACAACGTACTTTTTCTAGAACTCGGCTAAAGCACAAAGCAATACCCTTATTCATTGTGTTTCGGATGTGAATTTGCGGTAAATCAACCTTAAGGTATAATTCAATTAATAATCATAGGTAATTTCAATTTGACGCACAGGCGAGCCGGTATTTTAGTCATCGACTAATGGCATAACACCTCCTTCCTTAACCGGGTACATGACCAGCGGTGCGTTATACCCACTTTATAGTTTGTCAAAAGGAGTAGGTCGTTAGATTATTATTGCAATTCACCAATCAACGTAATCTTATGTAATTTAGATATCTAACAAATCTTTATATAAATATGATTTAGTCCATACTATTTCGTGTCTAAAAAAACCCTTGTTTACAACAACTCGAACAATTTTAATATAAACAAGTAAAAAACAACTAAATCATAAACACATAATAACAAATTTATATGTGCAACAAATAAATCAAATATCCACATGAATACGATTTATTTAATAATCATCAAATCTAGGTTTTTATATTCATATAAAAATCTTTCCTAATTCAAGATTTATTGAATCAAATAATCACGTAGCACATAAAATCATATAAACATATAATTTTACGATCTATGAAAACATGCACGTTGTCATGGATTCTCCCCCAAACCTTAACAATTAAATCTCTACGGATCGTAACCATACATGACATAACAATTAATCATGCAATTTGATCTAAAATTATCCCACATGTAATTTAGGGTTTCAAAAATAATTCCCTTTTTTTAATAAAAAACAGTTAAAAACCCTAATTTTTAAAAAAACAAAACCCTAATTTTTAAGAAAACCTAAAAAATGTAGTTTTAACTCAAAACAAATATTAGTTAAAAAAATTTAGATTTTCGATAATTATAACATGTTAAAATGGCTCTCGATGCCACTGAAGGTTTATAAAGTTCATAACAGTTATACAAAACCCTAAATAAGATCAAAGCACGCATAGCGGAAGCGATTTAATAAGATCATAATTAATAAAACAGTTATATTTAATCGAATTAGGGTTACATACCTTTATCCTAGCGAAGATCCACAAGATCACCAACGAATCATCAATTAGGGTTTATGACGAACACTACCAAGATATAGTCTAAAGTAAGACTACATTACGTTCTTGTACACACGTAATACAACGGGTTAACCGTGATTCTAGCACGTGTAAACCGAGCTTCTACGCTTGTGGAAAATCTACCCAACAACCCTAGAGAGGGGCTAGGACTAGATTGTTGCTAATCCAAAACCAAAGGATAAAAGGAACCCTAAAAAGGTGTTTTTCCTTTTGGTGTTGATCGCAATTAGAACCCAAAAACCAAACCAAAACCAAATGAATCCCTTAGGTTTTCGTGGGAGTTGATCGGCCAAAAGGAGAGAGACAAGAGAAAGTGAGGTCAAAAAATAATGAAGGTTTTGATGTGTTTATATAGGCTTACAAAACTTGTAGTCCAAGATAAACTAAATAAGGCAAGAAAATCTTTCTTCCTTTTTTTTTTCTTTTCTCCACCGCCGTCCCAACCCACAAAGGGTATTCCGGATCTTTCTTTAACTCTTGTTAACTATTCCACATTAACCGTTAAGTCCTTAACTCTTAAATTTAACGACGGTTAAAGTTATTGATCGATTTAATTTAATAAACATATAAATATATTTATTTAATAAATTAACTCTTTACGTATTGTGTGCAATCTCGTAATCCCGAGTTTGATCCTAACACACGACTATTTAAATTTATGTCCATAAACTTTCATGTTTCATGTTCTGGCTTAAAACTATTGAGTTTTCAAGACAGCATTAACCAATAAACCTTGAAAAAGATTTATACAAACGCCCTTTCATCTGATTCCAAGTTCTCGACGATGATAGTGAAAGCCTATACAGTTCTTATCAGATTGAAAGAAAATGGCAAATACAAGCAGAAACACAATTTTAGCACCAAGTATTTCTCACTTGTAAGACTGAACAAACTTGGTAAATTCAACATTCCAGATATCAAACAGTCATCGTTAACTATGTGCAGACACAACAAACACAAGAAGCGGCCAAGGGATCAAGCAAAAGTTGGATAAAAATAATAAGCACAATCGCAACTTCTGTCATTAAGATAACATCAAGTTTCATACCATATCGATAACCAACCAATAGTGAATTCACTTAAGGTTTGAAATGGTCTCATCATCTTCATCATGTTTAGGTTTAAGGTTTGCATATGATGGGTTTAAGGATTGGGAATTAAGGGGTTTAGTGTTAGGGTTTATGGGGTTTGTGAATTTGGGGGTTTAAGGAAATAGGACGCGCGAATTTCAAAGAGGAAGAATAACAATCGGATCATAGATTGATTATCGAGGCGCAAGTCATCGGGTCAATCTGGTCGAGTCTCGGGTTGTGAATTTGAATATCGAATTACTTCGATCGAGTCATTCAGTTACTGATTTGACCACCAAGTTAACATAATCAAGTCATTAAATTATTGGTTTGATCATCCAATCGATTATTGTATCGTTAGCTATCGCCACTAAAAAATTTTCATAGTTATACACGATTACATATTTGCGTAATCAACAACATTTAGAACATATATTATACTCCGTATTGCACATTCTTCTTGGAAGTAACTTGCAAATTCAAAAAACACTGTCTTTGTCATGTCAATTTTGCAAATGATTTTTTCACAACATTATAAACTAAGGAAAAAACTTCAAGAATAGTCCCTATCGTTTACACTGAAAATCAACTTTCGTCCCTATTTCAAAATAAATGCACCAGTCGTCCCTATTGTTTACAATTTCTATCAAAATTCGTCCCTATTTTGGATGGGAGTTAATTTTGGCCGTTAAGTGGTATGAGAGGAGGGGTACTTTGGTCATTTACTCTTTTTTTTATTTTAATTTTTTTCTACACAAAAAAAATAACCTACCTGTCATTTTGTTCTTTGTCAATATACAAAAAAAAAAAACAGATCTAAAATCTTATCATTTCCATCTATACATCACCCATCATAGCTTTAACATCATCCCCTTATCTTCATATCCATTCGAAGATTCAGAGTTGTCTTCTCAGTAAAAAACTAAGACAAAACAAAAACATCCCGAAATCCATCTCGAAACTTTGAATCACCTTCATCATCACTCCCGAAATCCATCTTCATCATCACTCCCAAAACAAATTAAAAGAAAAAAACTTAGTAGAAATGAAGATAACTCTGAATCACCTTCATCATCACTCCCGAAATCTATCCCGAAACAAAACAAAAACAAACCTCACCCATTCTCAGATTGTATATTAACATTTCTTTAACATCCATCCCGAAATCCATCATCACTCCTACCCATTCCTATCCCAATTCCAAATGACGTCATCATCATCTTCATCACCCTCCACTAGCAACAATCACAACCCAGGTCCATTGTCAAAGCCGATTATGGTTTTGTTTTTCTATGGCTCATCAATTTAGGGTTATTGTCGAAAACGGGAGTACCATTGTCAAAGCGGATCTGAATGGAGTTAGAAGAGTTGGAAGAGACAGTGGGTACCGAAATCGGATTTAACTTCTTCACAATTGGCTGCTAAGGCAGGGGTACTTAGGTAGATGGAGATTTATCAAGGCAAGAACAAATGTCAGATAATCATCTATGAAGGAAGAAAAGTCAACATATTCAGGGAGAGGGTTAGTTCAAAAATAAGGCTTAATTAGGAATTGATGTTAGCTTAACTTTTAGGCGTCTTTTAGGTCGCAACGTGGTTGACTTTAACCTAGGATACGATATTAGGATATTGCGAGTATTTTGAAAATAGGCAAAGGAAAGGAACTCCGTTAGGGGGTTTAAGGGTGAGATTTTGAGCTGCAATGATGTTGCGGGAACAAAGGGGATCGTGGTGTGTGATGAATATTAGTGTATGGGTTGAGGACTTGAAAGGTCACGGTGAGGATGCTCTCAAAAGGAAGGGTTGTGAACTTGCCACAAGGCCACCAAAATTGATCGCGAATAGAACCTAGTTGCCATCACAGGGACCAACAACAGTGTCTATTAAATATGAACTATGGAATCATCACGGGATGCGACAGGAGGATCACGAGTTTGCTGTCTGATAGGTGTGTAAACACCCATCCTTTTACCACTTAATTCGGGCTAAAACGAGACCAAAACACGTATTTAATATCATTTGTTTGGAATTATGCGTGGTTTTTGTGTTTGTTGTGTTTTCAGAGTCAACCGGATGAATATTGAAGAAAACATGGGATTCCACGGGTTTTACTGAAGAAAAAGACTCAAGATAAAGTCTATTGTCCAAGAGATGCAAAAGATTTGAAGTCACTGGGCCTATTCGAAGATTTATCGAAGAAAAGGACCAAAGATGGAAGATTTATATAAGTCGAAGAAACTCAAGTCTATTAAACGAAGAAATTAAAAGACGAGTTGAATTTAATCGACGACAAATCCCGAATCAGAATCAAAAACGGAAACTTTTCTGAAAAGACGAAAAGACAAGAAGAACGGGAGAAAGCCCACTCACCAACCAAAGTACAAGGCTATAAATAGCCCTCCCCTCACACATTTTAGACGAGTTTTTTTTTAGTTTTTAGTTTTTCTTCTTCTCCCCACTTTTTTCTCTATTCCGTTTCATCACCATCACCATTAGGGTGATTGGTGATTTTCATCTTTAATTTTCTCATCTTGTAATCTTAATCTTTGCTTTATCTTGTCAAAACATTAATCATTCAATACTAAGTTCTTGTTTAATCTTTCAATTTTATCTTGTTCATCATCATCTTTATCTTCAAGTTTTTAAGTTTTTATTTTCTTGATTTGATCTTCAAAAGTTGATGGGATTTGTGTTTTTGTTGATGGGATTTGTAGTTTATGATTAGTGGATGCTATGTGATTGATTTATTTTAGTTTTTGGTAAAAAAAACTGGGTGATTTTTGGATCAAAACCGTGTTCCTTGTTCTTCGCATGTCTGCTACTGTTCTGGGTTTCAAAACTTCCGAACCAGCTAAAAGTTCCGAATGAAGCCATCATTCGGAAGGTTCCGAACCAAGCAAGACTTCCGAACCAAACCTTCATTCGGAAAGTTCCGAACCAAGCTAGTAAGTTCCGAATGAGAAAGTTCCGGATGAGAAAGTTCCGGATGAATGAACAGTAACTTCCGGATGAGTTGTCTTTGAGTAAGTTCCGAATCAAAGGTTAAAGTTCCGAATCAATTTTTCTTTTAGGTTACTGTTTGTTTGCTTTACTGTTCCTTTATGCTTATTGAACTTTAATTTCAATTTTAATTTTAATCTTAATTTTAATCTTAAGTTTAAAACAAGTCTTTGTTAATCATAATTAAAGTAATTGTCTTTGATTTAAATTTTCATTTCCACTTCTTATTAGACTAGAAAACCAAACCCCTTTTCTTTAGTAACCAAGAACAATCATTCCACTTAAGACCTAGATCAATTCGAGAGGATATCGAGAGAAAATTGAACCATACAGAATCCATGTATCAAATGGCGCCGCTGCCGGCTCTTCTCGTTAAGATCAAAAGTTTTTTGTGAGAACTTGGATTTTGGGATCCGTTTCCCGTGAACGTTACTTTTTCAAGAAAATTTTCAAAAACAACTAAAAAATATAAAACTTTCAAAAATACATAAAAATTAAAAAACATAAAAACCAAACATATTTGTGCTTTGTTTCTCTTTGTTCGTTCTCTTGCAGGTGTATGCGCACTCGATCCACGTCTTATCAAGAGCCCGAGCCTCTCGATAACTTAGACATGGCTGGTGTACAAAACAACAATAACATACCACCTCCGAACAACAATAATAACAACAACAACCCGCCTTTCAACAACATGAACAATAACAACAACAATGAGCCCCTTCCGGATAATCGCCCGATGATTGAATTGCTGCAAGCTCATGTCGATGGCAACACGGATCCAATTGTTATACCACCAATTGCCGCCAACAATTTCGAGCTAAAATCAGGCTTTATCCAGATGGTCTCCGCTCAACCATTCTTGGGACGAACCATTGATGATCCACATGACCATATAAAGAGATTCTTGCAACTCACCAACACGGTCAAGTTCAATGGAGTTCCACAGGAGGTTATAAGGTTACAACTTTTTCCCTTTTCTTTAGAGGGACAAGCCCGGCATTGGCTTGCTAAGGAACCGCCACAGAGTATTCTCTCGTGGACGGATTTGGAAACAAAGTTTATCAACTACTTTTTTCCACCCTCTCGTACTACCGCTTTGCGGAATGAGATCATAAATTTTGAACAAAAGTACGATGAGTCATTCAGTGAATCTTGGGATCGCTTTAAAGATCTTTTAAGAAAATGCCCACAACATGGTTTTACCAAAGTACATCAAATCAATACTTTTTACAATGGTTTAAGCATGAGTGACCAAGATTCACTGAACAGTGCCTCGGGGGGTAATTTATTGGCTAAGACTTCCAATGCTGCTTGGGACATCATTGAGAACAAGTCTCGTGTGCAAACCAAGAGTGTTAGGACCAATGTCGCTAGTGCTAGCACTAATGACAGCGACAAGCGATTAGACAAAATCACTACGCTTCTTGAATCGCTTGTCACCCACACCGTCAGCAACAACAACAGCAACAACGCCAAAAACGCACAAGTGAACGCTGTCAGCCAACCTTGTGAGATATGCGGTGGTCCCCACTATTACACAACTTGTACCGCCACCCAAGATTACCCTGCTGAGAATGTGAATGCGGCATATGGCACCTACCAACAACCTGCTTATCAAACTAGACCTCAAGGTGACCTTAACTTGCTTAGCTACCGCAGCAACAACTATCTTTCACCACCTGGTTTCCCTCCTACCAACCCAAACCAACAACAAAACCTTAACCGCCCTCCTCAACAACAACAACAACCTCGACAACCATACATCCCACCTCACAAGCAACAACAACCACCTCCACGTAACAATCAAGTCTACCAACAACCTGCTTACCAACCACCTGCATACAATGCTCCTCCCAACCAAGCCACCACTGCATTACACCAAGAGGTTGCAACCTATATGAGGACCAATGATGTGATAGTGGGAAATCTCCAAGAGGAAGTGCGCAATTTGAAAGCAGACTTGGTCAAGCAAGGAAATGATTTGAGAGCCGATATGAGAACTACGTTGGATAGCCAAACCAATGATCTGAGGAACATGATGGCTAGTTTCTTCCAAAGTAATCAACCCTCTTCTTCGGGTACTCTTCCGAGTAACACCGTTGCGAACCCAAGAGGGGAGATGAAAGCAATCACTACTCGAAGTGGTAAAGGTACCAAGGAACCCGAGCTTCCTATACCTCCACCGGTGGTTGTGACTAAGGAGAACGAGTCGCCTGCTCCTATTCCTCATCCTTCTCCTTCCCCAATTTCTCCACCTCTTCTTTCTACCCCTCCTCCACCCGTGGTTGTGAGTAATCCTATTCCCCTAAAGCCTTCCTCTTCTTCCAATATACCTTAACCATCTAGGTTGAGGAAAGAGAAGCAAAAGAGCAAGGATGATATTCAAGTTTCGAACTTCCTAAAAATGTTCAAAAAACTGAATTTCAACATCTCCTTCGCTGAGGCTCTCGCTCACATGCCCAAGTATGCCAAAATGTTTAAAGATCTTCTGAGCGACAAGGAAAAGCTCCTCGATCTCGCCAACACCCAACTTAATGAGAACTGCTCTGCAGTGCTCTTAAGGAAATTGCCAATCAAGCTTGGTGATCCGGGTCGTTTTCTTATCCCTTGCAATTTCCCGGGAGTAGAGAATTGCATGGCCCTAGCCGATCTAGGTGCCAGTATCAATCTCATGCCTCTAAGTGTTTGGAAGCAATTATCTCTCCCAGAGCTAGTCCCCACCAAAATGACTTTGGAATTGGCCAACCGTACGGTTGCTTATCCAGTGGGGATAGCCGAAGACGTCATTGTAGGAGTCGACAAATTCACCTTCCCTGCTGATTTTGTTGTCGTCGACTACGAGATGGACCCCCGTGTGCCACTCATTGTTGGTCGTCCATTCTTGAGGACCGGTCGCACTCTCATTGATGTTGAAGCCGGTGAGCTTATCATGAGAGTGGGTGACGATAAAGTAGTCTTCAACATGGGAAAGTTATCTAAACAGCCTTCTTCTTACGAGAATGTTAATTGTATTGACGTTCTTGATGAGGCTTGTGAAGAACACTTCAAGGATGCTTGTAAAAACATTCCTACCTCTCTTCCCAATGTTGAGACCGTTTCCTCTATCGACTCATCACTATCTCTATTTGGAGAAAGTGATTTCCTTTGGAAAGATTTGGAAGCCACCTTGGAAGATGTGAAGCAAGACAATGACGATTCTACTGCCACTTGGGATGACGATCTCAGTTTCATTGCAAACATACTCAGAGAAGACAATCCTTCCCCTCCATCTCCCACTGTTATTGCTATCGAGACTCCGACTTCGAATACGCCTCCCGTCGAAAATCCTACGGATTTAGAACTTAAGGAGTTGCCGCCCCATCTTGAGTATGTATTCCTCGAAGAAGAGAAGAAGTCGCCAGTCATCATTGCTAAGGATTTGAAGGATGAAGAGAAAGCCCGACTTGTCGCTGTGTTGAAAGAGCATAAGAAGGCTATCGCTTGGAAGATTTCCGATATTCGTGGAATTGATCCTCACTTCTGCACACACAAAATTCTCATGGAGGAGGACTTTAAGCCCACAATTCAAAGCCAACGAAGGGTGAATCCAAAAATACATGAAGTCATCAAAACAGAGGTTCTCAAACTTCTTGATGCGGGTATGATTTACCCTATTTCGGATTTACCATGGGTTAGTCCAATCCATTGTGTGCCCAAGAAGGGAGGAATAACCGTTGTTCCCAATGAACACAACGAGTTGATTCCCACTCGTCTCGTTACTGGGTGGAGAGTTTGTATAGACTACCGCAAACTCAATGATGCCACGAGAAAGGATCATTTCCCTCTACCTTTCATGGACCAAATGCTTGAACGATTAGCCGGTAATGAATATTACTGCTTTCTTGATGGTTTCTCGGGTTATTTCCAAATACCCATCGATCCCCAAGATCAAGAGAAGACGACATTCACTTGTCCCTATGGCACATTTGCTTACAAAAGAATGCCTTTTGGCTTATGTAATGCGCCCGGGACTTTCCAAAGGTGCATGTTAGCTATCTTCCATGACATGGTTGAACAAACCATGGAAGTCTTCATGGATGATTTCTCGGTCTTCGGGGATTCCTTCTCCTCTTGCCTTTCTAATTTAGAACGTATGCTAAAGCGGTGCGAAGACACTCGCCTAGTTCTGAATTGGGAAAAATGCCATTTTATGGTAAAATAAGGCGTCGTGCTTGGATATAAGATCTCGAAAGCCGGTCTTGAAGTAGATCGTGCTAAAGTCGATGTTATCGCAAAGTTGCCTCCACCTTCAACCGTGAAGGGTGTGAGAAGTTTCCTGGGTCATGCGGGCTTCTACCGTCGATTCATCAAAGATTTTTCGCACATCGCCCGCCCGATGACCCACCTCTTGGAAAAAGATACTCCTTTTATCTTTTCCAAAGAGTGTCTTGAAGCCTTCAACTCGCTTAAAGATAAGCTAACTAAGGCACCCGTCTTGGTTACCCCTAATTGGGAGCTGCCCTTTGAGTTGATGTGCGATGCTAGTGATTTTGCTATTGGAGCGGTTCTTGGACAAAGAGTGAACAAACACTTCCAACCGATCCATTACGCTAGCAAGACAATGACAGGGGCACAATTGCATTATACGACCACCGAAAAAGAGCTTTTAGCTGTTGTCTATGCTTTTGAAAAATTCCGCCCCTATCTTGTCCTTTCTACCACCATTGTGTATACCGATCATTCCGCGCTGAAGTACTTGTTGACAAAGCAAGATTCCAAACCAAGACTTCTTCGCTGGGTTTTGTTGCTCCAGGAATTTAAAATCGAAATTCGCGATAAAAAAGGAGCTGAAAACTTAGCCGCGGATCATCTCAGCAGACTTGAGGATCCATACCAAGGGGATCATCCGACCAAAGAAATCAATGATTCTTTTCCCTTGGAGACCTTAATGTCTATAAACTCGAAGCCGAATGAAACCCCGTGGTTTGCGGACTTTGCAAACTACTTGGCGGGTGGAATTCTCAAGGAAGGGTTGACGTCCCAACAAAAGAAGAAGTTCTTTACCGACATCAAGACTTACTTTTGGGACGACCCTTACCTATTCAAACAATGTGCTGACCTGATTATTCGCCGATGTGTTGATGGACCGGCAGCGTCTGAAATCCTTAATGCTTGCCACAAAGGACCCACCGGTGGTCACTTTGGTCCCAACTACACCGCTAAAAAAGTGTTTGATTCGGGATTTTATTGGCCCTCCATATACCGTGACGCTCACGATATGGTCAAACGATGTGATGTTTGCCAAAAGCAAGGCAAAATCACACATAAAGACGAGATGCCTCAGAATTTCATTCAAGAATGTGAAATTTTTGATGTTTGGGGTATCGACTTTATGGGGCCATTCCCTTCGTCTAAAGGAAACAAATACATCCTTGTAGTCGTTGACTACGTTTCAAAGTGGGTTGAAGCCAAAGCTTTGCCTACTAATGACGCAAGGGTGGTTTGTAACTTTTTGAAGGCTCTTTTCGCTAGATTCGGTGTGCCTCGCGCCATTATTAGTGATCGTGGGACTCATTTCTGCAATGACCAATTTGCTCGAGTCATGGCTAAGTACGGTGTAAACCATCGTCTTTCCACAGCCTACCACCCACAAACTAATGGCCAGGCTGAAATATCCAACCGAGGACTTAAGCGAATTCTTGAAAGAACTGTGGGAGAGCATCGTGCCTCATGGGCTGATAAACTTGATGATGCTTTGTGGGCTTTCCGTACTGCTTACAAGACCCCAATCGGCTGTACGCCTTATCGTCTTGTGTACGGGAAAGCGTGCCACCTCCCCATTGAGTTGGAGCACAAGGCTTATTGGGCCTTGAAGTGGGCTAATTTTGATATAAACAAAGCCGGTGACCTACGCAAGATCCAACTCAATGAGCTGAATGAACTCCGTAATGAGGCTTATGAAAATTCTTTGATCTATAAGGAAAGGACTAAGCTCATTCACGACTCTAAGATCAAAAACCGAGAGTTCCATGTTGGAGACAAGGTCTTACTTTTTAACTCTCAGTTGAAAATCTTCTCGGGAAAGCTCAAATCTCGTTGGTCCGGCCCATTCACCATTGCCCAAATTTTTCCATATGGTACTCTCGAGCTCGCTCAACCTGATGGACCGAATTTTAAGGTGAATGGCCAACGAGTGAAGTTGTACTTTGGTGAGGACACCTCTCACGAGGTGATTCCATCCCTCACCACGTTCCCCATGAACTAATTTTGGGTCGAGTCAGGCTCGTGACTCGGTTATAAAAAACAAGCGCTACTCGGGAGGCAGCCTGAGTATCTATCTTTTTATGTTTTAATCCCCTAAGTGTAGGGGGGACTTCTATATGTGTTTGCCTTTGTGTGGTGATGTGATTACAGGGATAAGTGCACTCTTGGAATCTTTAAAGAACCGTGCTCCCGTGTTATCCAAAATCCGGTTCTATCTCTCAACTATCGTGATTCAATTTTCTTCATACTCACATTTGAAATTGATCACTTTAGTCGTCTCTTCCTTAGCAAGATTTAAACAACGTGCACAATGTCATAAGTGTAGGGGAGACTTTTCCCACATGCTTAAACATTGAGGACAATGTTTATCTTAAGTGTAGGGGGGACTTCTATCGAAGTTTTAAGTGGACTTTTCCATGAAAATGCCTTCAATTAACCGGAAAATCCTATTTTTCAACATTTTTCAAATTTTTTATTAACTTTGGCCACTTAGTCGTAATCTTTAAATTTTTATCGTTGCTCTCATATGTATATATCCCGCAATAAAGTCAAAAATATTAATAAAGTGGTGTAGCTAGTTTAGAAATCTTTGACATATTAGGCCCGTTGCGTTTATTTTGACTCAACCCGAATAGACTTATCCAAGTTTATTCTAGCTAGTATCCTTAACCATGTAGACCTTAATTGGTTTATTAGGCTAAGCATCCACGAGTCTCATTACTTGAGATTTTAAATTGTGGAGGACGAGAAATGATAGAGTCAATTATAAGTCGGTATTCTTGCGCAAGCTCACTTGGTGTAATTATTTGCCTATTCTCCCATCACTTGCTAATAATTTATCTGCAATAAGTAAGGTCTTACGATTTGAAAAGTTACTTAGCTTCTAGCCCAAGATCGTTTAAAAGTTGCTCGGTAATGATAAGAGTTCATAGCCAAGGCATAACTTATGAAGCGGGGCGCGAAGATTGGCGAGTCCGAAAAGGCCCTAACAAGGCATGAGGATTCCATTTTATTGCTGAAGATCCAAGTGATGTGAAAAGCATTATTCCTAAAATCAATATGAAGGATCAAGACTCACGACGAAAAGCAATCAACTCCCATAAAGATCATGGAAAAGTCTATCCGAAAAGACCCTAACAAGGTATGAGGATAAATAGATCCAAGTCCGAAAAGGAGGCGGATCGTTGTATCTCAAAATCCCAATTAGAGATTGAAGAAATAATCATGAAGTCGTGGTCAACAAAGTTGGAGTACCCCTCAAAAGTATCCAAGCGAAGAAACTCTATTATGATGAGAAGACCATTACCTCAAGAACGTCTCTCGAAGATATGAAGTATGAAGTACATGCCAAATATCGGCCCGAGAAAGGTCTCAAATCGTGAACCAAGTTATGCCAAGATATGAACTTTTTGATATCCCGAGAAGCAGTTTTAAGAGATTTTGTCCTTTAGCTAACTATTGATCAAATCGTCCTACTTTGCTTTCAGCCCTAATAAATTATCGAAATAAGTCCAAAAATGCATCTTCATGATCATTCTAAGACAAAAATAAAATATAAGAGATACACCTAGGAATAAGGGAGTTTAAGCATTTAATTAAGCCATGTGTGTAAGTGTTTGAAACGCTAACTTATAATAACAATGATCTCGTTTTTAAGCTTAGTTTGGGGAACGTGAAACTTGAGGGTGATATATCTTCGCGGCACCAAAGCCCTAATGTAAGTCATCGATTTCTTTGCAAGTTATTTCCATATAGCTATTTTCAAGTGAAAATGGTTTTCTATCCTTGTGTTTCCTTCAAAGTCTTAATTTCCTTTAGTACTTTAATTTTTGTTTAGTAGTATTTTAAATAAGGCCAAGGTTGATTAATTATGAGAAAAATGTAAAATTGCTTTATCACTAAGCATTGCATGAGGGCATGGCAATGGTTAAGTGTAGGGGATTTGATAGGTGTGTAAACACTCATCCTTTTACCACTTAATTCGGGCTAAAACGAGACCAAAACACGTATTTAATATCATTTGTTTGGAATTATGCGTGGTTTTTGTGTTTGTTGTGTTTTCAGAGTCAACCGGATGAATATTGAAGAAAACATGGGATTCCACGGGTTTTACTGAAGAAAAAGACTCAAGATAAAGTCTATTGTCCAAGAGATGCAAAAGATTTGAAGTCACTGGGCCTATTCGAAGATTTATCGAAGAAAAGGACCAAAGATGGAAGATTTATATAAGTCGAAGAAACTCAAGTCTATTAAACGAAGAAATTAAAAGACGATTTGAATTTAATCGACGACAAATCCCGAATCAGAATCAAAAACGGAAACTTTTCTAAAAAGACGAAAAGACAAGAAGAACGGGAGAAAGTCCACTCACCAACCAAAGGACAAGGCTATAAATAGCCCTCCCCTCACACATTTTAGACGAGTTTTTTTTTAGTTTTTAGTTTTTCTTCTTCTCCCCACTTTTTTCTCTATTCCGTTTCATCACCATCACCATTAGGGTGATTGGTGATTTTCATCTTTAATTTTCTCATCTTGTAATCTTAATCTTTGCTTTATCTTGTCAAAACATTAATCATTCAATACTAAGTTCTTGTTTAATCTTTCAATTTTATCTTGTTCATCATCATCTTTATCTTCAAGTTTTTAAGTTTTTATTTTCTTGATTTGATCTTTAAAAGTTGATGGGATTTGTGTTTTTGTTGATGGGATTTGTAGTTTATGATTAGTGGATGCTATGTGATTGATTTATTTTAGTTTTTGGTAAAAAAAACTGGGTGATTTTTGGATCAAAACCGTGTTCCTTGTTCTTCGCATGTCTGCTACTGTTCTGGGTTTCAAAACTTCCGAACCAGCTAAAAGTTCCGAATGAAGCCATCATTCGGAAGGTTCCGAACCAAGCAAGACTTCCGAACCAAACCTTCATTCGGAAAGTTCCGAACCAAGCTAGTAAGTTCCGAATGAGAAAGTTCCGGATGAGAAAGTTCCGGATGAATGAACAGTAACTTCCGGATGAGTTGTCTTTGAGTAAGTTCCGAATCAAAGGTTAAAGTTCCGAATCAATTTTTCTTTTAGGTTACTGTTTGTTTGCTTTACTGTTCCTTTATGCTTATTGAACTTTAATTTCAATTTTAATTTTAATCTTAATTTTAATCTTAATTTTAATCTTAAGTTTAAAACAAGTCTTTGTTAATCATAATTAAAGTAATTGTCTTTGATTTAAATTTTCATTTCCACTTCTTATTAGACTAGAAAACCAAACCCCTTTTCTTTAGTAACCAAGAACAATCATTCCACTTAAGACCTAGATCAATTCGAGAGGATATCGAGAGAAAATTGAACCATACAGAATCCATGTATCACTGTCAAATGCAACTTTTTGTTTGCACTGTAGCAGTAGTGAGTATGATGATAATTAAAAGAGTTTCAGCAGTATGAATGAAAGGATATCGTTACTTCGGAGTAACGAAGAATCTGGTGGTGTGGGTTTGATTCGGTTGGTTTAGAATAAAGATTAGTTATTTTGTTAGAATTGAAGATGAAGATTTACACAGAAATAATATGGGTTTTTGACGGATTTGAGAGAGAGAGAGATAGAGAGATCTGGGTGTTTTGGAATAGATCTGGGTTTTGATTTGAGAGAGAGAGAAAGAGATCTGGGTTTTTGATGGATTTGAGGGAGAGAGAGAGAGAGCGTGTGTGTGTGTGTGTGTGTGTGTGTGTGTGTGTGTGTGAAAGTCAAGTACTGGGTGTTATAAATGCATGGGGTAGATAGTAAAGGACCAAAATACCCCTCCCCTTTTGCCACTTAACGAGCAAAACTAACTCCCATCCAAGATATGGACGATTTTTTTTCAAGTTGTAAGGGATTGGGACGACTGGTGCACTTAATTTGAAATAGGGACGAGACTTGATTTTCAGTGTAAACGATAGAGACTATTCTTGAAATTTTTTCAAAACTAAGGCTACTTGAAGTGGTGGTGAGTTTGATAGGTAGATGAGTAACTCACGCGTGAGTTACCACATTTTTGAAAAACTCACGTGTGAGTTTAAGCTTACTGTTGTCAAGTCTTCACCATAGTGAGTTTACAATTTGGTGGACTCTCTTGTTTTTCGTGAGTGTGTTAGGTATTTAATGAAGTATGACATGGCGGTGAGTTTGATAGGTAGATGTGTAACTCACGCGTGAGTTACCACCTTTTTGAAAAACTCATGCGTGAGTTTAATCTTACTGTTGTCAGTCTTCACCATAGTGAGTTTACAATTTGGTGGGCTCTCTTGTTTTTCGTGAGTGTGTTAGGTATTTAATGTAGTATGACGTGGCGCAGTAAACTTAAAAGGTGGGTTGCGTGAGTGAGGAGTGAAAGCTGATACGACGCTGAGGTGGCGATCAGTTTTTGCTCACCACTCCAAGTAGCCTAAGAAGAGTGAGTGTGTAATGAGTTGGTACAAGCGCGCACCACATCTAACCTCGTGCTATCCCCACTAACCAACCGTTTTTTTTTAAATTTTACTAGACGAGTACCCGCGCATAGCGGCGGAATTGCCTAGCGACATATAATTAACAATATGCAATTTTGTGGTAAGCGTTTCTTAAAACTGAAAGTGAAATTATTAAAATTAAATTACAAACGCTCGTAAAACGTGATGAATTCTTATCATGTTATTGAGCTTCTTGAAAATATAGAAACAAATATATGAAAATGTTATCATCACTTAAAAAATAAAGTTTAGATAGATTTAATCCACAACTGTGTAGACAACAACAAAATGCAGCACCAAAAGCGTGCTAGAATCACTGTGCCAAAGACCCAAAGAACTTGCAAGAATAGCATGGCCTTGATGATGAGATCAGCAATGCATCAGATACATCAGTTGAAGTACCTGAGCAACTCTCTATTTTGCTGCCCTTAGTTCTGTCCACAAAAGATCTAAAGCGGTATTTATGCCACCCACAAAAGAAAGGGTAGCAGTTCGTTCATTTTCAGGAAGTGCATGATCTTTCTCCTGATTGAGAGAAGCAACAAGTGAGATCAGTCCTTGTATGACCCTTAAGATTGTTGCCCCATCTGAAGCATTAGTTGTAACAAGAGCTTTTCTCGATTGCACTAAATCGATGTAATTCATCCATAGCTGTTGTCATAAGATTCTTTATTGCGCTAGCTACCTGATGTGCTAAACGTCCAACGCCCACTTAGCCAAACACCCGTAAACCTACACATATGTTTATAGATAGTCTTTAATAAGGAAAAATAAAAGTGTATATTATAAAGGTCAATCAAGAATAAGTTAATTATAAAATTCGCATGTATCCTAGTCTCGTAAAGGGGATATGTTCTAAGATGCAGCACAAACACATCGAAAGTAAGAAACACTAACGCAAATACACATCTAAGGGGAGTGAAATATATTCAGTAAGACAATGATGTGTAGTACAAAGCAGAAAGAAACACGTCTTCTTGCATAAAATGAGCCATTAATCAAAGAATGATACATAATTGCCATCCTTTTAGACCGTTTTAAGAAAATTACAGAGATGCGATTTCTACCTAGTTACCTATAAACTGGAAGATCTGGATTGTGTTTCATTCAAATGAGTCGAACTTAAACTTAACAAAAACCAGAACTACTTTAATGGGTTGATCAGGCTTCTTCCCAGCCTGATCTATAGGTTCAACAGCCCAGTCAGCTGCGAGTTGGTCAGAATAGGTTGATAGTCATACTTATGAGTCCTGTAAGCTAGGATTGTCGACATAACAGCACGACACTACACTATGGTCATGATAACGGTTACACCTACCATTAGCTATACTTTGTCGTGGTTTGAACTTGAAAGAGAATATACATGCATTTGGTCGATCATATATATGCGAAGTCCCACTATGTATTTTCTTTACTAAATAATTAAATATAGCAGAATGTTTGCTATCTAAAAATACTTTTTTGTCTTTTCTGTATTGTAAAAGTAGTCAAGTAAACGGACCATTTTTTAAGTGTTAAAGACAATCTGCGTGTTTCTTACATATAACTTTAAGTCTAAAAGCATACAGTGGATTTTGCTAATAAACCAGATACTGTTACAGAAACTGAATATGCTAACCTTTGAACGTGAGAGTTGGCGTACACGAATATTCAATTCACGCTGTTGCTGTTCGGCCCAAGCAGCAATAGCCATATCACCGCGTTGATCAAAAGCCTTCTTTTTCTTCATTAGCCATTCCATCCATGCTTGAGATGCCTGCCAACGTGAATAAGTAACAAATATTAGTCCATATACAATTGTGCAAACATGGTTTTAGAGTAGACAAAAATTCTAACTTCAATGTGAACCATGGGTATTTTTTCGGTACCCACGGATTTAATAGGTTAGAAAAATTTATCCGTTGTTTCGCTATAATTTTTAACAGACATACCCACCTTGTATTATTTGAAATATTAGAAAGAACATTTAAAACAAAGTTTCCCTTTTTAGAAAGGACTATTATTTATAATAATTTGGATACAATGTTTTAAGTAAACCAAGAGCGACTCGACCCATACAAAATGACACATGAATTGACCCATAACCAACCATCTACAGAAGACATGACAACCAAAACCATATGTGGACATGCCCTGCTGCTTATAATGGACATTCATAAAATGGTACATAATGTAGGCCTAAAGCAAATGTCGATCTATAACTTACCTTATTTGGCTCCAGCACCACATGGATCTTCTATACTTGGTCAAAACGCAACACCTGCCCATCATTAAATAGCTAATGTTACAAGTTGGAGGATAGTGTTGAAAGAATGTTGAAACTCGTGTCCTTCAAAACAGATCTGCTTCTTTTCACCTGTGCGATACATCTTTTCACCATTAGTATACAATTAAAATATGATTTCAAAATAAAGGGGCAGTTAAGTACTGATCCACCAAGAGTTGAGTGATATAGAAGTAATGTACTTTATGGTTTAGGCTAACGTCGAGTATTAAAGAAGCTGAAGATCAAACCAAAGAAACTAAAAAAGTGAACTTGAAGTTACCGTTTCACCAACTTTACATTGGTCAAGAATTCTGTACAGACCTCTTCCGTTAGCCACCTTCTTTGTGATGACAAAACTATATTATTCTAATTTATTTTTTCAATAAGATAGTTAAAACTTTGTGCGTTGAAAACATTTAGCTCGTTTGACCTCTCTAACCATTTCCGTTTAAACAAAGTTTACCTATATGACCCATTACATGTAGAAGATAATCCAAATAGACTTGACTAATTCAGTTGGGTAAGTTGTCACAAGGTAATAAGCTTAGGTATAGTATAAAATCATACCATAGTTCAGAATGTAACTTGTCAAAGTGATCCAAAACAAACAAAATACAGGCGTTCCTTAGTGACGCAGCATTGTAGGTTTCTGATAAATCGTACATGAGTGCTAAGTTGTCGGCTTTGATATCCTACCAGAAAGAAAATAGGAAAAAGCAATCATATGTTAACGTAATACACAAAACAAACATCAAAATAGGTGTTGATGGAAAAAGAAAAGGTAACTCACCCATGCCATGGTGTACTCACAAAGTCGCTTCAACCTATCTAGAAGATACTGATCAGCAGCCTTTAGAAGATCCTGGGCTATTCCCATATTTACTTCTACCGATCCAGTATATATAAACCTGTAAACATTATATTAAAGGTGAAAAATGGGTTTGTCAAATAACAAGACATTATGTAAACGCGTCGGAATTGCCAGTTGCACGAAATTTATCAAGAAAACTATCCATCAAAATGAGACACGTACCTCGTCATCAACTCAAATGTCTCCCATCTGATATTTGGGATCCGGACATCTTTAGCATCTCTTTCCTAACAACGCATGGTTCAATACGTCACAAACAATTATATGAATGATAGAAAAGGAAGCTGTCGTTATTATGCATTTCCATATAAGTTCATTGCTACTAACCTTGTAACCACCATCAAGCATGGCCCGAAATGCATCAGAAGAATTAAGCAGACCAATTCTGTGAGCATAAAATCGTTTTCCTGATACCAAAAAATTCAAAATGTCAACCACGAGATTCAATACAATGCCACAAAATATTTTTTTCAGTTGAAAAAGTTTTCCACCTTCAACAATGAAAGTTACATCAGAAAGTGTAGGGTTGTTCACATACTCCTCGCCCAAGTATACCTGCAGCAAGAGTTACTTCAGGTGGACTGCTTCTTAATAAGATTATATCATGCAATGAGACCTAAAGATAATGCCATGTACTATATACGTTTTACCAATATATGCAACATTTTTTCTTCAAACCACTCATGAAAACAGATAGACCATGTATTTACTATTTTACGAAACGAATTGTAGATTATGGTAAGTGCATATATCAGCAAAGCATTTCACCGTTTTAGCTCGACCTTTACTTCTCCATTTTATAGCCACAAAAGCATTTCACCGTCAAAACCCATGACATAGCTCGCTCATTTTAACAGATAACGTACTTTACTTAAGTATGCTTTAACTTGTGATGTACGGCCAATCTCAGTACAGTGTTCAAAGCAATTTCAAAAACTAATCTTTGATCAACAATAATAATAATCACTAATTAGAAGACAAAAAAGCCTAACGGCCTAACCTGGGATATCGGAGATGATGGTCCTGCATCAACAGGAGAAGCTGATGTCGCTTTTTCAGCCAATTTACACAAAGCAGCACAAGCATCTGCTTGATGCTTTAAGTGAGCTGATTGTAAGAGCTCCAAAAGTAAATCAAGTCCTGAAAAGTTTATATTAATCAAAATAACATATCAGTTTCTAACAACCAAAGAAGCGAGAATTCCAATTAGAATTACCAACTAAACAGGGTTCATGAATCATTTAATCTACTTGCAGGGGTGTTTGGGTCATCTCATGCCTAAAAGCGTATATGTATTTACAGTCTCAATCCAAAGGTTTATGCTTATTAGCTTATTTATCTCTAGAAAATCCGTGAGCCTTTCGAAATAAGATTAGTCAAACACCTTGAAAAAGAAATAACCCATTGCGCACCTAAATTATACTTACCCAAACACCCTCCTTCTATAGTGGTTAATGTTTTTTGTATAGTTTAAATTTTAGATCAATAGTTGAATTGAGTAAATGACTAAGCGTTCAAAGTGATCATATCTTTCTTTATTCTACAGTAATGTCTAAGCCTTCAAAGTCATCTTCCTTATTTTGTCATGGAACCAGAATAACGTGTAATGATAATTTATCAACTTTTCAAAACTATGCTAATGATATAAACAAAATAGTTCTATAATTAAATTTTGGGCTAATGACTTAAAAATGCATCTAACTTGACACTTTTTACCGTTCTGTGTAGCCATCTTTTTTTTTTTCCTATATTATCATTAAACTTTGTGATTTCATACATTGTGTGTACCCGGTGACCTGCTTGACTGGTTAGCAGGTTGCCTTAACGACCGTTAAGTTTTTATTACAACGTTAGTCCTTTATATTAACGACCATTAACATAAACACTTAAAATTTAAATTTTTAAAAATAAAACGTAAAATATTAAAAAAATAATTTACGAAATAATTTTTTTTCACGAAGTAATTTTTTTAAAAAATTTGCTACGAAATAATTTTTTTAACGTTAAAATTTTTAGAAAACTTTTTTACGAAATAATTTTTTTTGCATTTTTTTTTTCTTTTTGTAATCTTAAAATTTTCAAAGTAAAAAACCGCACTTTTAAAAAAAAGTTTTTGGAACCTTCAAAGTAAAGATTTTTAAAGTTTTGCAGATAATCATGCTGTTTTTTAAAAAAATTTAAAGTTTTCAAAACTAAATGTCATACTTTTTTACAAAAAAATTGAAAGAAAAGTCAATTTTTTTGCAAAAGAGAAACGTTTTTTTATTATTTCGTAAATTTTTTAAAAAAAATTATATATACACACAATTGCATAATCTAATATATGTATTTTTATTGACGAAAACGTAAATTTACAGACGAAAACGTAAAGTTATTGGCAAAAAGGTAAAAATACTAACGAAAATGTAAAAGTATTGACGAAAAGCTAAATTTACTGACGAAAACGTAAAGATACTGACGAAAACGTATATTTACTGACGAAAACGTAAATTTACTGACGATAACATAAATTTACTGACGAAAACGTAAATATTGACAAATATGTAAAAATACTAATGAAAACGTAAAAATATTGTTGAAAACGTAAAAGTATTAATGAAAACGTAAAATTATTGATGAAAACGTAAAAGTTTTAATGAAAATATAAAAGTACTGATGAAAACGTAAAAAAAAAGGATGAAAATATAAAATCAAACGAATACTGATAAAAACGTTCGAAAATGTAAATTTATGTAAAAAAGTATTATTTTTGTAAAAAATTTCGAAAATATTTTTGTGCAAAAAAAAAACCGTAAAACATTTTTTAAGCTATACGTTTTTTAAAAAAAAATTGTAAAAAACTATTACAAAAATTTACTGTAAACTTTTTTTTTAAGTTTTACGTTTTTTGAAAAATATTATTTTTTTCGAAAATCAAAGTTCAAGTGTTTATATGAACAACCGTTAATATAAGGACTAACATTGTAATAAAAAACTAAACTGCCGTTAAGTTAACCTGCTAGAGCAAGTCAAACAAGTCACCGGTACACACAATGTACGAAATCACAAAGTTTAATGATAATATAGGAAAAAAAAAAGATGGCTACATAGAACGGTAAAAAATGTCAAGTTAGATGCATTTTTAAGTCATTAGCCCTTAAATTTTCCTAAAAGCGAAATCTAATCGAAAAAATAAGAGAATAAAACAGTCATAATGAGTGATGCGTAACATTAGAGTAAAACCAACGATTTTCAAGTTGTTTCATAAATCTCAATTTGACAAAGTTCACATACATTATCACAATCTTTTAGGTTGATTGTATATGAGCATTTCACACGTTAGGCAACCTCCACTAACGGAGAATGTTGGAATATCATTTCATATACAATAAAAATTGTTTCTCTCAGACATGGTGTGTTTGACCCAATTCTACACGAATCATTTTTTAACACATACATAAATATAATTTCTCATTAGCAGATACATACATAAATATAATTTCTCAGTCACAATTAGTTCATGAACACTCCCAACATCCAAAATCAAATCATACGAACCACAAAAAAAGACCCTAAACTTTATAGAAACCCCTAAAAACTGTAATTAAATAAAACCCCCAAATTATGATATTACCCTAATTTAAACAATCAATTTTTGTGTTTATGGATTTTTTTTTAGCAAAGCAAGATAGCTTTATGTTCAGATTCCATACCTTCAAATTGATTGATAATTATAGATATATGAAAAACAACAAATACCTTAAAACGCGAATACCCCCTTTAAGTGGTTGTCAGGTTCTGTGGTGGCGGAGAGATTCCGGCTGCGGTGATGAAAATATTTGATATTATTGTAGGTTAGAGAGAGATATATAAAAAAAGACACAAATCTTGAATATTTTCTCATACCTGCTTTTCATAACTATTGCACCAAAAACACTTAAAACCAGCCAAAAGTGATTAATATTTATAAAACACATACCATTGGTCAAATATTGAGATCAAAATAATAATTCCTGGGATCGAATCAATAGCAGCCGATCCATAACCAATTAGTAATAGAATATTTTGGGTGGCGGTGGTGATTTGTGAAAGTAGCGGCGGCAGTGAATATTGATTTAGGGTTTTGGTTTAGAGAAAAGATAAAAAAAATAAAATTGGGTGGTTGTATACTTTTGCATTTTGGGTGGTGGTGATTAGTGGGACCCACAATATTTCAACCATGCTAGTTTTTCAACTTTCAACCCATTTGTGTTTTTCCTTTATAAAGGAGTAGAGATAGTTGTGAGGGTCTGTTATTTTACCTTTTTTAACAATTTTTTTTTAACAATTTAACCCTTTATATACTCACTTTTTATATTTTACAATACACTTTTTTTTTCTTATTTTTGACTCACCAAAAATAAACCAAACTTTGATTGTACAACCAATATGCTAAACGATCTTACCAACCAATTTCCGCCTAGCTCATCTTCGAAACCGATCAGTTAAATCGCAACTAGATCAGATAACCAGACTGCGGTTTTGATGGAAAAACCCTGTTGAACAATGACCCAGCTCAACTCGGCCTATTAAAAACTGGTTTTTAAAACATTGCTTTTAACTCAATGATCGTGTAAAGCCTATGAATTTCCTATTCATTGAAAGAAAATGGCAAATACAAGCATAAACACAAGTTTAGCACAAAGTACTTCTCACTTGTAAACCTGCACAAACTTGGTAAATTCCTCATTCCGGTTATCAAACGGTAATCGTTAACTATGTGCAGACACAACAAACACAAGATCTGGCGAAGCGATCAAACACAGAAGTTGGATTTAAATAACAAGCACAACCGCAACTTCATCATTAAGATAACATCAAGTTTTAGAACAAGTTCAGTATGTAAAGCTTACATACCCTTCCAACAAAACACAAAAGCAAACACTAAACAAACTTAAGCACGCTCGCCACGAATACGTCTAGCCAACTGAATATCCTTGGGCATGATAGTCACCCTCTTAGCATGAATGGCACACAAGTTGGTGTCCTCAAACAAACCAACAAGGTATGCTTCAGCAGCCTCCTGTAGCGCCAACACAGCGTGACTCTGGAACCTCAAATCAGTCTTGAAATCCTGAGCGATTTCACGAACAAGCCTTTGGAATGGCAATTTGCGGATGAGAAGCTCTGTGCTCTTCTGGTACTTACGGATCTCACTGAATTCAAAATTAATGAAGATGATTAGCAAACTGTAATATTTCAAACTATTCCGTTCTTTATAATATAAGATACCAACTATTCAGAACACATATACTAAATCAAATGAATCAAACAGAAATATTTAAAAATTTATCAAATTCAAATAATCAGCTTTTATAAACAAAACTATTCTATCACCAACTGCTGTAGAAACATAAGCCATAAGCTCAATATATACGCCGAAACAAACACCCCCAAATAGAGAGCCACATAAAGTCAATCAATTGAAGGAATTGCACTATTTATAGGGTGTTTGTTTTGGTTTATATAACATAAGCCTCAATTTTGTGGCTTATTTGGAAACTAAATAAACTTAAATAAGCAATAAAATCGACACTTATGTTATATAAGCCAAAAATAAGACATATTTCAGATTATATTTTATAAGGTGTTGTTTGTTTTAGCTTATACTAATGTAAGTCTATTTCGGCTTATATAACATAGGACTCAATTTTGTGGCTTATTTCGAGACTTACAGGCTTATCTAAGTTTGTTATGATATTATAAACTTATATAAACCCACAAGTCACCAATAAAATTAAAAAAATAGGGTTTATGAAATATAAGCCGAAATATGGCTTATTTTTCGGCTTATATAACATAAGCCCCAATTTTGTGGCTTATTTTGACACTCGTATATAAGTTCATCATAAACCTATATAAGTCCATAAACCTCCAAATAAGTAAAAAAATTGGGGCTGTTATATAAGTCAAAATGGGCTTACATTATATAAGCCAAACCAAATACCCCTAAACCCCTAATTTTTTAAGCTTATTTAGAGACTTATGGGCTTATATAAGTTTATTGGCCATAAATCTCCAAATAAGCTACCTAATACTCCGTATAAGGTAAAACAAATAGCCCCTATATACGCCCATAAGTCTCGAAATAAGCCACAAAAATAGGGCTTACGTTATATAAGCCGAAACAAACACCCATAAGAATACATAAAGCCAATCAATTAAAAGGATATTTAAAAGGGAAAAAAAAGAGTTACCGAAGAGCGACGGTTCCGGGACGGTAACGGTGAGGCTTCTTAACACCGCCGGTAGTGGGGGCAGATTTACGAGCAGCCTTGGTGGCAAGCTGCTTCCTGGGGGCCTTTCCACCTGTTGATTTACGAGCTGTTTGCTTTGTACGAGCCATTTGCACTATTCAATACCAAAACAAATAAATAAAATTAAAACCTAAATAATTAAATTAAATAAAATATACAAACAAAAAACAGAAATAATTGAATGAATTTAATATTAATCGATTATAATTAGTATACCTGAATTAGGAGATCTGAGATGGAGGAAAAAACTAGGGTATTTGAATTGGGGAAAATATGAGAGTAGGTGGGGGTATTTATATAGGGGAAGGAAAGTTTGTGGTTAAATTTGTCGATCCGTGTGTTGTAATGTGATTGGTGGAGGGTGTCTGCGTGGAGGTTTGTGATTGGGTAAAAGGGAGTCACGCGGATCGTGTGTTTCTTTGGAGATGCTTTTAGTGTGAGCCGTTGGATGTGTGTTTCTTTGGAACTGGTTTACTTGTTTTATTTTTTATTTTTGGTGAGACTCCCATAATACAATATATCAAGTTTAATGGGTCATGTTAATAATATCCGTTTCAAAAAGTAAAAAAAAAAATACTTCCAATACCTTTTTTGTCCACCTGTTATACTACACCATAGTTTTTTTTCTCACTTTTTTTTCGTATTTTTTAACAGTTTACTGTTTTTAACATGTTAAATTTTATATTTTTTATTCCGCATTTTTCGTTTTACAGTTTTATAACAAAACCAAAATTATAAATTAAAAAAATAAAAAAGTTAGAGGGTATTGGAATAACCACCCCGTTTAATATTGAGCTATGTGGAATTCTACAAGGGAGAGTTGAGCTATTCAACATGTCAAATTATCATTTTTTTCTGACATTGAATGCTCTCAACATGGTGCATTTAGATGCTTTAAGTGTTAATGTTTCACTTTCAAATTTTATTTTGTTTAACGTTGACCTTAATTATATTTAGATATGTTATATAATAATTGATATAATATAATTAAATTAACGGAGTTTTAAATGTATTTTATCTGATATAATTTTTATCAAAAATTATATAATAATAATAAACATATTTATTGTCAAAGTTTTAGAAAACATACTAAAAAGGTTAAACGTATTATATACTTATTTTAGAACGAAGAAAGAAGTATTTATTTAGGATTTTGCTACATATCAACATATTTTCACGTCGTATGGTTCGATATATTTTCACGTCATCGTCCCATCACGGTAAAATTAACGATGTATTTTTTATTGCAGGATCTCAAGCAAGTTCACTTGGTTAAAGACTCGTATAATTTATATTCGGATAACCGCTTATTGGGTCATTCTATACTTAATCAGACTTTTGTATCAACAAGTTGATGCCATCTGTAAGACCCTACACTTGGAATCACTCTTAAAGATGAGTGCAATAGCTCGTACGACTCCTGTTATAACAACTATAAAAAACACAACATGAAAAGAAAAAATGCAAGCAGCAAAGGATGCGGTTGCAGCCTAAGGGTGAGCATTTGGACCGTAGCCCCGGATTGGACCGACACGGAACGGATCAGGCAATTTCGGTTCGTTCTTCGGTCCGTGATTTTGGATCATTTCGGTTCTCGGTCCGTCTGATCCTAAAAACTCGTCGATTTTGCCTAATTGAGATCTGACTGGATCGAAGACCGGACCGATCCGGACCGGACTATTCGGTCGGGTATTGGTCCGAGGTTTTGGACCATTTCGGTACTCGGTCCGGTCCGATCTAAGTCCGCCGCTCAACTCTACTGCAACCGACACAGCTATCCTATAGTTCCGTGACAAGCATTACCATCGGATCCTACCCATCGTGGTCAGAAAAACCGACAAAAAACAAGAATAGGTCATGTGTAGTTCGTTCGACTCGACTAGCTTGGTTAACTCGTTTGACTAGATATAATAAACGAGCTTTTGAACTAGCCGAGCTAAAATATTATATTCATATGTTCGGCCCGTGAAACTTACCAAACATAATTTTTAGTTCGAGCTCGAATCGAGCTCGATAACTTTCAAGCTCGGCTCGAAATAAACGAACTCGAGTAGCTCGTTAAAAGCTCGACGCGTCATCACCCCTAACTTACGACGTGATTCTCTATCATGTGATTCTTATGTGTAAAGTTATTCTATTGGATTATTCACAATAAGTGCATTCCTTCAATGGTATCACTCTTTCACCGCAAAATGTTTAGTTAACTTATTAAAAAGAGCTTCTGAAAAAAAACCTTGTGTTCAATTTTGATTTTAATTAAAAGGTCATTGTAAACATTTGCTCATTACTTCGACTGTCACAAAAAAAGATGCACAAAGTCATTGTCTTCTCTGGTTTGGAAGTTTCTGTTGGGTTGCCCAAAGCCGTTGGGCGTGTGGTGAGTGAGAGGGAGAAAAGTGTTTCCGAGGAGGGGGATTTGGGTAGGCGACTCGCTGAGCTTAAAGCGCGTGGGTAAACTTGGTGTTTTTTTAGGATTTGACGGGTTTGTGCTTTTAAGGATCGAGTATGGTTTTATGTATATTTGGATTTGATTAGTTAATGCTTTGTTTGCTTTTTACGTTTTGCATATAAGTCGTGTTTGAAATTTGGTTCGTAAGTTGCGTGTTTAGGTAGTTGAGATCAGTCTGACCATAGTACAACCTATATAATTGAGGGCTTTAGCTTTTGGATAATCATATTAAGGGTGCTTGCAACAAAATACGGAATATACCGAAGTGATTTATACAGCTCGTTTGATTTTGATTATTGCTTAAATGCGATGATATATCGTAGTAAGTGGTTACTCTGAATAGAACTTTTGTCGTTATTTTTATATAGAATTGCTTTTTGATTATCCGATGACAATGTATACAGATTCTAGAATTAGGTTCATGGTATATTCGTACAATCATTACAAAGTGTAGATAAAATTTTACCGCGGCTTCTGCAATTGAACAATGACAGATTCTCTTATTTAGCTTCTTTATGTTTCTAGATATTGTTACAATAATAAGGAACTTAAGCACTACACGAAAAAGGCTAAAGAAAACACAACACGAAATGCATATATGATATATAGATGCTCATATGTCGTGACTTCATAACCTTTCGAGCCTCTTGGCTCTGTTACGTTTACCATCTTTGCAATGGTCAAATCCTTTAAACTTCATCTGGATTCTTTGGAAAAGAGTTGGTTTAGGGGGCGATACGTAAAACCCGAGTGAATCCAGAAACCACCCGCTTCTTCCATAAAGACCTACGATGTGGCCTCCATTTGTCAAGAAATTGAAGGGTGTCCCTGTCTCGACCCCAAATGGCCCATATGTCCTTTGGTTGGTCTTAAATGTGAGTGATCGAATCACAGGGCTGGCTCCATAGACCACAGGACAATAGTGCCCACTTACACCTATTAGAACTTCCTCAGGAAATCGCAGCTTAATCTGAAATTAACCATAAGAATTTACATTTCATATACAATTTAAGAAAGTAAGGTTTGGCCAGAATTTTGTACCTGAGCACTTTTGGTTCCACCCATGCCTCCATGTTTTTCAGCCACTAAGGGTTTAACATTGTGATCATATGTCACACGGATAGAGTCTATGCAACTACTGTATATAAGAGTGATATCTCTAATTCCACCGTGTTCTCCATCATCCCAATGATTCCCGTAGTTTCCTCCCCATGGTCCAAATTGTATGCTCATCTCCTGTTGTATCTAAACAGATGGTCCAAATTGGTTAGTAAGGCATTAAAAAAAGTTATGTATCAAATTTGGCATATGGTGAGGGATATCATACCATGGTGAGTCAAAAAATTTATTTGTTGTCTAAAAGAATAGCCTTCAAAGGACGATGTAGCCAAATGTAGCTTGTACCTAATATATCTGTTTGATTATTTTGCACCCAAATACTTGCTATATATATAAAGAGCAAAGAAAGTACTATCGAGGTAAGCATCCGATTCCAGTCAAACACAAAGGTTTTGTTTAATGTTAAGCATACATAAAACATGCACCGTCTGGCGTCTGATTCCATTAAATAAAACATGTTCACTGTTTCTGATTCCTTTACATTAAACATGCACCATATTAGGAAGAAATTTAATCTTCCAGAACACCCTGCTCATAAATCTTGCTTTTTCTTTTGCATAAAAATTAAGCCAAGATTCTGAGATGTTTCCAGTTTCACCTTTTCCCCATTTAATCTTCCAGAACACCCTGCTCAACACCAACTTCCTATGTAACATCTTTAAGAACAAGGTAAAGTGTCCCCGTGATTTACCTTTTCCGCATTTGTTTATAAATCTCAGATTTGGGTGAGTGGTGGCTGGCAATGGTGAGCTGTGACACACCCAACCAACCTAGCTTTTAACTTTAAATTTGCTAGTAAATGTTTTGCATATATATATTTTTGTTTTTAATTAAAATCTCACATTATTACCGAATATTCATTGAGAAATGATTTATCGTCCTAAAATCTGGCGTGAAGTCACACGCCAAAATGAATGGAGCACGTCTCAGCACACACACACACACAAAAATGACAACAGTTAGTAACTGTATGGGATCGGTTTGAAGTCGCTTGGATCGACTATACATGCTGATAATTTGCGGAAGATGAGTTGAGACTATGGGTCAGTTAGTGAATATATGGAAGTGCAAGTTGAGATTATTGAGGGTTTGATGGCGGGAAATGAAAGCTTTTAGACTCCATAAAGGAAGGTTAATAGTTTGATGCAGCAAGTGCTGGATGATTATGGTTTGGAAGTGTCGGTTGGGTTGCTGCAGGCCACAGGTCATGGCTGTCTATGATTTACTATTTATGGTTTCCGATTGACTTTAAGTAAATTTGGATTTGACTGATATATCTGTTGTTTAAGTGTTTACTTTTTATCTATAAGGTGCGTTTTCAACTCGTTGGTATAGTGAAACATATTTTAATTGTATGATTATTGTGAGGGGTCAAATAATCACTTCAGGGGTAGCTGCAACAAAATTGAATTCTGATTATTTTGAAATTCTTTTACAAGTGAACTACTATTGAATTTTGACGAATAGTGAGAAGTGATTATCGAACTATCAGTAGTGAAGCATGTCTAATCACTATACATCCATTGACCCAGGACATGATATGTTAATAATGTATTTGGAATTTAGATGATACGGGATGTCGTTTATTCTTATATAGAATTGTTTTTTGGTGATTCGGTGACGATGAAAAGTAGATTTTAGGATCTGTTTTATTATATAGTAGCAGAATCATTGCATAGAAAGTGTATATGAAAACTTGAACCTGCAACTAAATATCGAGAGATTCTTTTATTTAGTGTCTACGCTTTTAGAGTAGATGTTGTTACAATAGAAAGGGATTTATGCCACAAAAAAGGCTACAGAAAACTTCAGATCAACAACATAATATATGTAGATGCTAATATGCCCTAACTTTATAACCTTTCAAGCCTTTTGGTACCATTTTTCATAGCAAAAGGGTTAAATCCTTTAAACATCATCTGGAATCTTTGGAAAAAGGTTGGTTTAGGGATCGATAAGTAAAACCCGAGTGAATCCAGAAACCACCCGCTTCTTCCAAATAGACCTACAATGTAGCCTCCATTTGTCAAGAAATTGAAGGGTGTTCCTTCTTCAACCCCAAACGGCCCATACGTCCTTCTATTGCTCTTGAAACTGAGTGATCGAATCACTGGGCCTCCTCCATAGACCACGGGACAATAGTGCCCACTAACACTTATCAAAACCTCTTCAGGAAACTGCAACTTAATCTGAAATTGATCCATAATAAACTGCACTATCACATATACAATTTACAATAACATGCAGTAAGATTTGGCCGAACGTTATATACCTGGGCAGTTTTGGTTCCACCCATGCCTCCATGTTTTTCAGCGAGTAAAGGTTTGACGTTGTTATCGTATGTCACACAGATAGAGTCTATGCAACTACTGTATACGAGAGTGATCTCTCTAATCCCACTGTGTATGCCATCATCCCATTCCTTTCTTCCATTTCCTCCCCATGGCCCCGATAGCATGATGCTCTTATCCTGTTGTATATATATCAGTAAGATCATGGACGAGAAAAAAATAAGCACACAGAAAGGTGAGGGAATTCATACCATTGCGAGTTAAAAAAATGTTGCGTGAAAGAGAAGCCTGATATGAAATAATGTAGCTTGTTTCAAGTAATGGTGTGTTATTGTTTTGAGCCCAAATTGCTGACAATATATATAATGAGCATACAAAGTACTCCAATGCGAAGCATCTGATTCCAGTCTAACACAAAGGTACTTGTTTAATCTAAGCATACTTAAAACATGCACTAATTTTGATTCCATTTTCCGACCCAGGTGTTTGTTACATAAAACATGCATGCACCATATTTATGGATTAATAAGGTAGAAAATGTACCTTCCTAAACACCTTGTTCACAAATCTAGCTTTTCCTTTGCATACAAAATCTTGCCAAGATTCTGATATTTTTCCCAAGTTCAGCTCCTTTAGCCACCGCCGCCTTCCTTTGAAACATCTTTATGAACAGAAACAAGTACCATAGCCAAAGCAAGGTAAGTGGACTGATGCAGTCACGTGATTGACTTCGTTTATGAATGAGTGTTTGTTCTTGCATTTGTTTATGAGTCTCAGATTTTGTGGGAGTGGTGGCTGGAAATGGTAAGTATTCAATACAATTACAAGTACATATTTAGTGGAAGCGATCCCTTTTTTGTGTTTGTAATGTGTTCATCATCTTTGATGGCAAAAGGAAAAAGAGGCTTACTTTAGGTGCTAGACAGAACCCTAGCCAATCTAGATACCACCCACTTATTCCATAAAAACCTACAAAGTGGCTCCGTTTGTGAAGAAATTGAACGGTGTTCCTTCTTCAACCCCAAATGGTCCATATGTCCTTTAGTTGCTCTTCGAAATGAGTGACTGAATAACAAGGTCGCCTCCATTGCCCACTAACACTTATCAAAACCTCATCCGGAAAATGCAGCTTGATCGGGTATTGATCGATAAGACTTCCAATAATGCAAATAAAAAGAAATGATAATAACACATGTGTTTGGAAAAGTTGACAACAGTTAGTAACTCAGAACTGTCAAGTTACTTGAATTGACTTTAAATATGCGGTTAATTTGCAGAAGATGAGTGAGACCATGGATCAGTTAGTGAATATGGAAGTGCGGGTTGAGATGGTCTTAGATGAAAGATTATAGACTCCACAAGCAGCGAAGGTTAATATGCAGCAGGTGGCTGATGATTATGGTCTGAAAGTGTCGGATGGGGAGACAAAGGTCACAGGATCGCTTGCTGAGCTTAAATCCCGTTGGTAAATATATGTTTGTTCGAATTAGGCTTGTTTATGATTTACTATATGTTTTGGGATTGAGTTTATGTAAATTTGAACTTGAATGATCTACGTTTCCTAAGTTCAACTTTTATGCCACTTGAAAGTGAAAACTAATGAATTTGTTGCATACATGTGGTGTTTAAAATCTTTTATGCCACTTGATGGAGACTTGGAGTATTTTGATTATAGTGAAATTTGTATGATTATTAAGGGTTCAAATCATATCACCTTAGGGTAGCTGAAACAAAATTGAATCCCGAACTGATTATACATTAAACAGTCGAGCACGTCCAATCATTATCCAAACAGCTCTTTTAATGCTGATTATTGCATGTTACATTGTCAAATATAAAATGCAACGCGAAATTGTAGCAAAGAGATATTGCAAATAGTTCAAACCAGGACATCATATGTGAATACGTACTGTATTTGGAGTTCAGACGATGATACACAATGTCGTTTATTTTTTTTTAGAATTGTTGTCTGGTGATTCGTTAATGGAATTAGACTCTAGGATCTGGTTTATTGTATATTAGCAGAATCATTGCGTAGAAAGTGTACCATCGAGATTTTATTACAACAGAAAGGAATTTATGCAATACATGAAAAGGGCTAAATAATCATCACAAACACAGATATGATATATAGATGCTCATATGCCCGCCCCAACTCTATAACTTTTGGAGCCTCTTGGTTTTGTTACGATCGCCATCCTTGTTATCGTTGAATCCTTTAAACTTCATTTGGATTCTTTGGAAAAGGTTTGGTTTAGGGGGAGATAAGTACAACCCAAGTGAATCCAGAAACCATCCGCTTCTTCCGTAAAGACCTACAATGTGGCCTCCATTTGTCAAGAAATTGAAGGGTGTTCCTTCCTCAACCCCAAATGGCCCATAGGTCCTTTGGTTGGTCTTAAAAGCGAGTGATCGGATCACAGGGCCGGCTCCATAGACCACAGGACAATAGTGCCCACTAACACCTAACAAAACCTCCTCTGGAAATCGTAGC
This sequence comes from Glebionis coronaria, assembly GCA_025667525.1. Lineage (NCBI taxonomy): Eukaryota > Viridiplantae > Streptophyta > Magnoliopsida > Asterales > Asteraceae > Glebionis > Glebionis coronaria. The sequence goes on from CM046875.1 coordinate 674,280,303, forward strand.
TTAATCTGAAATTAATCCATAAGAAATCACATTATTTCATATACAATACTATATGTTATGTATACCAAGATTGGGCGGGAGTGTTGTACCTGAGCACTTTTGGTTCCACCCATGCCTCCATGTTTTTCTGCCACTAAGGGTTTAACATTGTGATCATATGTCACACGGATCGAGTCTATGCAACTACTGTATATAAGAGTGATCTCTCTAATTCCATCATGTTCTCCATCATCCCAGTGATTCCCGCGGCTTCCTCCCCATGGTCCAAATTGTATGCTCATCTCCTGGTGTATCTAAACAAATGAGATCGTGGTTGAAAATTTCGAAAAAAATTGGTTAGTAAGGCATTTAAACAAGTTCTAGATCAAATTAAGCATATGGTGAGGGATATCATAGTATCATACCATGGTGAGTTAAGAAATTTATTTGTTTTCTAACACAGCAGCCTTCAAAGAACGATGCAGCTAGCCTTCAATGCACGGTGTAGCCAAATGTAGCTTGTACCAAATATATCTGTTTGATTGTTTTGCAGCCAATTACTGTCTATATATATAAAAAGCTAAGAAAGTACTATCGAGGTAAGCATCCGATTCAGTCAAACGCAAAGGTATTTGTTTACTGATAAGCATATACTATAACATGCACTGTTTTTTACTCCGTTACATAAAACGTGCATGCACTGTTTCTGATTCCTTTAAATTGAACATGCACCATATTTGTGGATTAAAGAGGAAAAAAGCTACCTTCCAGAACACGCTGCTCATAAATCTTGCTTTTTCTTTTGCAAACGAATCATGCCAAGTTTTTGAGATATTTCCAGTTTTAGCTCCTTTAGATACCACAGCACCTTCCTATGTAACATCTTTTAGAACAAAAACAAATACTACAATCAAAACAAGGTAAGTGGTTTGAAGTGGCCATGTGATTTACCGATTTACCTTTTCCTCATTTGTTTATGATTCTAAGATTCGGGTTTTGGGTGGAAATGGTGGCTGGCAATTGTGAGCTATGAGTGATACACCATATAAGAAGTTATTACTAACATCTTGTTGTGTCTTTAGACACACAAGCAAAAATGATCAGAAATTAGCAAGTATACGGAATTGATTGTGAAGTCACTTGTATCGACTTTAAATGCTGGTAATTTGCAGAAGATGAGTGAGACTATGGATCAGTTAGTGAATATGGAACTGCAAGTTGAGATTATGGAGGGTCTAATGGCGGAAGTTAAAGTTTATAGACTCCATAAGGGAAGGTTAATAGTTTAATGCAGCAGGTGGCTGATGATTATGGTCTGAAAGTGTCGGTTTGGTTGCCAGTTTGCCACAGCCCACAGGTCACGAGGGATGCAGTTGCTGTGAAGAGGAATGAGCAGGTTGATGATCAGTTGCTGAGCTTAAATCCTGTTGGTAAGTTTATGCTTAAGTTTTGGCTGTTTATGATTCACTATTTATGTTCTCCGATTAAGTTTTAACTTTATGCCACCTGAAGGGAAAAGTACTGAATTTGCATATATGTATTGTTTATTATTTTTTTATCGAGGGGTCAAATAATCACTTCAGGGGTAGCTGCAACGAAATTGAATTTTGACGAATAGTGAGAACTGATTATCCAACTTTAAGTAGTGAAGCATGTCCGATCACTATGCAAGCAGCTCTTTTGATTTTCATAACTGCACAACAAATTTCAAAATGCAATGCGAAGTTGTAGCAAAGAGCTATTTCAAATATTTATATAGTTCATACCAGGACATGATATGTGAACATTGTACCTGTAGTTCAGAATTGTTGTTTGGTGATTCGGTAACAATGAAAATCAGATTCTAGGATCGGTTTTATCGTATATCAGCAGAATCATTGACTACAAAGTGTAGATGAAAATGAAATTTGACTCTGCAACCAAATATTGAGAGATTCTTTTTATTTATTGTCTATGCTTTTAGACGAGATATTGTTACAACGGAAAGGAATTGATGCCACAAAAAAAGCTAAAGAAAACATCACATCAACAACATACTAGTATATGTTATGTAGACGCTAATATGCCCCAACTTTATAGCCTTTCAAGCCTTTTGGCACCAATTTTCATAGCAAAAGGGTTAAATCCCTTAAACATCATCTGTATTCGTTGGAAAAGGGTTGGTTTAGGGGGCGATAAGTAAAACCCGAGTGAATCCAGAAACCACCCGCTTCTTCCAAATAGACCTACAATGTAGCCTCCATTTGTCAAGAAATTGAAGGGTGTCCCTTCTTCAACCCCAAACGGCCCATACGTCCTTCTATTGCTCTTGAAACTGAGTGATCGAATCACTGGGCCTCCTCCGTAGACCACGGGACAATAGTGCCCACTAACACTTATCAAAACCTCCTCAGGAAACTGTAGCTTAATCTGAAATTGATCCATAATAAACTGCATTATCACATATACAATTTACAATAACATACAGTAACATTTGGCCAGAATGTTATACCTGCGCAGTTTTGGTTCCACCCATGCCTCCATGTTGTTCAGTGAGTAAAGGTTTGACGTTGCTATCGTATGTCACACAGATAGAGTCTATGCAACTACTGTATACAAGAGTGATCTCTCTAATCCCACTGTGTATGCCATCATCCCATTCCTTTCCTCCATTTCCTCCCCATGGTCCCGATAGCATGATGCTCTTATCCTGGAGTGTTTACTTCAGTAAGATCATCGAAACAAAAAAAAAGTTAAGAACACATGCAGAGGGGAGGGAATTCATACCATTGCGAGTTAAAATAAAGTTGAGTGATAGAGAAGCCTAATATGAAATATGCAAATGTTGATTTGTTTTGAGCCCAAATTGCTGACAATATATATATATAAAGAGCAATGAAAGTAATACCGTGCTAATTAAGTATCCGATTCCAGTCTAACAAAATTAAGGTGTTTATTTAACGCTAAATATAATTAAAACATGCACTGATTTTGATTCCATTTTGCCATAACAGGTGTTTGTTACATAAAACATGCAAATCTTAGCAAAGATTCTAAGACATGATTATGAATAGAAACAAGTACCACAGTCAAAGCAAGGTATGTGGACTTGCAATCACGCACGCGATTGACTTCGTTCATGAATTCGTTTTCGTTCATGCATGTGTTTATGATTCTCAGATTTTGTGGAAGTGATCCCTTGTGTTTGTAATGCTCATCTTTAATATAGCAAAAGGAAGAAATCCACTAAACATCAGAAGGATCCTATGGAAGAGGCTTATTTTAGGTGCTAAAACAGAACCCTAGCGAATCTAGATACCACCACATATTCCCTAAAAACCTAAACTGTGACCTTCGTTTGTCAAAAAAATGAATGGTGTTCCGTCTTCAACCACAAATATGGCCTCCATACACCACACGGCAATAATGCCTGGTAACACTTTTCAAAACCTCCTCTGGAAAATGCAGCTTAATCTGAAATGTATCCATAAGAAATTCAATACCGCGAAATAAAAAGAAATGATAATAACATATATACTGTGTTTGAAATATATCTTAAGTTTTTTAGTGATTTGACAATGTATTATTGATCTGATATTGTTTGGACACTGGAAGAATGAACTTTGATGTGAGTGCTAAAGTACACGATGGAAGATTTGTGTCTAATTGCATTGCTGCTTACTGATTATCATGCAGCTTAGCATCAATGATAAAAGTAAAACCAGACGATAAATTAAACATTCTTTGATGTGCATAAATAAACACAATCATACAGTAATAAGTGTATTTTTTTCTACTAAGAGGAGTTCTTAGCTTTTTGACGAGTAAACTAATTTCTTGCGGGAGTTTTATAAATATGGGCAACATCTTTCTCAGTTGAAACTTTTTTCAGACCCAAAGCTCGAACTCGAGGCCTTGGTTAAGGAACAAGAGGCTCTTAACCACTCTTGTCAATCTTAATTGGTGTATAGTACAGTATAAGTTTGTAGTTACGACTCTTTTACTAAAATGAAATTTTGGTGATAATAGTAAACCTTTGGTATATATACCGAATAACTTGTTAAACAAGCCAACATTTCTAAATAAAAAGATGAGTAAAGTGCAAAAATCATCCATGTGGTTTGTCAAAAGTTTGAATTACATCCCTCGTTAATACTTCGCGCAACATACATCATTGTGGTTGTAAAATAGTACACCATACATCCCTGAGGACGGATGGTGCAAATATTTTTCCGTTAATGGTTAAAAGTGTTTGTTATCTTAGGGGTATTTTAGTCCTTATAAAACTAGGGATGATTTTTGCACCTAACTTTTCAAAAAAAAAAATTTCCAAAAAAAATTTCAAAAAAATTTCAAATTTTTTTTAAAAAAGTTTCGAAAAATGTTTTCTTTTTTCGAAAAATGTTTTTTTTAATGTTTTTTTTTAAGTTTCGAAAATATATTTGAAAAAAGTTTTTTTCAAAAAGTTTCAATTTTTTTTTTAAATTTTCGAAAAAAGTTTTTTTTAAAAAAAGTTTCTAAAAAAAAGCTTTTTTTAAAAAAAGTTTTTTTTCGAAAAACATTTTAAAAAATAACTTTTATAAAAAAACTTTTGAAATTTTTTTTTTCGAAGATTAAAAAAAATTTTGAATTTTTTTGAAAAATAAAGTTTTTTAGAAAAGCTTTTTTTTTAAAAAGTTTTTTTTTTCGAAAAACATTTAAAAAAAAACTTTTGAAAAAAAAACTTTTTTCGAAAATTTAAAAAAAAAATTTGAATTTTTTCGAAAAAAAAAAATTTCAAATTTTTTTTGAAACTTATTTTAAAAAAGAAAACATTTAAAAAATAAAATATTTTTCGAAACATTAAAAAAAACATTTTTCAAAACTTTTTAAAAAAAAATTGAATTTTTTTTGAAAAAAACTTTTTTCAAATATATTTTCGAAACTTAAAAAAAACATTAAAAAAAAACATTTTTCGAAAAAAGAAAACATTTTTCGAAACTTTTTTAAAAAAAATTTGAAATTTTTTTGAAATTTTTTTTGGAAATTTTTTTTTTTGAAAAGTTAGGTGCAAAAATCATCCCTAGGTTGTAAAAGGACTAAAATACCCTTAAGATAACAAACACTTTTAACCCTTAACGGAAAAATATTTGCACCATCCGTCCTCCGGGATGTATGGTGTACTATTTTACAACCACAATGATGTATGTTGCGCGAAGTATTAACGAGGGATGTAATTCAAACTTTTGACAAACCACATGGATGATTTTTGCACTTTACTCTAAAAAGATAGATAGTATTGGCTCATTTGGCCCGACCCTCATCACAGCCCGGGTGTATCAGAAGGTTGTGGAGGATGATCTGGGTAGGAGACTTGCTGAGGTTAAAGTCCGTGGGTAAATTTATCTTTGTTTGTCGAATTATGGTTTCTTATGATTTAGTAATTTTGTTTTCAGATTGAATTTAGGTAAATAACTTATCTGTGTTTTCTATGATGTTGAAATTTTGTTTGTAAGGTGTGTTTTTAAGTCGTTGGTAATTTTTTTGATGTATACGAGTACAGTGAAACGGATTTTATGCTTTGTTCGATTGGAACGGACCGACCATTTCGGTCCAGTGTTTTGGACTGAATCGGTCTTTGGTCCGGTCTTAGTCGGTCCGGTCGGTTTTCGGACCGTGATCATCCTTACTTCAAACTATGAAGGGTGTCCAGTCACTATCCAAACAGGTATTTTTATTTTGATTGTAGCAAAGAGCTATTACAAATAGTTACAGAGTTCAACCAGGATTGATATGTGAATATAGTCAGCCGATGAAACCAAATGCCGTTTATTTTTATTTAGAATTATTGTTTGGTAATTCAGTAATGGAAATTAGAATCTAGGATCTGTTTTATTGTATATCAGCGGAATCATGGACTACAAAGTGTCGATGAAAATTCGATTCTGCAACTAAACATTGAGAGATTCTTTTATTTAGTGTCTACTTCTAGAATAGATAGTTACACGAGAAAGGAATATATGCCACAAAAAAGTAAGGGAGCGAATCCATACCATAATGGTGAGTCGAAAAGAAATACTAATAGAAAGAGAAGCCTGATATGAAATCTGCAAATACTGTAGCTTGTATCGAGTATTGGTGTTATTGTTGATTTGGTTTGAGGCCAAATTGCTGACAGTATATTATAGAGCAAAGAAAGTACTACCGTGCTGAGCATCCGATTCCAGTCTAACACAAAGGTGTTTAGTTAATGCTAAGCATACTTAAAACATGACTGATTTTGGATTCCATTTTGCGATAACAGGTGTTTGTTACATAAAACATGCAAATCTTAGCAAGATTCGGAGACATTTCAAAGTTCAGCTCCTTTAGACATCACCTTCCTTTGCAACATCATTATGAACAGAAACAAGTGTCAAACTCAAACATGCTAGTATGGTACCACATGATCGTGATACATGCAGGGACGAAGCTAGGGGGGGTTCCCGCGGGTGCCCGTGACCCCTATGGATTTCTTCTGTGTATTATTAATTTGTGAAGAAAACGTTGATTTTTTCTAAATGCATCTTAAATGCACCCAGTCAATCGAAACGTGTTTCTACCCTTCATTTTATATATCTGTTATATTACGGTTCAAAAAATTTGTGCACCCAGTCATATTTCGTCCTGGTTTCGTCCCTGGATACATGGCAAATCACAGCATGATTGTATTAGGAGGATGAATTACAAAGGTGGAGAATGATATAAAATTTTCTAACATGCCAAAGATTGAAGACGACTACACTGACTAGACCCAACGTGTGCATCTTTTGTGTTGCATCTTACTATTCTGCTGCTGGAAACTATGTCATCTGCATAATCGCTCTTAAACTTTTGTATTCGGAAACAAACAATGAGCCCATGTATGAGTTTGATTATATGTTATTTCTTATGCCTAGGACATGATACATGTATAAGTAGTTGTAGATTATCCAATGCTACATGCACCGACACACCCGTCTGAAATTCAATTAGTACCTTAATCAATTCTTTTTTAGAGTTGTACTAGTTTAGTGATTCGACAACAATTTTACATTGTCAAATTAGATTCTAGATTATGTTCATTGCATGATTGCAAAGTCATTAAAAACATTGTATATATATAAAAACCGCTACAGCAATGGAGTGGCGATATATTCTTTTATTTAGCTGTTATAACTTGAACAGAACATGTAATATACTAAAGAAACGATCACAGTGACTCCACAAACACAGATACATGAATACTCATATGCCCCAACTAAAACCCTTTGATCCCTTGTTTTTCTGATGTTCGTCATCTCTGATAGCAAAAGGATGAAATCCTCTAAACATCATATGGATTCTATGGAAGAGGCTTATTCGAGGCGCTAAAACGAACCCGAGTGAATCAATAAACCACCCACCTCTTCCGTAGAAACCTACAATATGGCCTCCGTTTGTCAAAAAATGGAACGGTGTTCCTTCTTCAACCCCAAATGGTCCATATGTCCTGTGGTTGCTCTTAAAAGTGAGTGAGCGAATAACAGGGCCACCTCCATAGACCACAGGGCAATAATGGCCACTAACACTTATCAGAACCTCCTCCGGAAAATGCAGCTTAATCTGAAATTAATCCATAAGAAATTTAACAAAATTAAATAATAATAATTCTAATAATAATACATATACTGTGATATATGTTACACCAAGATCTAGCGAGAAAGTACCTGAGCAGTTTTGGTTCCACCCACTCCGCCATGTTTTTCAGCGGGAAAGGGTCTACCATACTGATCATATGTTACACGGATGGAGTCGATGCAACTGCCGTATACAAGAGTTATATCCCTAACTCCAGTGTGTACTCCATCATCCCAATGATTCCCTCCATTTCCTCCCCATGGTCCGAGTAGTATAGTACTGTTATCCTGTTGTATTCAAATATCAGTGAGATCATGTTAAACATACAGAAAATCTACCTGCTCAAAAGGTTCGCTTCTTTTAGATCAGAAATTACCCTCAGTTTTATAACAATATGTAAGCACAAAGTAAAAAGTTTATACCATGATGGGTTCAAAAACTTGATATACAGAAAGAGAAGCCTGCAAAGGAAAGATGTAGCGACGTAGCTGTGTATGATTTTTGCACACATTGTTGTTGATATATATAGCAAATAAAGTATTACTTCGAACAATGCTGAGCATCTGATTCTGATTCCATTCCAACACAGAGGTCTTGTTCTATACCACATACACAAAACATGAACCGATTCCAATTCCAGTTCCATTCCAAAAACGGTTTGTGTTTCATAAAACATGCACTTTAGTTAGTGCCTTGGTGGGGTTAAAAAGATGGACACATAAGAAGCACCCTACCGTTAATCTTACTATCGCTTTGCACATATAGCGTAGTATATATTTAACATATCCGGCATCTTATTGATCAGCTGGATCGACAGAACGATAAGAAAAAAAAGCAACAAATTTAAAGACTCCATAAAGTAATTTTTGAATGGTATAAAATAAGGGTTAATAACAATGTTTGGCAGAATAAATAAAACTCAATGGATCATAACCGCATCTATCTATCTACGGATTTGACTCTGATATCCAATTCTTCCATTTGCCGGTAGAAAACCAAGCTCGGCATGATTTGCCAATTCTTCCAATTCATTGTGGGGATTTAAAGATTTCCAGTTGAACATGAAGGTAGTCTGAGATGTTTCTCCAATTTCAGCTCCCCCTTTGATGTCCACATTTTCGATGTGATGAAGCCAGCACTTCTTCGAGTAATATGTACAGCAATTTGGATTTTGGTCCCTTGACATTATCTTCTCCTTCATGAACTAAAGATAACAAAAACACAAAAGAGTCAAAAACCAAGTTGAGGTGACATTTGAGACCCATTTACCTGAAAATTGGGTCCATTTGGGTTTAAGTATTCATCTAACACTATTATTAGTTACAATGAAAATGGGTCAAACGGGTCAAACAGGCCAAAAGTACCCACGTTTTATTCTTAAAATATGCCACTTTATCAAGCGCTTCTTGATAGAGATTACACTAACATTGTTATAACTAAGTTTCTGAAATAGTAGTTACCACACTAATCGTTTACGAACTGTTTTAAAAGAAGTATTTTGGACAACACAACCCACTTTGACTAGTCACCCAACCCGCCCATGTTTCAAATTATTCAATTAACATGACGTTATATGTAACAAACAAATAAAAAAGATAAAAGAAGACTGAATAATTAGATCACAAAAACGGGTATGTCACGTTACCTTCAGTAAGCCACTACTGGGAGATGACACCAACGACAAAGACTTTGGGTGAGACATTCGCAGTAAATGATCAATATAAGACTTCACCCTCATAGGAGACTTGATAAGTTGTAGCTTGATATTATCACATGACAGATGCGGAATTTCCGTCAATTCTTCATGTATCGTTATATTCTTCAACCACAATAGGAAGCAAATTTAATATTAAGAAAAATATTATTTTACAAAACAATAATTGATAGCGTAGAATAAACACATTTATTACTACCTTGTTAGAGTTAAGTATCAGCTTCCAACCTCCATTCATCGCAAACTTCTGTATAAAGCTCAGCAACTCTTTTGTAATGATAGACTTGTTTTTTCTAATTTGTAAATGTAGATTTGCTTCATGCAAACTTGCATTGTTCATGTGAGAAAAAGGCATATTTTCACCGACATACTCCAATGTAGATAAGTTTGGTGCATCAATAACGGCATCCTCTAACTCTTTGCATTTAACCACTGATAGTTCCTTAAGTTTAGAGCTCAATATCGTTATCCTTACGAGCTTGTTACATTCTCTCAGAGCTATTTTTTCAAGGTTTGGGAACTTTGTCATCGTTTCATGAAGCAACTCATCGGTCAAACCAGGACTTTTCAATGTCAGATATTTCAGATTTTCACAACCGTCCAAAGTTACGTGACATTCCCAACTTTCTTTCCCCCAGTGCAAGAAACTAACAAGGTTAGGTAAGTTAACTTTGACCATCCTGAGACCATGACATTCATGTATCTGAAGCGTACGAAGCTTATCAAGAGTTGAAATATTCAATTGAACTATCCCAGCACAATGTACCAATCTCAGATCCTCAACTAAAGGGCAACCTAAAATGAAACTGTGCATCACATCGCCAGTTATATGAGAGTTTTTAATCGAAAGCTCCTTTAAGTTACCAAGATCAAAAACAATAGCACTATGGAACTTGCAACCATTCAACTTCAGTGAAGTTAGTTTCTTAGCAGTGAAGACATCATCGGGTACCATATAATGCTTCTTTCTTCTCTCTTCCACATGAATCTCTAGCTCTCTGACATGCTTGTTTATAGCAGCACTTAACCAATCATTCATACGAAGATTCAAATTTTTACTGGTTTTCCATAAGGAAAGCTTAAACTTCTGTATCATAGGCATTGACTCGAGTTTGGTTGCTAATGTGTTGTCAACATAACTTATAAATTTACATTGTGATGCTTCAATCTTTTTCTGGTCAAAGTCAAATGAAATGAATGACTCCCATATAGACCTCCACTTCTTAGACAACACAGTGATCCGAGCAACATCTTTAGGGCAACGCAGAAACGAAAGTATCTGGTGGATGATGAGATCGGGCAATTCAGAAATCTCATCTACCGGTTCAACTACTTCATCCATTTTATCTACCTTCTCCATCTTTCGCTTCTTCCTAATAACAGACGAAAGTTTCCTCTTCGACTCCCTAACTAAAACTCCTTTACTAGACCCCTCTTGATCGCCCAAATCAGACAAATGCTCAGTTTTCTGCTTCTTATTCTTCCTGTCGATCATTAACAGCTTCTTATTGGCAGATAATTTTCGCTTCTTTTGCATATCAAAAATCATCCGCCCAGTTTTTGTAAACATGTTTACTAAACTATCTAGACATATTCCGCAGACACTACTCTTTCAACCTGAATCTTGGCAAATATATAAAACCGTGTCATAACACCACATATAATCCTAACACTAATCAATCAATCACAATTGCGTAACCTCATTGCACTTGGCACATAACATACATAATAGCACTAATTTCAATAAGTAGGCCAAAAGCTAAACAAATCCATAATATGATCATTTAACATCACTAACTTTATTTTACAAAAAATTGGCGCAACTAATCTTAGGGTGGTGTTTGTTCCGGCTTGACAGTTATGGCTTATTTGATTTTGGGCTTATATTTCATAAGCTCACTTCTTGTGGCTTATTTTGAAACATATATAAGCTTATTATATCATTTAAGCTTATATAAGCCGAAAAGTGAGCTTACCAAACATAAACCAAGAAACAAATAAATAAGCCGGCTATATAAGCTGAAACAAACACCCCTATGCAGGTCAAAAGTAAGACACTTTAAAACTACAATCATCTAAGTTGACATAATTTAATATGCTTTTAGAGCAATCGCAATGGTGTGGATCGTGGTCAAAACGCAAAACATTCCCTTTTTTTATAATAGAAAGAGTTGTTAGTGATGGTTGCGCGGCTGCTGGCACAGAGTTAGCCGATGCTTATTCCCCAGATACCGTCATTGCTTCTTCTCCGGGAATAAAAGTGGTGAGGTGGCACGACCAAACCATTATGAATGCTCTTAAATTATACTCACTAATTGTGCCTAAGGCACGGAAATAATTATTGCTAATAATTTATACTTTATTTTCATAATGACAGTTTTACTATTAACAAAAAATAATTATTATTAATAGTTTATTTGCATAATAACAATTTTACTATTAACAAATTTAGTAATTGCATTGAAACATGTACTAATAATTTGGGACGAAAACATATAAAAGTAGTACTCCTTCCATCCTATAATTATAGTCTATTTTACAACTTTAATCGTATCTATTTTTTTTATGATAGATAAATCTGATTGGTTTTAAAACAATTCTGTTAATATAATTTTTATTAAATACATTATATAACACAAATAAAAATATTAAAAAGTGGTTAAAACCAAATTTTAAAAACCGAACAGTGAACAATAATTATAGGACGAAACAAAGAAAGAACATTTTACCGGTATATTTTTTTAATGTTTAGATTTACTAACAGTCAATCTAAGAGAGGTGAATCACGTAACGAGAATTATTATAATATAATCATTCACGATCACTAGTTTTAAAAAAAAAATTAAAAAAAAAAGTACATTGGATTAAACAGTAATGCGTGAATCAAAAGAAAAACAATTAAAAAAATAAAATTACATGAACAGTGTTTATAATTGAGAGAATTAATTATTTATGATACCTGTGTCGATTCTCCGATGGTGGTTGTTGTGATCTAGGGTTTCGTGATGTTATGGATATTATATAGTAACCGTAGAGTTGGTTTTCGAAACAAATGGGTGGGCTTCATTGAGGAAACAAATGGGCCTGTTACATGTGTCAAGTAAGGGTGTTTATCCGTTTGGTTTTCAAGGTTTATCCGGTTTGATTTAGTCAGATAAACATTTTTTTTTACAAAACTAAATTAAATCAAAAATCGAATTTGAATTCAGTTATAACCAGATTTACGTTATCCATATATTTTTAATTTAAATGTTGGATTTTTGGAAATTTTTTTATTATAATCATAATTTTTTTATATTTGAATAATTTTTTAATTGTCTTTATAAATATATACTAATATTTTAAAAGATGTATATCTTTTTCTTTATAAAGCAAAATACAAAGTAGGGATTTTTTTAAGAGATTCTTTCCTTAGTAAGAAATATTTTTTAATTATTCCTTTAAAAGATGTAATTGTTCCTTAATTTAGTAACAAAAATTAAAATTTCGTTTTTTGTTACCTGTTCCAAAAAAACACACATAAAAATATCTGTGTCAAAAACTAAAAGAAACAAACCATGAAAAAACGGGCATAAGTATTAAAAAGTTTTGGGGTGTCCAATGTTAATAGATAAGGAATTGGGATTGTCTTGAAAATAAAAAGAAACACAATCTTCCAATAGTATAAGGGCTATACTTAAACTTAGATAAACAAAATCCAGAGTAAATAGTCTAGCCACACTTTCAAAACTTATGTACTTTCAACCCTCTTTTCTCAATCGAGCCTTGAATCATAAATTTGGCGAATCTTTTTGTAATTAGTTGTTATTGCCGAATATAATTGCTATGATATTTATTGAAGAACTTTGTTATTGAATTGTTAATTTTAACCTAATTTTGTTGATTGATTAATGATAGTTATAGTTTCGGGGCTGTTCAGATTACGAACCAGGACACTCTTACTGATAGTTTAATTTTAGAGTTTATATCATATATGCTACCCTTTCAAACTGTCTCTTTAATTTGCTACCTTTTTTGAATATTCGGTTAAATAAATAAAGATTTAAGCAATAAGATGGTAAACAATAATTTGTTCATTGAATTTGTTTATAGCCAATTCGTTTTTCGGATTTTGTTAATTTGCTCTTAATTTTATTTTATATGATTCTATATAAAAATATTAATTTGAATCTTTGTATTAGAATTATGTTAATGTGCGATTCTAAAGAAAATATTATACTCTTCTTAGTTTTAGCTAATGGGTCGTCGTTTTTCACATTAACTGATTGGTTTGATCAACAAATATTTTTGAAGTTTGCAATAATACATGGTCCTGACAAGCTAATGGTGCAAAAAACGCCTGCTCAGAATTAGGCATACACAATTTGGTGAATTGATTAATAACACCGATATTAAATGGGATCTCTTTTCTGGTAATGGTAGTCTCTGATATATTATGTTAAGTATGATTTTCTTAGCCCTAATGAAAGTATTTCATGTTTGACTTATTATAGTAGTTGACAAACTATAAAGAATTTTATAGTTCTGTAATTGTGTGGCTGTTTTGGTAGGTTGAGATGACCAGGATATGACATGATATAGTCACGTAAGAATTATGCAATGTACGAGTAGTAAATGATGTTTTGATTAGTATACCTGAAGTGTTGAATAAATGGATATTTTTTATATTTTATAAATTTTACATAGTAGTTGATTGGGTTAAGCAACTTACGCATCTACCTGGGTACACAAATGAGATGGTGTAAGACACAACACAGTATTATATGGTTTTTATTCATACCGGCTTGTGGTAAGGGAGAATCATCTTGCATCATTGTTTATAAAAGAATGTTAATCACCTTTAGGATTTAAGAGATGTGATCTTTAATAGATGTTCGCCTAAAGTTCTAAATTTTTCATGGTAGGTTCATGGTCGAGGGAACAAATTGACACCTTATGTGTGGGGCATTCTTATGTCAATCGAGATGTAAGTTACAATTTTGTAATGTATTGTTATGAGGAAGATTTATTTTTCGTATTGTACGATATCTTGATAGGGTTGGATGAAAGTACTTGAACTTTAGACCACCATTCTACTTAGGTTGATTTATAAACGGGAAACTAGAAAGAGCCACCAAACGATATGGTGTTCATCTATGATCGATGATTGTTCATCAACATGTTCAACTAATTCACTCCCATCAGCGGTTTACCAGGACGATCTACTTCAAAAACTGAAAAGGCAAAAATCATCTACAAGGTAAAAGCTAAAACTTTAGTGTATATTCCTCCATTATTAATGTTTAGAACTAAAGGCCACAATGCTATATTTGTGATTGCAGGGCTTAAAAATGCAATATTGTTCGGGATATACTCCATCTGAGCTATAGGATTGTGTGCTCGCCATGCATGAATTACAATAGAACAGAAGGGGCTCATCCTCTAAAGCAACAAGGTAGAAATACTCCCAACGTAAGTTAATGAATGGTTCATGTAATTCAGTAAATACTACGTAGTACTCTCTTTCAGTAAGTCATTTGCAATCTCACGGATGAGTAAATTCTATGTTTCTATGTGATCTTACTCTTTGTCGCTCATTATTGTCGTTTCCATGAAACAGCACGCACTCAGAGAAAGAAAGATCATAGTAGGTAGATGTTGCAAAATGGGTGAGTCAGATGAAACAATGGAGGTGACTAAATGGAAGGGATGGATTAACTAGAAAAGTTTTTGTGATATCATAAATAGCATCTTCGTAGCTTTAGTCATGTTATGGCTCACCTAGGACGTCCTCCACTAAATTTCAGGTCTATTCATGGGAGCCTGTTATTTGCCATGATGCTCTTGATATGGGATGGTCAACATTGGGCGACCTTTGCATAGACGATGAGTATCTTTTAGGATGCTCATACTGTTAGAATTGTGTTGCAGTTTGGGTGGCGGAATATTTTATAGTTTTTCATGATCAAATATTATTGGTTAC
Organism: Glebionis coronaria; assembly: GCA_025667525.1. Lineage (NCBI taxonomy): Eukaryota > Viridiplantae > Streptophyta > Magnoliopsida > Asterales > Asteraceae > Glebionis > Glebionis coronaria. The sequence continues at coordinate 674,295,554 of CM046875.1, forward strand.
AACTTAAGCAGTTTAACGTCTTTCATCTGATGTGGTAAAAGGGGTGAAAGGTACTTAATGCTTACCTTATTATGTGTGGCATATGTAGTCTATGCATCATTTCATGTGTCTAGATTAATGTTACACTCATTAATGTCGTTCATTTGTATTTTACAGATTCCAGAGAATCCAAAAGAGGAAAAGGACCTTGATCTGCAAGATAGTCTCATTCATGTAAATCAATTTATGAAAGACACAACTCAGAATCAGGTAACACCTTCTGGCTTTTTGTCATTTTTATAATGTTAAAAAAAATTCATAGCTAATATGTGCATTCATTTTACTTTTTATAAGCGACAGTACATAACTTTGGGGAATCATTTTTACTTGTGATTTGGGAAGGCGAGACGTTAGCTGATGTTAAAACTCGCATACAGTAGAAACTACAAGTTTTGGATGGGAGTTATGTAAAGGTACTTCTTTCTTCTACACCATTTATAATACAAACCGTAGGATATTCTGACAAGATCATAAGCAATTGTGTATTTCAAATGTATTTATACTATATTAATATTTTGGTTTGTGAAAAACATGTCAGGTGTATCCGCTTATTTTTCTAAACGTGCGACTTTTTTTTTTCTAAACGTGTGACTTGATTGTAATCTATTTTACATGTTTTCCTTGAAGTTGATTTGCATTTGCGTCACGTTTGGCAAAGTTCCAAACTCAAGAAATTATGAAGCTATTTTTTTCACAGGCTGTGAGAACTCGTACTTTCCTAACATTATTTTATATTTTTTTTATTCGTGCTTCTTGAATTTTTCCAACGTATTACGTTTTCTTGTATTGCTATATGTAAATCCTGAGATTTTTTAAATTATATATTTTTTAAGTATTTTTCTGATCATCGATAAATACTTTGTATGGAATTATAAATTTTCATTTTATTTTTCCATATTTATTTTAAATCAATGTTTTTGATTTAAAATCACCCGTGTGCGTTTTACAACGAGTTTATTCAAATCAATGTACAACGAGAATTCCTAGTGATCGCGATACCGACGGATGCCCAATAGTTTACGTTTATTTATCGATTGTTTCGATAATTAATATTTTCGACGACTTCGTTTTAATTACGTATTAAGTCTTGTCGGGAAATCATATAATCATTTTTATGATGCATTGTAACTTTTGAAAAGTAATTTTTACGAAACCCGAGCCCCGTAAATATTTTTAATATTTACCAATAACCATTTTCTACCCTTTAAGACTATTAATTGTTTTTAAGTCCACAAGTTTTAAACTTGACAACAATGGTCCCTCCACTACCTACCATATATATTGATTTTTTTAACTAAAAACACACACAACACAAACTTTATAAAAATCAACCATCATCTCCTCCACTCCACCATTTTTGCCGCCACCTCCACACCCTAAACACCTCAAAATCACCAACTTCTACAAGTTTTTAACAAAATCTAATTCATATCCCATCTTTAAAATGATCTTGTGGTTCTTTTGACACCAAAAACATGTACATGCATCAACTTTTTAAGATGTTATGATTCCATGGTGGGTTTATGTTGTAATCATCTTGCATATGTTATATTTGGTAAGATTATCATGTTTTGATCCTTAAAAGTCTTGTTTTTAATCTTTGATTTTTGTTAGATGTTTCATACAAGTGTTTTTAGGAGTGTTTGGTTGATGGGTATGATAGTATAGTGATCCTAGGGGTATGGGAATGATTGGTTTTGAGTGAAAAATTGATTTGACATGTTTTCTAGAAAGGCAATTTGGGACAGCAGCCTTAAACAGTGTGTTTCGTAGGTTTAAGGTCTGTGAAAGACTGAGATTATTTGAAATTGTTGTAGAGTTTTCCGAGACGGTCGTTTTGGTATAAGATAGAGCTTATAACTCATTACGAGTCAAAAGTTATGCTAGTTTTAGTTTTCGTGTACCGGGAGACGCAAGTCGGCACAATCCGAAATTGTGGCTGATTATGGGTCGACTCTCGGGGACTTTAGGCTTGGTTAGATAGTTGATACTACTGATTTTCAAAGTTTACAAACTGAGTTTGATGAGTCTAGTAGTGGTTTCAAAAGACGGATTGTCGGGTTAGTACTTTTAAAGTGGTCCAAACGGTTTTACAAAACAAGTGTACAAATCTGTCCTAAAATTTGGAGTCGAGTAAAGCGTCAAGCTGATGGATTTTAAAGTGTGAACTTTGGCTCAAATTTTGGTGAGGTCTTATACAGGTTATAAGTGACCTTGACACCAATTTTTATGTAAAACGGACAAGTCTAGATAGGGTAGATCGGTGTGTACATTCGGGGTGTACTTGCTGATTTTTATTTTGGACACGTAGTTCAATGCTTGTGTTGCGTGAGTTTGAGTGTTCACCATCGGACATGGTGACTTACTCAAGTGCTTAGTCATTATATAAATGACTTAGCTACTGGTCAAAATAAGGGTAAAGGATAGTTTGACTTGCGTTGACTCGGCGTCGTATGACGAGTCATTTTCAAGTGTTCAAACGTTTTAACGAGTAACGTTGGATAAAAGTGTGGTATGAATTCATTTGATTCGTGTCAATGGTTTTGAAACGTGTATACTTTGAAAACATTTGAATCATGTTATATTTGGTATATATATCGATATTGAGTTCGAGTCTTAACGCGCGCCTTATTGTGATAGGTTGCGGTTTTCGTGTTTTCCCCGGGCATCCATATCGTCGGTGATCGTCTCACTACATTGTTTCTACTCAGTTGCTGAGTACCGTGATTGACTTAACACGTGGTTAAGGGCCACGAAATTTCTAAGGATCAAGGAGGAGGAATTGTTTAATTTGCGTGTTGGATTAATTCCTACGTGTTATGAAGGTATAGTCACTCCTAGCATTTTAGTTTTGATGTTACTAGTACTTTGATTCTTTTTATTCATGAATTTTGAATTCCTTGGGTGAAACCCACTGAGATTATAGAACTTAGGGCATATTAGGACTTAGGACACTTGCGTGGCGATTTGGTATAGCCTAAGTGTTGCTTGATTTAGGTTAGGTAGCTAAATGGAGTTGTTTTTGTAGTATGGAAATCACCACATAAACAAACAGGTCATGGCAAATTTTTCTTAAACATATGACCTTGTTTTTATTTGAAAAATGGATACCCACTGATGTGATTAGTATGTGTTGAGTTGGATGGAAACGGGAAGTGTCCGGATGAGTCCGAAACGGTCGTTTTACTAAACTAGGTCAAATCTGAATGTTATGCTTAAAACGTGGGTAAATTGACTTGGGTAAAAAGGATTAATTTATGATTTTATGACTTTTTACAGTAGCTACAAATATAATAAAACTTCTCTTTTTGGTTTCGTGTCAAAATCTTTTACCGATTGGGATTTATGCTTAATCTACCGTAAGGTACGAAAGACGTTTACAACTTTCTGTTTTGATAGTCTGTCACTAAAAGTGCATTTCCCGTTGATTGAAAATAGTTCTAGGGATGTTCTTTCCCAACTTTTAAAGGTAAGAGAAATACCTATACATGTCAAGAAATTTCACCTCCTGTACTATTATAGATTTTTAGATATGACCAAATCTTCTCAGCCTTTTTCAGAAAACTGAATGCAGTCCCTTGTTTTGGTTTTTCAAACCGAGTCTTAAACGTGTTTGGAACCCACACATAAATGCTTGGACCATCATACAAGGTTGATATTAGGTTATTACAGTAGGTTCAAGGTGTTGGGTCAAAATTTTAACTTAAGCTTAGGTCTCGCCATCGCACGCAAGTTACCTAGTCATACTATGTCCCACCACTTCTAAAACGTTATTGCTTCATTGAACGCATTCTTATTACGCGTCACCATTGCATAGGTCCGTGAAGACTTCTTTTTGATCAGCCCCTTTTACCTTGTGATTACTTACTAAAGGTGAGTTCATAGCCCCTTTTACTACTTGTACATTGTTTCTAAACGCGGGGTGAGATTTTACATGGTGGAACACATCCATTTAAAAACTGTATACTATCCAGATCTTGTATGCTATTCAGACTTGTATGCTTTCCAACAGTTTTCATAGATATTATTGCTTATAGTTAATAGCCTTAAGTTTCCTCTCTTGATCATGAACCGTTAATTGTCCCGTATGCTTTGCGCTAAGCGCGAATGTTGTGGGTGGATCCATCGGGATTGACAATCCCCGTCCCGATTACCTTGACGCACTTACATTTGTTTATATTTGAGTATTTAGGCTGAATACTCCCTAGAGGAACTTACTTTGAGTTAAGCTTCGGTTCATGAACTAAACAGCAATAATATTGGTTTCAGACTATGGTTAATGATCATAACCATTTTCTCTATTTACTTGTTTTACAAATGAATGCTTGTGTTCCACACCTTTAATGCTAAACCTATGAATTTCACTCAACTTTGTGTTGACAATTTTACATGTTTAATCTCAGGTATTATTATTTAGCTTTGCTTGGATGGGAGCCCGCAGGATATTATCGCAGCTTGGAGATTTCTGTGATACTTTTAAAAGACTGGTTTTAGTATAAACTGTCAGAAATTTATTATATCTTTTGGGTAACTGATTGTAGAGTTTTACTACTCTTTAGGAAAAGAGCGTAAATAGCGGAAAGTATTAAGTACGACGGTTTAGGAAAACCGTGCACAAATGACCCACAATCAAATAAAATGAGAGAAGAAGTTCGTTTCCCAAGGAGGTATATGTGTGTGTTCTAATTTGTATTTATTTGAGATTAATATTAAGAGAATGGGGATGAGAAGACGGTTACGATAAAATTAAACTACGACGAAAAAGACGAAAACGTAAAGCCGTGAAAAACTACCCAAATTAAAATTTAAACCAAAAACAAAACATCAAAAAGGCTAAAAAGAAGTCTAAAATAATATAAATAAAAATAAAAATCCAATAAAGTTATTTTAAAACCTTTTATTAATTAAATAATTAATTTTAAATGCTAATTAAAGCCCTAAAATTAAATTTAACTAATTCAAATGTCTAAAATATGATTTTATTGAATAATCACTTAACTTATATTATTATAAGACTAAAAAGTAATTTTCTAAAAATTAAAACCTATTAAAACTATTTTTAAAACTCTAAAAATGATTAAAATTGATTAAAACCTAATTAAACTTAAAATATTTATAAAAATTAATCTAAAAGCTATAAAATTATTCTAAAAATGGAAATGGTCCTAATTAATGCTAAAGAAATTAAGAAAAATGAAAAGGAAAGAAAAATAAAATTTTGAAAAATTAATATTAAAATAATATTAAAATATTGCTAAAAATTAAAAGTTACTAAAATTTGAAATAAAAAATTGAGTTAACTGCTTTTTTGGTCCTCGTGGTTTGGTGCAGTTTTCACTTTTAGTCCAAAAATTCAAATAGTTTCGATTTTGACCAAAAAAGTATACTATTTATCCACTTTTGGTCCAAAACCACGTTGACTTTTAGATTGACCAGTTAAATTGTATAAAATGACTCAAATGCCCTTACTTTCAAGTTATGAAGTTACTAAGATGCCCTTCCTTGCATTATTTTTAATGGTATTAATATTTTTAATCAAAACAACTTTTTTTTCTATATATTTTTAATAAAAAACACTTTTTAATTTATTTATTATAATTAATAATATTAAGACAAAAATAAATATTTTAAACCACATCCATTACAGATCTAGTCAAAATGTTAATAAAAACCTTAGAAAAAAATACAAATCATACGAATCACACTCACAAAACATAAATCTTTAACAATGATTTTTTTCTTCCCAAATCTAATAAATCTTTAACAATGATTTTTTTTCTTCCCAAATCTAATAAATCTTCCACAACAATTTCTTTTTCACATATCTTTATGACAAATCTTTGTTACTAATTGAATCTAAAAAAAAGCCTTATTTTTTTATTCTTTTAATTTATAAGCATGCAATTACCAATTTTATGATTTTATAAAACCTTTTCTTGTTATTGTTAGTTTGATAAGAAAATATTTTATAACATCTTGAACATGTGGGTATTTGTGTTTCTGGAGGTTGTATGATGTTTTGTGGCGTTTTAGATCTCGTAGTTGAGCAGTGGGTTGTGGATGGGAGTGATGAGGGTGTTGTGGCAACTGTGGATCATGGTAACGGTGCTATGGCGACACGCGGAGGTGATGATGGGTGTGGTAAGTGTTAGGTGGATGCGGATGAGGGATGTGGGTATTGTGCTTAGTGAGTGTTTGGTGGTGGTTGTCGTCGCAGGTGTAGCTAGCAGAAGTGGCTGGTGGAGGTGATTGTATTTAAGGTTTTTTAGAGAGAGAGAGAGAGAGAGAGAGAGATGAAGGAGGAGGAGTATGTTAAATATATAAAAAAAAATACTGATAAAAGAAAAAAGGAGGGTGTGAATTTTCTGATATGATAGTGAAAAGACGAAGATGTCCTCGGTGTTTATAAAATTGGACCAAAAGTGGATAAATTGTATACTTTTTAGGTCAAAATCGAAACTATTTGAATTTTTGGACCAAAAGTGAAATCTGCACCAAACCACGAGGACCAAAAAAGCAGTTAGCTCTAAAAAATTTCTAAAAATCCTAAATAATATAATTAAGAGAAAAACACAAATTATAGCTCCTAAACCTTTTTTAATAATTTTATAAAAATCTTTAAAGTTTATAAAAAACCTTAAAATAATATAAAATTAAAAATTAAAGTTTTTGAAACCAAAACTAGTTGTAAACCTCAAAAATATATTTTAAAACCTAAAAACTATTTTTCCTAAAAAATTAAAATCTTTTTGGTGTTTTTTATTGATTTTATAAAAAACGTATATTAAATAAATTCTAGAATATAAACAAATAAAAGGAAAAATGTGAAACCAATTTTGAAAAATCAAAAACCCTAACAGTAACTCAGGAAAAATAAGCCAAATGAAATAAGCTTATTAGATAAGCTAGAAATGGTGGAAATAAGCCACGGCTTTAAATAAGCTAATAAAGTGAAAAACTGGTTAAGTTAATAACCTTTGCACCCTTAGTCAGTAAAAGACCCAAGGGCGCAATGGTTAAGTGTTTGGTGTGTGGGAGTGGAGACGGGGGTTCGAATCTTAGCAACCCTTTTTACTCTTTTTTTTTATTTTTGCTTTTTAACTTTTGACAAATCAACAGTGGCACTTAATTACTTGTAAACTCAACTCCAATTCACTTTTTTAACACTTATATGACCAAGATTAAACAATGAATGTGGCCAGGTTCAAAATATGAACACAAGCATACTGAACTTTGTTTTGCTTCCTTGTTTAGCCAAGAGGACTTGGGCTAATGGCTTATTTGATGCTTATTTTTGGAGCAATAGGGCACTCTTGTGCTCCTTTGAGCACAAGAAGTCAATATAGACAGAAATAAAGCACTTAGCATACACCAACTGATCAAAACAATGCACACAAAACCTATGCAGGTTGCTGTGATATTTCAGCAGGTCTGGTGGGCTTAGTGACTGATTTCTAGCAATCTAGTGATCTTTAGACTCCAAGATTAAGTAAACACAAACTCCAAATAGCAATAAAACAAAATCAAACCTTAAATATCACCTTTACTTAACAGATTTTAAAGATCCAACACAATTTAGTATGAAAACTCAAGCAAAAAGATGATATGCAGGTTTTACACACACTTTTCTTCTTAAACACTTAAGCCAACTTCCAAATTAATCTAAACTTGCTAACAACTATCTAACAAACTTAACTCAACCCTAAACAACTTAGCTAACACGTTTTTGAATACAAATCAAAGCAAAGTGCCCTGCTAAAACGTGTTACCAAACACTCTTTTAAATTCTTGAAATTGTTTTTGTCAAACCAAAACCTTACAAAACTAAGCAAAATTGATCCAAATAGCATTAACATGCATTTAAACTCAAGTAAGCACAAATCTAACAGCTTATAACAAACTTAAACCAGTAAATCACCCAAGATCATTCAAGCACACTTTCTGAAATTTCAATAGGGAAACAAGAAAAATACCTTAGGGCTTTAACATCCAAAGCCCTAGTGACAGCCTAGTCACCTCCTTCCCAACTCGGGTTGGGGCTGACTTAGATCAACAACTCCTTCACACCTGCTCAAAATCAAAAACAAGAGAAGAACAAAAACAAGCAATATATATTACTGATTCTTTTCTTTTCTTTTTAAATCTCTTTGTAAAACCTTACAAACCTTTTAAACATGTTTTAATTACCTTATAACACCAAATGAATCACACTTCTTATCACAAAATCCAATGGATCAAATTCTTACCAAAATTTGTCCAAATTTCAGAAACTATGAACAACTTTGAAAATCAAAGTAACTTAACCAAATCAAACATGGAACTCAGAATCAATCTCCCTCACAACACACAATCTTTTAAAAACAATAAAAAAGGAATTATACTTGAATTATTCAAAAACCAAACTTTTTATTTCTTTAAAAAGGAATTACAAGTGAGAGATTTGAAACTGGAACAAAGGGTCACCCACAGGTTGGGGCCTCTTTTATAGAGCCTACAGAACAATCTAGAATAGAAAATACTAAACCCTAATCAAGGAAAAATCTCCAATATGCCCTTTGCACGTTTTTGAGGCATTTGTCCAATTTTTGATCTCCACTGTTAAATTTAGCGTTGGGAGAAAGCCATTCATCTTGGACGTTGATTTAAGCCACGTCACATAACTTGGGGACAAAGGAATGAGGTGATTGGTGGATTGGGGAATTGGGGGTAGGGACCACGTTGGTGGGATGAAGGTTTTTAGGAGTGGGTTAGGTTTTGGGTGATGTGAATCAAGCGTGTGTGAGTTTAATTGGGTTTTACCCAAGTAATGAGTAAAATAGAACCTGGGGTAAAAAGATGAACAGTAAAAGCTCATTTGATCCGAAATTGGGGGAAGGGTGGGTGTTAGGCGCGTTTTATTTTTAAATGTTTCAAAGCTGACACTTTCAGTCCTTCTCTTTTGATATTTTTGCCATTTGAAGTTTTTAAGCCCTAAAACTTGACTTCCTTTGATAATATCTTTCAACCTTTTACACATTTGGCACCAACTTTTGGCAAAAAGGTTTCAAGGACTACTTTTGACATTTGGTGATTCTTCAAGGGCTGTTTTTGGACAAAGTTGATCTTCAAAGGTCTTCTTTGAGTCTTTCACTTCATGAGGGACCATAATTGGCAATTTGAAATTGTTGAAGGACTATTCTTGCCATTTCTTCAATCTTGAAGGACCTTTTTGCAATTTTGACAAACTTAAGGGACCAAACTTGTAATTATTAATATACAAGGGTTTTAAGTGTCATTTCTTCAAAGAATGAGGATCAATCTTGTTTTGTCTTCAAGTCTTCAAGGGTACTTGTTGAACTTTTCATGATTAGGGCCCGGTTCATTGTACGGCTTCGTTTCTCGTGTCCGTTTTTCCTTGTATCTTGTGATCTTTTGTCTTTTTCACGATATCCATACCTAAAATACACAAGTAAACAAACACAAGCATATATATGGTATTTTATGACATTTTTATGCATTTAAAGCCCGAAAAGAACGATGAGATCATGTATAAATGCCATCTCATCACTCCCCCATACTAAGCCATTGCCGTGCCCTCACGCAATGCTAGAATAAAGTATCTAAGCATCACCAAAGTTCAATTTTATTAACCTTTATTGAAGAGTAAAAGAAAACTTGCAACATACTACGAGATTGTGTAAAGACATAATGTATGATTTTCATCACCAAAATGTGACTTTTAGGGTCTAAGAATAGAAACAAGTTAATGTCCCTTAGAGTAAACTTCGTCATCCTTGATTGTCATACATTCCATGCTAAGTGCAAAAACAAGATCATTGTTGGTACAAGTCACAATGCTAACACTACTCATACGTTCAAATTGTGTAATACTTTTTCTCCCCGCAATCCTAGTTATTATAAAAGGAAATGGGTTACTAGCATTTTTTATCTATTTGTCATGGATCACAAGTGATTCATATTGACTTATTTGAGTAGTTATTAGTCCGAAAGCAAAGTAGCACGATTTGATCAATAGTTAGCCGAAGGACAAAATCTTTTAAAACGGCTTCTCGTGTATCTTCTTAAGTTCATATCTTGGCATAACTCGTTTCACGATTTGAGACCTTTCTCGGACCGATATTTGGCATGTACTTCATACTTCAAATCTTGGGAAGACGTTCTTGAAATTATGGTCTTCTCTTCATATATTTGGAATTTCTTCACTTGACGTTTTTTTTTAGAGATTCTTCATATAGGACCACGACTTCATCATTTTTCTTCAATCTTTACTTTGGATTTTGATATACAACGATCCGCCTCCTTTTCGGACTTGGATATATTTATCCTCATACCTTGTTAGGGTCTTTTTGGATAGACTTTCTCCATTCTTTAGGGGAGTAATAGCTTCTCGTCGTGTGTCTCGATCCTTCATATTGATTTTGGAACAATGATACTTCACATTATCTTTGGATCTTTAGCAAAAATAGAGCTCCTCATGCCTTGTTAGGGCCTTTTTGGATGATCGCCAATCTTCGCGTCCCGCTTCAATAAGTTATGCCTTGGCTATGAACTCTATTCAACCCCGAGCAACTTTTAAACGATCTTGCGCTAGAGGCTAAGTAACCTTTCAAATCGTACGACCTTACTTATTGCAATTATGATTTATTCCTAATGCATTGATCTTATGGGAAGAAAAAGCCACAATTAAAAACATATGAGTTTTTGAAAGAACACTTTCATGTTCTACGTTTAGCATGATCACTTGTCTAACTCTATCATTTCTCGTTCTTCACTATATAAAGTCCTCTAATTAAAGAGACTCGTGAATACTTAGCCATGCAAGTCAAAATTAAGCCAAATTTGGATTAGCTTTCATTAAGACTATATCAAATCAACGTTTTGGGTTTTCAAGCCACCTATAGGATCTTGCACTTTCTTGGACTTTTTCAAGTTTAGAGAATGCGTTTTAAAGTTCCCTTGATAAGTGACTTTCTAGAATCAATTATAGGAACTTGCGAAAAGTTCTTGTTCTTAACCCGAATGAATTAAGACTTTCGCGTTTTAAAGCTCCCTATATAAAAGTCTAGCAAAACTTGAATTGAGCGGGTTAAGGAATGTAAATGGCTCCAAATGCCCATCAAGTCAAAAATTAACTCTTATTCTACCCATCGGAAAATATACATTCGTGTCTTAAAAACACTTATGAAAACTAAGAAAAATTTAAAATTTGGCCATTTTTAGCCTTATTAGCAAAACAAAACATTGAAAGTTGGAAAACGTGAGGGCGTAGCAAAGCAAGTACCTATTCACCCCCCCATACTAAAAGTAAACATTGTCCTCAATGTTTCGAGTCTAAAGGTGGAGCACCCCCATACTAGAGACGAAGAATCGAATGCTTAGGATCTAGCATGGAAAGGGTGATCAACAATATATCTTAAAGCCGTTTATTAATTATGCTAAAAGATAATTGTTAGAACAATAAAGGATATGTCATGGAATCGTGAAAAACTTCTTCAAACGAACGATGGAGGCTCACGTAAACGAACACGAGAGTCTTCAATCGTAGACGATGATGATGATCTAGATAACACAATCACAAACAACCACGAGACAACGAGTTGGAAGGGTACAAGTCCCCTTATTAGTGAACATAAAGCATAAAGATAAGCATGGGATCTCCCCCACGAGGCACCTCGTTTTTGATTACCGAGTCATGAGCTCGACTCGATCCCCTCAAAATGTGAACATTTAGGGAAATCATGGTATGGTCAAAGGGGCTTACATGATAAACAAGGCCCAAAAAGCAACCGGTAAAAAGGACTAAGTCCTTAGACGATGCAAAATACCGGGGTCGAAGATGGCGTTCTCGTTTCTATTGGAAAAACAATTCAACGCCACTTCAACATGTGCCATAAACTCAAAGAGTTTGAAGAAAATAGATGAGAAGTAGAAAGGTGAGACAATTGGTAAGACAAACGTTTGAGCTACTCGAGGTAGACTCGCACCAAGCAAATAGATATAGTTTCCATTTATTGCATCGGTGGAAGACCGAGATTTCCCTTTACATGAAATTCCGGGATCGAATATCTCGTCCTCGGTGGACAAGGATGAGGGAACATAAGGGGCTTCCCCCATACTAGAACCACACAAAACATCGTCAAAAGGAGTAGACGAGTTTGTAGTACTCAAATCACGCGGTGATGACGGAGTTAGATTTGTAGAAAAATCAATTAAATCACATTTAAGATCTTTTTCTTTGTTATCTTTTAAACTCTCCTTATGAAAACCCTTTTTAATTATGTCGAAAATATTCGGTGTTTCTAAGACGATGTTAGTCACACTAAAAATTCTCATATTTTGAAACCGTTTTGGTTTTGGTGGTGGCAAGTTCTCAAAACGTTTATCGACGAAGAAAACCTCCCCATCGGGGCCAACATATTCATCATCCGAAAGATCTTCCGTAGAAACCGGCAATTTATCAACACTTTTCAAGAATGAATGTTCGAGATGAGGTGAAGGATTTTTCGATTCAAGTATTGATGGTTTCTTCTTTGTAGGCTTAGCACTCATAACCTCCACCGGCGGAGGAAATGGTAAATTGTTTTTGGAGACATTCCCTAAAACTCTTGGTGAAAATTCTTTGCAAATGACATTGGTCGAGTCACCATGGTTTAAAGTTGCAATAGAATAAACATGAGAAAGATTGGAGTTTTGTGTTGCATTGATGACAAGTTCTTCTTCATTGAAACGAAGGGTGATTTTACGAGCATGAACATCGATAAGTGCTCTTGATGTATCCAAAAATGAACGACCCAAAATGAGAGGAACTTTTCGATCGATAGGAATGTCTACAACGATAAACTCAACGGGATAATAAAACTTTCCGACTTTAACGAAAACGTCCTCGGCTACTCCACATGCCATGATCGTAGAATGATCGGCCATCTCGATGGACATGTTCGAAGGAGTAAGAGCCGGAAGCGAAAGCGATTTGAAAATCTCGAGAGGCATTAAATTAATACTAGCACCAAGATCGGCCAAGGCGTAGCATTCCTCCATATCTTGAATAGCACACGGAATCAAAAATTTACCGGGATCACCGACTTTTTGTGGTATGCGGCTTAGAAAAACCGATGAACAACTAGACGTTTGTTGTAACTTTTCTTTGTTGTTTAGCATACTTTTGAAGTTAGCGGCGAATCGAGGCATCATGATTAAAGCGTCGGCAAAACTTATGTTAAAGTGCAAATCACGAAACATTTTCATAAATAGCTCAAATTGATAATTGTTCCTTTCTTGTGCTTTCTCTTTGTTACGTCTCGAAGGGTAAGGTAAAGGTGGTGTGGGTTGGTCATTAGGCAACGGCCTTGGAAACTCGGGTTCCACAATTGGTATTGGTGTAACCGTAGGTGTGGTTTGAGCGGTACTTCGTGGGATTGTAATGTGCTCCTTTTCGACCATCACCTCGGGTTCTTTCTCGATTTCCTTCTCCGTAGAAGTACTTGGTCGAGAGATTGGTTCCTTGAAAGTTTTACCACTTCGTGTAGTAATAACCTTCATTTCTCCCTTCGGGTTTGCAATGGTATCACTAGGAAGACCACCCGAAGAAGAGGGCTTACACATGATAGCTTCAAACATCTTAGCCATACGGTCCTCAAATTTTGATTGCCTAGCATCCGCTTTCAATAACTCTTGCTTAATCTCATGTTGTCCTAATTCCATCTTTTGTTGGTTTTGTTGAAGACGTTGGACATTTCCTTCCATTTTGTTAGCATGAGTTTTAAGTTCATTAGCAAGTTCATTTTTAAGCTCGTTTTTCAACTCGGACCTTAAGCTAATCATCTCACGTTGCATATTATCAAATTTAGCATCATTTGCTTTTGCATAATCTAAAAATTCTCCTTGCAAATTTTTCGTGTGAGCATTTTGAAAACCTTGTGTAGTGTTTTGAAAATCACGGTTTTGGTTTTGATTAGAGATTTGTCCATTCCCACTTTGATAATTCCCTTTGTTGTAATTGCGTGTGTTGCCTTGGTAATTACCTTGGTTGTTGTTTCGATAATTATTAACATTTTGATTTGGTGGAGCTTGATTTTGGCGGGAACCTTGGCCGTTTTGGTTGTAAGTTCCCGTTGCTACGTAAGCACTCGAAGTGTTACCATCCGCGGTAATGCACTCGGATAAATCATGAGCTCCTCCACACGATAAACAACTCTTAGCAACCGCTTTAACCGAAGCGGAATTGGAAGCTTCTTGAGCCTTCCAATGGGACATTAGATTAGCAAATCTATCAAAAAACCGATTTTCCTCATTAGCTTCATCATGTAAGGCATTAATGCTACGAGACGATTGTGATGACGATGACGAACCCATATTGGCAACACTCGGTGTGTTACGAGGGCTATAAACCTTAGATCGATTTTCAATGATTTGTAAAGCCTCATTTGTCGTCTTGCACAAAAAATTACCACCCGCGGCGGCATTCAAATAATCTCGTTCATGATCATTAAGCCCATTATAAAAGGTATCAATTTGATGCAATTCCGAAAAATCATGGTGAGGACATTCATGTAACATCTCCTTAAATCGTTCCCATGCCATTGAAAAACTTTCATTGTTACGTTGCACAAATCGTGAAATCTCATTTTTTAAGTGTGTTGTTTTCGATGGTGGAAAAAACTTGTTCACAAACTTAGAAACGAGATCGGCCCATGTCAAAATCGAATTTGGCGGTTCTTTCTCGAGCCAAATTTTTGCGGGACCATCCAACGAATATGGAAACAACATCATCTTAATGGCGTCATGTGGAACATCTTTGAATTTGCTAGTAGCGGTGAGACGGTTGAAATTCCTAATGTGGTAATGCGGGTTGTCTTTCTCATGACCTCGAAATTTGTTTGCTTGTAGCATCGACATTAAACCCGTCTTAATCTCGAAATTCTCCGCAAGGATGGCGGGAATAACAATTGCCTCTCCAAAACCCTCGGTGGGTGCTTGTAGCAACTCCATCATAGTACGATTAGCCATTACGACTTCTTGTTCTACAATAGGTTCAACAATTGGAGGTTCTTCAACAATCAACGATCCTTGATTTGCTTGCTTTTGGAGACGTTTACGAGCTCGTTTAGCTTGGTTACGAGTGATCATAAACTTCACGAAGAATGGGAGGCGAGCAAAGAAGATTCTTTTTGGTTGTTTTGTGGATTTTCAATTTTTTTTGTGTTTTTTGATGATATTTAATTTTTTTGGATTTTGGTGTATCTTCGTAGACAACAATCTACAAAATCTCTTCTCGAATCAAACTCTTGATTAAAGAAGCCTCAAAGGAATGAAAATGATCACGTGGAGTGAACGCCTTCGAATGACTTTAGAACTTTGGTGAAAACCAAATTGTTCACGAGGGTTTAATCACAAAGAAAACCAAGCAAATATAGTATACGTATTAATACTTTGGGCGGCAAAACCCTCGATTAGCCTTCAATGTCAAAATACTCACAAGCAAGCGGGGAAACGAGGCGGCGCGAAGCACTTAAGAGCCTTTTTCCTTAGGGTATATTTTATAATACCCGCCTTATACCCACCTTATAGTTTGTATTTTTTCAAAATCGAGCTTCTCGAAAGTATTTATCTATTTTTGCCTTTTCTTTTTTGTTTGAGATTCGAATACAATAATTAGGAGATCAAATCCCAATTAAGGTTGTGTTTTCACACTTTTGGAGATATTGTATTTTGGTTGTGATACTTAATACAATATATTAATAATATTCACAAAGAAAAACCAAGAAAACCGATAATACGTGTTAAGGGAGTTCCACTTAACACAAATACTATTTTGGATAATATCAAAAACAAAATTTTCCAAATTAAATCACGACACACCTCCCCGGCAGCGGCGCCAAAAATGATTGTAGAGTTTTACTACTCTTTAGGAAAAGAGCGTAAATAGCGGAAAGTATTAAGTACGACGGTTTAGGAAAACCGTGCACAAATGACCCACAATCAAATAAAATGAGAGAAGAAGTTCGTTTTCCAAGGAGGTATATGTGTGTGTTCTAATTTGTATTTATTTGAGATTAATATTAAGAGAATGGGGATGAGAAGACGGTTACGATAAAATTAAACTACGACGAAAAAGACGAAAACGTAAAGCCGTGAAAAACTACCCAAATTAAAATTTAAACCAAAAACAAAACATCAAAAAGGCTAAAAAGAAGTCTAAAATAATATAAATAAAAATAAAAATCCAATAAAGTTATTTTAAAACCTTTTATTAATTAAATAATTAATTTTAAATGCTAATTAAAGCCCTAAAATTAAATTTAACTAATTCAAATGTCTAAAATATGATTTTATTGAATAATCACTTAACTTATATTATTATAAGACTAAAAAGTAATTTTCTAAAAATTAAAACCTATTAAAACTATTTTTAAAACTCTAAAAATGATTAAAATTGATTAAAACCTAATTAAACTTAAAATATTTATAAACATTAATCTAAAAGCTATAAAATTATTCTAAAAATGGAAATGGTCCTAATTAATGCTAAAGAAATTAAGAAAAATGAAAAGGAAAGAAAAATAAAATTTTGAAAAATTAATATTAAAATAATATTAAAATATTGCTAAAAATTAAAAGTTACTAAAATTTGAAATAAAAAATTTCTAAAAATCCTAAATAATATAATTAAGAGAAAAACACAAATTATAGCTCCTAAACCTTTTTTAATAATTTTATAAAAATCTTTAAAGTTTATAAAAAACCTTAAAATAATATAAAATTAAAAATTAAAGTTTTTGAAACCAAAACTAGTTGTAAACCTCAAAAATATATTTTAAAACCTAAAAACTATTTTTCCTAAAAAATTAAAATCTTTTTGGTGTTTTTTATTGATTTTATAAAAAACGTATATTAAATAAGTTCTAGAATATAAAAAAATAAAAGGAAAAATGTGAAACCAATTTTGAAAAATCAAAAACCCTAACAGTAACTCAAGAAAAATAAGCCAAATGAAATAAGCTTATTAGATAAGCTAGAAATGGTGGAAATAAGCCACGGCTTTAAATAAGCTAATAAAGTGAAAAACTGGTTAAGTTAATAACCTTTGCACCCTTAGTCAGTAAAAGACCCAAGGGCGCAATGGTTAAGTGTTTGGTGTGTGGGAGTGGAGACGGGGGTTCGAATCTTAGCAACCCTTTTTACTCTTTTTTTTTATTTTTGCTTTTTAACTTTTGACAAATCAACAGTGGCACTTAATTACTTGTAAACTCAACTCCAATTCACTTTTTTAACACTTATATGACCAAGATTAAACAATGAATGTGGCCAGGTTCAAAATATGAACACAAGCATACTGAACTTTGTTTTGCTTCCTTGTTTAGCCAAGAGGACTTGGGCTAATGGCTTATTTGATGCTTATTTTTGGAGCAATAGGGCACTCTTGTGCTCCTTTGAGCACAAGAAGTCAATATAGACAGAAATAAAGCACTTAGCATACACCAACTGATCAAAACAATGCACACAAAACCTATGCAGGTTGCTGTGATATTTCAGCAGGTCTGGTGGGCTTAGTGACTGATTTCTAGCAATCTAGTGATCTTTAGACTCCAAGATTAAGTAAACACAAACTCCAAATAGCAATAAAACAAAATCAAACCTTAAATATCACCTTTACTTAACAGATTTTAAAGATCCAACACAATTTAGTATGAAAACTCAAGCAAAAAGATGATATGCAGGTTTTACACACACTTTTCTTCTTAAACACTTAAGCCAACTTCCAAATTAATCTAAACTTGCTAACAACTATCTAACAAACTTAACTCAACCCTAAACAACTTAGCTAACACGTTTTTGAATACAAATCAAAGCAAAGTGCCCTGCTAAAACGTGTTACCAAACACTCTTTTAAATTCTTGAAATTGTTTTTGTCAAACCAAAACCTTACAAAACTAAGCAAAATTGATCCAAATAGCATTAACATGCATTTAAACTCAAGTAAGCACAAATCTAACAGCTTATAACAAACTTAAACCAGTAAATCACCCAAGATCATTCAAGCACACTTTCTGAAATTTCAATAGGGAAACAAGAAAAATACCTTAGGGCTTTAACATCCAAAGCCCTAGTGACAGCCTAGTCACCTCCTTCCCAACTCGGGTTGGGGCTGACTTAGATCAACAACTCCTTCACACCTGCTCAAAATCAAAAACAAGAGAAGAACAAAAACAAGCAATATATATTACTGATTCTTTTCTTTTCTTTTTAAATCTCTTTGTAAAACCTTACAAACCTTTTAAACATGTTTTAATTACCTTATAACACCAAATGAATCACACTTCTTATCACAGAATCCAATGGATCAAATTCTTACCAAAATTTGTCCAAATTTCAGAAACTATGAACAACTTTGAAAATCAAAGTAACTTAACCAAATCAAACATGGAACTCAGAATCAATCTCCCTCACAACACACAATCTTTTAAAAACAATAAAAAAGGAATTATACTTGAATTATTCAAAAACCAAACTTTTTATTTCTTTAAAAAGGAATTACAAGTGAGAGATTTGAAACTGGAACAAAGGGTCACCCACAGGTTGGGGCCTCTTTTATAGAGCCTACAGAACAATCTAGAATAGAAAATACTAAACCCTAATCAAGGAAAAATCTCCAATATGCCCTTTGCACGTTTTTGAGGCATTTGTCCAATTTTTGATCTCCACTGTTAAATTTAGCGTTGGGAGAAAGCCATTCATCTTGGACGTTGATTTAAGCCACGTCACATAACTTGGGGACAAAGGAATGAGGTGATTGGTGGATTGGGGAAATGGGGGTAGGGACCACGTTGGTGGGATGAAGGTTTTTAGGAGTGGGTTAGGTTTTGGGTGATGTGAATCAAGCGTGTGTGAGTTTAATTGGGTTTTACCCAAGTAATGAGTAAAATAGAACCTGGGGTAAAAAGATGAACAGTAAAAGCTCATTTGATCCGAAATTGGGGGAAGGGTGGGTGTTAGGCGCGTTTTATTTTTAAATGTTTCAAAGCTGACACTTTCAGTCCTTCTCTTTTGATATTTTTGCCATTTGAAGTTTTTAAGCCCTAAAACTTGACTTCCTTTGATAATATCTTTCAACCTTTTACACATTTGGCACCAACTTTTGGCAAAAAGGTTTCAAGGACTACTTTTGACATTTGGTGATTCTTCAAGGGCTGTTTTTGGACAAAGTTGATCTTCAAAGGTCTTCTTTGAGTCTTTCACTTCATGAGGGACCATAATTGGCAATTTGAAATTGTTGAAGGACTATTCTTGCCATTTCTTCAATCTTGAAGGACCTTTTTGCAATTTTGACAAACTTAAGGGACCAAACTTGTAATTATTAATATACAAGGGTTTTAAGTGTCATTTCTTCAAAGAATGAGGATCAATCTTGTTTTGTCTTCAAGTCTTCAAGGGTACTTGTTGAACTTTTCATGATTAGGGCCCGGTTCATTGTACGGCTTCGTTTCTCGTGTCCGTTTTTCCTTGTATCTTGTGATCTTTTGTCTTTTTCACGATATCCATACCTAAAATACACAAGTAAACAAACACAAGCATATATATGGTATTTTATGACATTTTTATGCATTTAAAGCCCGAAAAGAACGATGAGATCATGTATAAATGCCATCTCATCAGTAACTTTATGTTATAAATCATGATGAAATAATATATCTTTCCGCATATAAAACTATGGGACGTATGTTTAAAACTCTGATCATTTATGATGTGATATATATGCTTTTATTACGTCAGCTTTGTGTCAACTGTAATTCATTGTTTCTTGTACTATGATGTGTTACCCCCTCGTTGCCTAGTTGTTCCATGTCAGATTTTGGGGGTCTCACAGATTGGTATCAGAGCGATGGTTATAGGGAACTGAGTCGTTTTTCAAAACTTAGTCTATAACCGAAAGTTCAAATATTTTATTGTTTCTAAGTGTCAAACACAGAATTTGCCATTGCTGTTCGATATCTTCGCGGGTAACTCTCTAATCCTTATTATTTACTTTTAATTATCGTTGTAGTATTTCATCTCTTGATTACATTTTGAAATATTACTTTACGCTACTGACGATAATTACTATGTCTTTTCAAAGCCTATGTGCTTCATGAATTATCATTGAATGTTACTGTGATTACATCTGCCTATACTGTATTTCTTGAATTCTTGTTCTTGTGAATTCATCTTATTGCAATGATATTATATCGTTATGACGTTACATACTTGTATTCAGAGCGCGTATGCTGCCGACTTTTCATACTCATTTTTCTGAGTACTATTGCTATTTCATTTATGCGTGATACGACTGACTTTATATGCTCGTTCGGTTTGAACCGTCTGTTTTTCTTGACTCGTTGATACGTGTTGTGCATACTATCGCGATACCATTGTTCGGGATTGAATAAGTGTTGTTTTCGATGAACTTCTGATTTTCATTCTACTACCGTGTGTGTTGCTTTCATTGTTTATTTCCCTTAAAATATCTACTTAGATACGCAGATTTTCTTTCTGACCATTCATAATTGAATGTCTAGTCTATAGACCATTGTGTAGCTCAATGTGTCTCCCAGAAAGACTAAAGGACATCGTGTGAGTCTCACATCTCGAAGAATTCGTTGAATCAGTGCTGAATAATATTGTGGGTTTTCATAATCTTGATTTACCTTTACGCCACCGTTTTACGCGACACTTGTACATGGATTACATCTTACTTCATTGACCATTCTACGTTTCGATTTCAACTTAGAACATCCGTTGTACCTTGAACACATAATCGTCATTTATTATGTGATGATCGTTTGGAATACGATCCTACTTGTATCCTCCCTTTTCACTGAACCTCTTTGCTCCAGGAATGCCACTTGTTATTGTCCCGTTTCTTTCTCGATATATCTTGTGATTTTGGAAATCATGCCACCAAGAGACCTTTCTGCATTGCATCTTGCAGCCGAAGACACGGATGATATGCGTCGTTTTTTTTATGTCTCCGATTATCGTTGGCATTCTTGAACCATTTCTATACTGTGTTTTCTTTACATGACTAATTATACAGTTTACCTTCTTTCGTCTTTATGGAATCCACAAGTCCTATGTGTACATTAATTTTGAGTTATCATGAAATTTGGATTTAATTTCAAGCTGTGTCGAAAAATATACTTTGTACAGAAACTTTACAGGAAGTTTAACAGTGTCGAGAAAATATTTTTATAACTTTAGACATAAAAATATATATATTTCTACATGTTGAGACGTCCGTTTAGGACATAAAATTTGACCATTAAACTTTAAAATCGAGCAAGTTACGCTAATTTGAGATTGTAAAATCTAAGAAGTTAATTTCTGAATAATGCTAAAATATCATTTTGTTAACAGATTTAAATGCTAGGGCATTTTCATCCATTTTTATTCCGTTTCAAGTCTCGGGTAAAACTAGAAAGTTGTTCAAAACATTGTTTTACATCGAAATGCATTAGACTTTGAGTCTTAGAATATCGTTTAGTGAGTTAATTGGTCTAGTCAAACCCAAAGGTCAAAACTAATAAAAGTTAAAAACATGGATTGAAGCGTTTTTGAGTTCATTGAGCTCGTAAAACTTTAACTAATGATATTTTGCAAACTAAAAACAAGGATTGCGTTTGAATAAGTATAAAATAGTAACTTTGTGTTCGGTCATACATGTACATAGATCTTGAACTTTTGAAATTCGGTAACTTCCCAATATAGAAACTTTTCAGTGTGATTGTACTATTTGTTAACTGATACCCTACTTTCTTAAAAGTATATTTTTGTCAAATAAATTACGATGTGCACATACGGATTCCTTATTCCTTCTTTTATTTATGACTTATTTGTCATTCCATTGTCTTTCTTTGCTTCTATCGTACCACTGATTTGGACCCGAGATTTGAAGATCTTTCTTTCATATCGTTTGTTGTCATCTTGACACGTTTCTCCTGACGATTTCGGCTAAACCTCTTGAAACCTAATCACCTTGTAACCATTTTATTGGCTGTATTGAACTACTCCTTACTTCCCTCTTGTAACCCACTCGCTACTTTATAAACTATTGTCATGTTACCATACAACTCAAACTGGTCTGGTTTACGAATCATTTTAAAAAAAGGTTTCATTTGGGCTTTCTTAAATAATTGAATGCTATCTTATAAAATTAACTTATATTAATTTTACAATGTATTTTCACAAATTGTTCTAATACGGTCTTATAAAGAACCCTTGTAACTATACGAATTGTCGATTTAAAACAGTTAGCCAGTAACTTATTAGCAAATAGTTTCATAAACTATTTTGATTTCTGTTTTTACAAATGGCATTATATGCATATTTTAAATCATATGATATGTAATATTGGTTGACGAAGCTGAGCATCGCATTGCTAGTCCTGAATTATGCATGGCCTGATCACCTATGCCTAATTTAGAAGGAGCCATGCAAGGCCAAATAGTAGTCACCTTAAATATTTAACCAAGAATCAACTTTTTAATATGCTTCTTAAAAAGTTAGATAAATATAATTTTTGAAAACTTTTACTTCTTGTGCGAGTAACAACAGTTCACGACATACACCTATGAACCCTTATCCTTTCTTGAACAAAATACATGCCTCAAGCACAGATTTCTTTACTCAATGATCCTTGCTTTACTTGTTACCTCATCATCCTCATGATACAATTTTCGTTACCATTTGCCTAAATTCTTACCATTGATACCCGACTTGAAAGTTTCAACGTTGCTATGCTCCTACATCGATTGACCATCTCTATCTATTTTGGTAGACCTTCGAAACGTCTCTGGACGCGATTAGTGATTTATGACTGGACGTGAACGATGATTACGTGTAATTGCCATGATATGTGTTAAGATACTATCGTCTTGAAATTTCATTCGTGTGAATCATGTGTTGATTTCGTCTTTCATTGCTAATGTTGTTCGTCTTACTGGAACTTCTCTCAATTGACTTCTTAAGAATTTTCTTTGATTCGAAAATTCGTTGTGTGGCTTTCCCTTTCGATCGTATTTCGACCACCGAGAACTTAATAAGCCCTTATTGGTGACGCCAACCGCACTCGTGAATTAATCTTGCTATAATCCTTGTTTCTTATTATTTTTATTATTGACGTGACTATTCTACCACGTTTGTTAAGAATTGATACGACTTCCGTCTTATTCCTTTGTATATTGCTCGCATACAGATTGTTGACCTTTATATGATTCACATTCGTTGTTGTCTTGTCACCTTTTTGAAAACCAGAAACTGTTACGTGTTTATCGTTTGATATCTTAAACACTTTCTTAAATTTCTAAAAAAAAATTATTATTAATTTTTAAGAACATTTTATACATTTTATCAAATGTTTAAATTACCAAAATAACTGTTTCAAGTTAAGTATCAGATCTATATATCCTCTTTGGTAAATTTACCTAATGTTTCAAAAGATATCAAGCTGTATCTTTTAAAGTATTTGATTATATCATACTTTATTGTCAACCTAATGAAATTATTTAAATTAATTTATAATTTCTAACAATGATTCAAAATAACTTGGAAAAAAAAAATCTGAATTTTCTCTAATGGTGACGATAAACCCGAGTTTTAACGATAATTTAATACAGTCATCCAAAAGTTCTTAAGCCGACCAGGATAACTATCTTGAACTGTTCTACTTTTCCTTTGAAAATCCTGATCAAGAAAAAGATATTGCAACAGCTTACTCCCTAAATATAGATAGTTTGATTTTAAATCACTACACCTTGTGAAATTTTCTTTTAATCAAGGAAATACATAAACTGAGTTTTAAAGTAATACCAAAATCCTATACAACTGATTGTGACAACTTGTATTTTAAACGATCATATGTTATTCATTTTTTCCTTCTATTTCTCTTGTAAATAGATTCTTACGTTTTAAGATTTTCACGTTTTACAGTTGCACGATTTGCGACCCCTTGTTGATTTACAATTTTGGTTCATTTTATCGCACTTTGCTTGTTTAAGCGATTCTTGTGTTCATTCTTGTTAGTTTATCGCACGTATTTCCAACAACTCTATCTCGCAATGTATCTCTGTATTGAAAGATCGTTATCCTAATCCAAGACTGAAAAGTTATACGAAAAGGAGTTAAGAAACTGAAGCATAGTGAATTCTAACCGTTAAGATTCATCATGGTACGGAAGTTTACCTGGGAAGCAATGAATTTTGTTCTACACTTTGTACCTCCTCTTGTTTGCATCTTCTACTGTTTTCAGGAGAACTCTGGGGACCAGAGTTCCTTTAGGGGGGAAGACTGTGAGAACCCGTACTTTCCCAACATTATTTTATATTTTTTTTATTCGTGCTTCTTGAATTTTTCCAACGTATTACGTTTTCTTGTATTGCTATATGTAAATCCTGAGATTTTTTAAATTATATTTTTTTAAGTATTTTTTTGATCATCGATAAATACTTTGTATGGAATTATAAATTTTCATTTTATTTTTCCATATTTATTTTAAATCAATGTTTTTGATTTAAAATCACCCGTGTGCGTTTTACAACGAGTTTATTCAAATCAATGTACAACGAGAATTCCTAGTGATCGCGATACCGACGGATGCCCAATAGTTTACGTTTATTTATCGATTGTTTCGATAATTAATATTTTCGACGACTTCGTTTTAATTACGTATTAAGTCTTGTCGGGAAATCATATAATCATTTTTATGATGCATTGTAACTTTTGAAAAGTAATTTTTACGAAACCCGAGCCCCGTAAATATTTTTAATATTTACCAATAACCATTTTCTACCCTTTAAAACTATTAATTGTTTTTAAGTCCACAAGTTTTAAACTTGACAACAATGGTCCCTCCACTACCTACCATATATATTGATTTTTTTTAACTAAAAACACACACAACACAAACTTTATAAAAATCAACCATCATCTCCTCCACTCCACCATTTTTGCCGCCACCTCCACACCCTAAACACCTCAAAATCACCAACTTCTACAAGTTTTTAACAAAATCTAATTCATATCCCATCTTTAAAATGATCTTGTGGTTCTTTTGACACCAAAAACATGTACATGCATCAACTTTTTAAGATGTTATGATTCCATGGTGGGTTTATGTTGTAATCATCTTGCATATGTTATATTTGGTAAGATTATCATGTTTTGATCCTTAAAAGTCTTGTTTTTAATCTTTGATTTTTGTTAGATGTTTCATACAAGTGTTTTTAGGAGTGTTTGGTTGATGGGTATGATAGTATAGTGATCCTAGGGGTATGGGAATGATTGGTTTTGAGTGAAAAATTGATTTGACATGTTTTCTAGAAAGGCAATTTGGGACAGCAGCCTTAAACAGTGTGTTTCGTAGGTTTAAGGTCTGTGAAAGACTGAGATTATTTGAAATTGTTGTAGATTTTTCCGAGACGGTCGTTTTGGTATAAGATAGAGCTTATAACTCATTACGAGTCAAAAGTTATGCTAGTTTTAGTTTTCGTGTACCGGGAGACGCAAGTCGGCACAATCCGAAATTGTGGCTGATTATGGGTCGACTCTCGGGGACTTTAGGCTTGGTTAGATAGTTGATACTACTGATTTTCAAAGTTTACAAACTGAGTTTGATGAGGTTAGTAGTGGTTTCAAAAGACGGATTGTCGGGTTAGTACTTTTAAAGTGGTCCAAACGGTTTTACAAAACAAGTGTACAAATCTGTCCTAAAATTTGGAGTCGAGTAAAGCGTCAAGCTGATGGATTTTAAAGTGTGAACTTTGGCTCAAATTTTGGTGAGGTCTTATACAGGTTATAAGTGACCTTGACACCAATTTTCATGTAAAACGGACAAGTCTAGATAGGGTAGATCGGTGTGTACATTCGGGGTGTACTTGTTGATTTTTATTTTGGACACGTAGTTCAATGCTTGTGTTGCGTGAGTTTGAGTGTTCACCATCGGACATGGTGACTTACTCAAGTGCTTAGTCATTATATAAATGACTTAGCTACTGGTCCAAATAAGGGTAAAGGATAGTTTGACTTGCGTTGACTTGGCGTCGTATGACGAGTCATTTTCAAGTGTTCAAACGTTTTAACGAGTAACGTTGGATAAAAGTGTGGTATGAATTCATTTGATTCGTGTCAATGGTTTTGAAACGTGTATACTTTGAAAACATTTGAATCATGTTATATTTGGTATATATATCGATATTGAGTTCGAGTCTTAACGCGCGCCTTATTGTGATAGGTTGCGGTTTTCGTGTTTTCCCCGGGCATCCATATCGTCGGTGATCGTCTCACTACATTGTTTCTACTCAGTTGCTGAGTACCGTGATTGACTTAACACGTGGTTAAGGGCCACGAAATTTCTAAGGATCAAGGAGGAGGAATTGTTTAATTTGCGTGTTGGATTAATTCCTACGTGTTATGAAGGTATAGTCACTCCTAGCATTTTAGTTTTGATGTTACTAGTACTTTGATTCTTTTTATTCATGAATTTTGAATTCCTTGGGTGAAACCCACTGAGATTATAGAACTTTGGGCATATTAGGACTTAGGACACTTGCGTGGCGATTTGGTATAGCCTAAGTGTTGCTTGATTTAGGTTAGGTAGCTAAATGGAGTTGTTTTTGTAGTATGGAAATCACCACATAAACAAACAGGTCATGGCAAATTTTTCTTAAACATATGACCTTGTTTTTATTTGAAAAATGGATACCCACTGATGTGATTAGTATGTGTTGAGTTGGATGGAAACGGGAAGTGTCCGGATGAGTCCGAAACGGTCGTTTTACTAAACTAGGTCAAATCTGAATGTTATGCTTAAAACGTGGGTAAATTGACTTGGGTAAAAAGGATTAATTTATAATTTTATGACTTTTTACAGTAGCTACAAATATAATAAAACTTCTCTTTTTGGTTTCGTGTCAAAATCTTTTACCGATTGGGATTTATGCTTAATCTACCGTAAGGTACGAAAGACGTTTACAACTTTCTGTTTTGATAGTCTGTCACTAAAAGTGCATTTTCCGTTGATTGAAAATAGTTCTAGGGATGTTCTTTCCCAACTTTTAAAGGTAAGAGAAATACCTATACATGTCAAGAAATTTCACCTCCTGTACTATTATAGATTTTTAGATATGACCAAATCTTCTCAGCCTTTTTCAGAAAACTGAATGCAGTCCCTTGTTTTGGTTTTTCAAACCGAGTCTTAAACGTGTTTGGAACCCACACATAAATGCTTGGACCATCATACAAGGTTGATATTAGGTTATTACAGTAGGTTCAAGGTGTTGGGTCAAAATTTTAACTTAAGCTTAGGTCTCGCCATCGCACGCAAGTTACCTAGTCATACTATGTCCCACCACTTCTAAAACGTTATTGCTTCATTGAACGCATTCTTATTACGCGTCACCATTGCATAGGTCCGTGAAGACTTCTTTTTGATCAGCCCCTTTTACCTTGTGATTACTTACTAAAGGTGAGTTCATAGCCCCTTTTACTACTTGTACATTGTTTCTAAACGCGGGGTGAGATTTTACATGGTGGAACACATCCATTTAAAAACTGTATACTATCCAAATCTTGTATGCTATTCAGACTTGTATGCTTTCCAACAGTTTTCATAGATATTATTGCTTATAGTTAATAGCCTTAAGTTTCCTCTCTTGATCATGAACCGTTAATTGTCCCGTATGCTTTGCGCTAAGCGCGAATGTTGTGGGTGGATCCATCGGGATTGACAATCCCCGTCCCGATTACCTTGACGCACTTACATTTGTTTATACTTGAGTATTTAGGCTGAATACTCCCTAGAGGAACTTACTTTGAGTTAAGCTTCGGTTCATGAACTAAACAGCAATAATATTGGTTTCAGACTATGGTTAATGATCATAACCATTTTCTCTATTTACTTGTTTTACAAATGAATGCTTGTGTTCCACACCTTTACTGCTAAACCTATGAATTTCACTCAACTTTGTGTTGACAATTTTACATGTTTAATCTCAGGTATTATTATTTAGCTTTGCTTGGATGGGAGCCCGCAGGATATTATCGCAGCTTGGAGATTTCTGTGATACTTTTTAAAGACTGGTTTTAGTATAAACTGTCAGAAATTTATTATATCTTTTGGGTAACTTTATGTTATAAATCATGATGAAATAATATATCTTTCCGCATATAAAACTATGGGACGTATGTTTAAAACTCTGATCATTTATGATGTGATATATATGCTTTTATTACGTCAGCTTTGTGTCAACTGTAATTCATTGTTTCTTGTATTATGACGTGTTACCCCCTCGTTGCCTAGTTGTTCCATGTCAGATTTTGGGGGTCTCACACAGGCTGTACCTGATGTGTCTTTAGTATGCAAATAGTTGGCAACTTAAGTTTTATTTACATGTTTAGTTTAAACTCTACATTATTTGCTGGTTTGCAGGCACAAATATGTCAAGTAACAACTGAACACAGTTTGGAAAATGACAAACAAAAAACATTGATCATTTAAGCATTGGTGCTCCACATACATACAATAAGTCAAAAACACGTTACATAAGTTTCGAGAGGTACATTAGCTTTAACAGGTATCTTCGCCTCGAAAGTTTAATTCAACAATCTGACGTATTTTCTCTTGTGACTTAAGGGTGTGTTTGGATAGCTTACATAAGGGTGTATGCATCTTACTACCATGTGAACTCACCTCATTCATTGGATCCATTGACCACACTCAAGGCTAAGGTTATCGACAATGGAAAGGCAAGTGCACTAAACCAATAAGAGAGGCACCCAAATTCGTTTATTAATCTTTCAGATGAAGTTGACACTAGAGTTATTGAAAAAAGTTTATAAGGATGAAATAGTTAGAGGCCGAAAGAGTTTACTAAGAAAGGGAGGATCAAACATGAGCCAAGATGATGGTGATTGCATGTTAATGTCCGAAATCGTTTCAGCTCTAAAGATATCGACGATTTAAAAGTCTATCGTGTTGAACATGTATGCCAATTTAGGCGACATAAAATTCAGAAATCTATAACTTATTGTATTATAAGATTACTAAATCCATATTTTGCATAACTAAAACACGGTACTTTAAACTCACCCCAAACACTCGAATTTTTTGTAACATCTACTTGACATCTTCTATCTAAAATTGCGATATGAAGGTGAGAGGGTTAAATGTAACCTTTAAGAGAAACTTTTTTTTATAAATATTATGAATCTATTATGTTCGTATTCTGGAGCCTAAAACTTCTGCCAGTATAAATTTGAAAGATGTGTATAAGCTTAGCCTACTTCAGTAATGTAGTGTAAGAAACTTACATACCCTTTTTTGTATTCAAAAACTGATATTTTATATTTCATATAATTGATCATTTCATATAAGCAAACCATGGTTTTACTACAATTGTTTTAAATGAGCATGTATCAAATCATTTAAAACAAGTTAATTTGTTAATATTTTAATTGATAATAACACAAAATGTTTAAATTTTGATAAAATCTCGTGCGTGCACGGGTATTATAACTAGTATATATTTTATGAATTTGGTTTTTAGGTTGGTTTCGATTCAAATTGTTAAAAACCATGCCCATACCAAAAAACAAATATTTAATTCAGTTCGGTTGAGCTTAACTAATCCAGTTTGGTATTTTTGGGTCGGTTCGATTTCGTCTTAAGGTTATGCGGTTTAAGAACCGAATAAAGCATACCCCTATTTAAGCTTAAAATCGGTGGGTGTTTATCAGTTCGGTTATTGAGTTGTTCGGTTTACTTGATTCGAATAGCTCAATTAATTTTTGCGTAATAGAAAACGATAAGAACCGAATTCAAATTGTATTAAACTGAACGAAAAACGAACCAAATAACCCTGTTCGTGTGTGGTCCCGGAAAGTGCCCGGAGACCAAGACACGTGTCACTCACCGGAACAAATACCGGAAGAGAATACCGGAACAGGAATCCACGTGGTGTGAACAGTACCATGACGTCAGTAATGATGTCATATGATCCTAGGCCCCACCTAGGATACTGACATATGCTCAAAGGAGAAAGAAACAGTGTCAGGTCCTAAAGAGTACACAGACCCATTTTGGGAAACAAGACAAGGTATGAACTGTCACATCACAAGGTATCAACAGTACCCTATATATAGCCCTCATTTATATCTTTGTACACATTGAATATTCTGACAACACACACTTAATACCACATACCATATTTTGTACCATCACTCATTCTCACACCGGAGCTTGGTCCTGGGATAACACCTGGGGCGAGTTAACGTGTGTTGCTTCTTGTGTGTAGGTGCTTCATCCGTTCGTAGCTTACGTGGAATGTCCCTGGTCCCGTAGGCCCTACCGGAGGATTTTAGCATCAACATTTTGGCGCCATCCGTGGGACCTAAACTTCAAACTACCTTGAGTATTTGATGGCGGGTCCTCAACAATCACCAGTCACCCTACCGAGGCTTCGGGCTCGGGGGCAATAACGAAAACCGTGAAACACTTAACAATGAAACCGAAGCCAACTTGGCTAGCCTTCAAGCCCTCATATCCGAGTACAACTCACGGTTGGTCGGACACAATGTCACTCCCATCCGACTATCATTCGAGGAGACCGAGCCAAGAAGAAACATGGACAAGCCCGTGACAGCGGAAGAGCCGGAAGAAAACCTGTCGAAGCCCTATAAGGAGGTGTCCCGTTCACCCTTTACGAGGTGAATCATCCAATACTCATCCCGAAGCAAATCTTACCTCCTCACCTCAAGTTGTATGACAGAACTACGGATCCGGACAACCATGTCACACGGTTCTCCGGAGCTGCGACACAAGGAGATTGACCCATGCCGGTATGGTGCCGCATGTTCCAGCAGACGCTGGACGATGCCGCTCGAGGATGGTTTGATCGCTTACCGAATGGGAGTATAGATAATTGGGTGGACCTGAGAGATCAGTTTGTAAGGAGATTTGCATTAAGGAGAAAATGCACGAAGGAGGCCATCGACGTGACCAAAATAGTGAGGAAGGCTCATGAAAGCCTTCCGGACTTTAAGCAAAGATGGACGGATGAGACCAGCTACATTGAGGGTGCTCCCGACGTAATGTTGATCTCATCATTTGTGAGCAATTGCAAATGCCCCGAGTTGGCTCGGAGGTTCACAGATAAAACACCCAGACCATTGACGAGATGATGAAGTTAGTCGACGACTACGTCAAGTCAGAAGAGGCATTCCGGACCACTGAGCTCCCCAGAGGGGAATATGCCGAGAGAGGAACCAAGCCTTTCAATAAGTCCGAAAGGCATGGAGGAGGAGAGTACAAAGGGCAAAACCGTTACGGACGAAGGTCCGACAAAGGGAAGGAGCTATACAAGCCATACCCACAATACCCACCTCCCCATCCATACGAAGCGAAGAAACCTCTCCCCATATCTGCCATAGAATCTCTGTCCCGGACTCTGAAGGAAATACTAGCCTTCGAGACTTATCTCCGACTACCTCGACCGGAACCCACCAAAGGAATGGTCAGAAGGGAAAACATGAACAAGCACTGTGACTACCACGGCCAAAAGGGACATCTGACTAATGACTGCTTCCAGCTGAGGAGGCAGTTAGAGGCAGCGTTGGAGGCAGGGAAACTCAATCATCTGGTCTGTGACCATGAGCCTAAGGCTGGATACAGAGATAATTCCTCTAAGCCTAAGGATGACCATAGGGGCGGAAGGATGACAATCAACATGGTGAGGTCATATAGGATCGGGGAAAAGAGGAAAGAACCTACCCCGGAAGACTGGGATTGGATGCAAGCCCCCATCAGCTTTCCCCCCTAAACGGGAACGACTCCTCCGATGAACCGCTAATCATCGAAGTAGAAGCAGAGGGACACTTGATAAGACGCATGCTCGTGGACAACGGCGCATCAGTCCAAATCATGTTCGAGCATTGTTTTAACCCCTTGTGCCCCTCGATTAAGAAGAGGTTGGAGCCGTCACAGTCAAGCTTGGTTGGTTTCTCAGGAGAAGAGTTGACGCCGTTAGAAAAGGTGGAACTGGCTGTCTCATTTGAAACGGGGAAGTTAAGACATATGGTCAACTTGAAGTTCACCATTGTGCAAGCTATGTCCCCCTACAATGTCATCCTAGGCCGCACCGGCATTAGAGCATTAAGGGCAGTCCCGTCAACCGCCCATGCCATGTTCAAGTTTCCAACTCCGAGAGAGATAGCCACGTTGGTCCCCAGAGCGTCCATTATAGCCGAATGTCGAATGCTTGAGGACAAACAAAAAACCAACCAAGGTCAAGCAGCTGAGACAGTCGTAAAACATAAGGTCGAGGAAGAAAAGCCCAGGGGAAATGAAGCAGACCTCCCACTCATGGAAGAAGTGTTAGTAAATCCGACTCATCCGGATCCACTAGTAGTAATTGGGAAAAATTTCTCTGAGGAAGGGAGAGAACGGTTAATCGATTTGCTCAGGCGAAGTCAGGATGTGTTTGCATGGACCCCAGTCGACATGACCGGGGTACCCAAAAGGCTGATCAAGCACTCGCTGAATGTCAACCATTCGATGACTCTGGTCGCACAAAAGCGACGAGTTCTCGGTGAAGAAAAGAGTGGGGTGGTGGCCAAAGAGGTAAAGGAATGGGTCAAAGCAGGGATTGTTCGTCCGGTGAGGTATCCCACATGGATATCTAATCCGGTCCTAGTCAAGAAGGTGGACGGCAGCTGGCGGATGTGTATTGACTTCAAAAACCTTAACTCTGCTTGCCCGAAAGACTACTATCCCCTCCTGGAAATAGATTTGAAGATAGAATCAGTGATGAGCAACAAATATAAGTGTTTTCTAGACGCTTACAAAGGCTACCACCAAGTTCAGATGGACGAGGAAGACGAAGAAAAGACAGCCTTTTACACAGACCAGATAACCTATTGTTATACCAAGATGTCCTTCGGGCTCAAGAATGCAGGGGCTACCTATCAAAGGCTCGTGGATGCGACCTTTAAGGAACAAATAGGTCGGAACTTGGAGGCATACGTGGACGACATGGTCATCAAGAGTTCCTCCGAAACAACCCTTCTGGCTGACATTGCCGAAACCTTCAACAACCTTCGGAAAATCAATATGAAGCTTAGTCCCAAGAAGTGTTCCTTCGGGGTAGAAGAAGGGAAGTTCTTAGGCTACATGGTAACCTCGGAAGGAATAAGGGCAAACCCCAAGAAGACGAAGGCCATAATGGACATGAGGTCCCCCAAGACCCTAAAGGAGATGCAGTCGCTAAGTGGCAAGCTAGCAGCATTAAACCGCTTTGTCTCCAAAACCGTTGAACGTTCCCTTCCTTTCTTTGAAACGTTGAAGATATTACCAAGGAGAATCGGGATGAATACAAATGGACCACTGAAGTTGAGGCCGCCTTCCAAGAGATGAAGAAGGTAGTCATGGATCTACCACTCCTAACCACACCCGTCAAGGGAGAAATGTTGTACACCTATTTGGAAATGGCCAAAGACGTTGTCAGCGGGGTGCTCATGGCAGAAAGAAAGCAAGGGCAGGCTCCGATCCGCTACGTTAGCCGAGTGCTACATGACGCAGAGCGAAGGTATGCCTCATTGGAAAAGCTAGTCATGTGCCTGCTCCACTTGTCAAGAAGAATGAGGAGATACTTCGAAGCCCATCCAATCAAAGTGATTACTGATCAGTTGATCAAACAAGTGTTGTCAAGGTCCGAAGCATCAGGAAAGTTAGCCAAATATGCGATTGAACTGGGAGCATATGCAATCAACTATGTGCCCCGGAACACGATAAAGGGTCAAGTGTTAGCGGACTTCTTGGCCAAGACGCCTTCTGGGGAGAAGCTAATTTGTACCATGGAGGTGTTAGACCCTAAGGAAGCAGAATGGACGTTGTTTACAGACGGGGCGGCAAGCTCGAAAGGGGCTGGAGCGGCCTGGTGCTAATAGACCCCTCCGACACGGAATATACTTATGCTCTTCGGTTGGACTTTGAAACTTCGAACAATGAAGCCGAATATGAGGCCCTGTTAGCTGGGTTAAAGTTGGCCAAAAAAATGGGAGCCCAAACCCTTCAATCAAAAGTAGACTCGAAGCTAGTCGCATGCTAGATAAACGGTGAATTCGTCGCTTGTAATGATCGGATGAAGAAGTACCTCGCCGAGGCGATGGAATGGGTAGCCAAGTTTAATAAGTTTGCAATCCAGCATATTCCAAGGAACAAAAACCAGAAAGCGGATATTCTGAGCAAGCTAGCCTCCGTCGCCTGCAACCATCTTACAAAAGAGGTCCTAGTGGAAGTATTGGCATCTTAGTCAATTGAAAGGGAAGAGGTAAATGATGTGGTGGAAGAAGAAGAGGACAACTGGATGACCCCGATTCTCAAATGTTTGCAAAAGGGTGTATGGCCCACCAACCCAGATGAGGCCAGGAAGCTTCGAATGAAAATATCGCAGTTCGTCATCGAAGGCGGGGTGTTGTTTAAAAAGTCATATCTCTCGCCCATGCTGCGGTATGTGGGGCCTTTGCAGGTAAACTACATCATACGAGAGGTTCATGAAGGAGGATGCGGAATGCATCCCGGATACAGGTCGGTAGTGGTGAAAATAATAAGGCAAGGGTATTATTGGCCAACGATGTATCAAGACACATACGAGGTGGTAGTAAAGTGCGATTCTTGTCAAATCCATGCCTCAGTCCCTAAACTGCCAAAGACCCCCATGACCTCGATCATGTCTCCATGTCCCTTCTACCAATGGGGACTAGACATACTGGGTCCACTCCCGGAAGCCCCGGGCAAGGTCAAATTCATCATAGTGGCCATAGACTACTTCACCAAGTGGATGGAAGCCAAACCGCTGGCAAAGGTCTGAGGAAAAGACGTAAAGAAGTTTGTGTAGGAAAACATAGTATGCCGGTTTGGTGTACCAGGCATCATTGTGACGGACAACGGAACGCAGCTAGTGAATGATCCATTCAAAGGATGGTGCGTTAAGTAGAAAATAAAGCAAATCAATACCGCTGTGGCACACCCGCAGGCCAATGGGCTCGTCGAAAGAGCGAACAAGTCCCTCATGCACGGGCTTAAAGCCCGCTTGGGAAGGGAGATGACCTGATGGGTGGACGAATTACCTAGCGTCCTATGGGCCCACCGAATCATGATGAAAACCAGCAATGGGGAAACCCCGTTTAGTCCGACTTACGGAAGTGAGGCTGTCATCCCGGCCGAAATATGAATAAGGACCTTCCGAACTCTCATGTTCAATGAAGAGACAAACGAGGAAGAGCTTCGGCTAAACCTAGACCTCATCCAGGAGCGAAGGGAAATGGCAGCCATCAGAGAAGCCAAGTATAAGAAGAAGATGGAGCAATATTACAACAAAAGGGTCATGCACATGGTGTTCAAAGTCGGAGACTTCGTCTACCGAAAAAACGAAGCAAGTCGAGTGATAAAACCGGGCAAGTTAGCTTCGAACTGGGAAGGCCCATACCGGGTCGTCGAAGCATTTCAGAATGGTTCCTACAAGCTAGAAACTATGGAGGGAAAAGAAATCCCAAGGAAGTGGCATGCTATGAATTTAAGAAATTGTTTTATGTAACCAAAAATGATTATTTATGATATAATATATCCTCCCCGGCAGTGGGAAGGAAATTTTCCGAAGCAAATACCTAGCAAGCATAATATTAACAGAACAACCGTGAGAACAAGCAACAAATCCCCCCGACGAGTCTGATCAACTCGAATGAAGAGGACCGCTTGTAAAGGTCGGAGAACCTCATCGAGCGGCCCTATTGGTTGTAAAGGTTAAAAGTCTCATCAGCCGTGGTAAAGGTTAAGAGCCTCATCCACCGAAGCATAAGACCGCTTGTAAAGGTTAAGAGCCTCATCGAGTGGCGGCCCTATTGGTTGTAAAGGTTAAGAGCCTCATCAGCCGTGGTAAAGGTTAAGAGCCTCATCCACCGAAGCGTAAGACCGCTTGTAAAGGTTAAAATCCTCATCGAGTGGCGGCCCTATTGGTTGTAAAGGCTAAGAGCCTCATCAGCCGTGGTAAAGGGTAAGAGCCTCATCCACCGAAGCGTAAGACCACTTGTAAAGGTTGAGAGCCTCATCGAGTGGCGGCCCTATTGGTTGTAAAGGTTAAGATCCTCATCAGCCGTGGTAAAGGTTAAGAGCCTCATCCACCGAAGCGTAAGACCGCTTGTAAAGGTTAAGAACCTCATCGAGTGGAGGCCATATTGGCCATAAAGGCTAAAGAGCCTCATCAACCGTGGTAAAGGCTAAAAACCTCGTCCACCGAAGCGCAATACCGCTCGTAAAGATTAGAAGTCTAATCGGGCGGCGGTCCACTCGTAACGAAGGCCGAGAATGTTAACCGGGACACGCATCCGGGATGGCCCGCGGTTGGTCGAAGCGTGCACAGGGAACTTTTCCCCGTCCTACCGAATGTAGGGACGCATGCAAGTCATGTATAAATAAAAGGAATCATCAGTTATCATAGAGATACATCATTGAAAAATCGTAGAAAAAGCAAGTCAATTATAAGCAACTAAGCAGGTCGGATAGATCAGATAACAAATCACAAAAGTTGGTTACATAGCAAGTCATAACCGGAACATGCTCCGGGCAAATAAAATGTTCATTTAATACATCACAAAAGTAAAATCGGAACAGGCTCCGATACAAAGAGAACAAAGCAAAGCAGCGGTAAATAACTTGGGCCCGTTTCTTCCGTCCGCTTGGGAGGTTGAGGAATGAGTAGGCACGACTGGGGGGATGACGACACCCTCCGGTACGTCGGGAGTCAAGCTCATCAAATTACCTATTGAGCACTTAAAGGATTGGCTTACCTTCTCAATGAACGGATAAGACGGAGCAAAGAGCTCGTCACACTTAGCAATCCAGGCCTTGGCCGCCTCCTCATCGAAAAACTCTGCTTCAGATAGGGTCTTATCAAAGGACTCCTTCGACCGGTTCACCTTGAAACCCTCATACCACCCGCCGGAGTAACAAACAGCCACAACCTCGACAACATGTTTCCGGTACTCAGCACTACCATGTAAACGCTTAACGACCAAGGGAACGAAGTCTTTCACAATCCTTTGGCGATCCGAAGCAGCCTTACCTAAATTCGCAGAAAGTTTGATGTTGGCCGCTTCAGTATCCGAAGCCCGTTTGGTAGCACGAGCAAGCTCTTCCTCCGTGAGTCCCAGAGTGCACTCCAAGTCACGATTCTTTTGGTCCCGTTAGAGAGATGCGGCTTCGAGAGCCTCCACGCAAGCCTTTAGCTCAGCCTCCCCGGACGAACATCCGGCATGCTCAACCTCTAATTGCTTGTGCTTGGCAGAAATCTATTCTAATAAAAGCTTACCCTCTTGGAAGTCAGCAGCATTGCAGTTAGTGGAGTTTATAAGTGCCTGGTGGTCATGGTTAAGCAGTTCAAAAATCTGGATTACCTCAGTTTGGTTGAGGGTGGTACGAGCTAAGGCATGATAAACCCTGACGAATGAGCTCATGGTCGGAGAGGGCAGCCAAAGCCCTCTGTTCCGCCGGAGTGCTTATGTGCACCAGCAGCTCCTTAGCAGCAAAGTGGCTGTCAATCAGAACATTATTTTCAAGCCTCCAAGGCGGAACAAAGGGCGCCAAACCCGTATTGTTTTCGTCCTCTTCTCCTTCTTCCTCAACGATCATGTCCTAGTCTGCGTCTAAAAAGAGGACCCAGGAAAGTCAGCGTAATAAATAAAAGAAGAGATACACACAAAAGGAAAGAAAAATAAAGAAAAAACTTACCCGGTGCAGGTCTCTTGCCACGGTTGTCCCTATGAGGAGGGTGGGGCTGCTCCGACTGCTGGTCTCCCCCATTAGCCTCTTGATGTGTATCTGAAGAAATACTCTGAGCTATCGAGGAAGGATTGCCTTGGTTCGGCGGCTGAGCAACACTAACCGGGTCCAGAGAAAGGGTCTTGCTCGAAGATCCTGGCCCAGAAGGTCCCGTCTTGCAGGGATGCTTCCTCTTTGTCTCGGTAGAGGTCCCCTCACCTTTCCTCTTCTTGCCTGTGGGTTCCACCGGAGCATCTTGGCTTTGTTTAGCAAGGTTCTTCTCCAGAGTAGCGGCCTCTCGGCGTCCACGAGCAGCTTTAATTCGTGGATCCGCATGTTGAACTGCTTCTTGCGCCGCATTAAGGGCAGGGATAGCTTCACCGACATTCAAGGGCTGCGTAGTGCGATCAACCGTTCGTTGGTTCTCCGGAAGCTCTTCTTTAATAGTCACCTTGGTTCCGGTCCATCGAGGCAAACGTAAGAACTGTTCCACCGTGTACTCTGTGAAAGCAAGAAAGGAGGAAGAGAGGAGAACAATTAAGGAGATCCGGTTAGCGAAACGTAAAAGGAATTTAAAGAATAAAATATTACCATCTCCTTTTGCATCTCGAAGGGCACGTCGATAGTCAAGACGAGACAGCGGTCTAAACAATCTACACAAATATAGCAAGCCTTTGTGCGGCGGCCTCAATGGGATCAAAGTTTCAGCCAACAAGTCCGCATCAGCCTGGTTATATGTACGAGGAAACGGATTCGAAACACACGTATCCCGATCCCTCCAAGGCATGGCATCCGGTATTACTCTACGGTCAATCAAGAAGAATTTCTTCTTCCATTCCTTCAAGCTGGAGGTAGTCTCTATACAAAACTTCAATGACTTTTTGTGCACCTTAATGACGAAAGAAAACCAATGACCCTGCTTACCCAGCTTATAGAAAACCCGAAACAAGTCAACTGTACAATCTATGTTCAGGCTCCTGCACCGGATCTCAAACATAACAACCCGGTTCACGCCGATGGGAACCAACTGGGAAATATGCACCCGGAAGTGCTTAATCACGGCCAGGAAGAAGGAAGAAAATGGAATCCGGAGCCCACCATGTACCAAAAAATCCAAGTATATACCTATGTGCCTCTTTCGCCGCAATGAATCCATGGTCATGTTCGGATCTGGGAGTTGAGGTCGATACTCCCTTGGTATCCGGTACTCGTCAATCACAAGATCTAACTCCTCGGTGGTCATCTCGGAATACCGGATGTGAATATCGCATTTAGGATCCGTCAAGCCGAAGCTAGATGCAACACCGTCTGACTCGTCGTCAGACATGTCGAGATGCAAGAGGGACGAAAACAAAAGATCAACCGGGAAAGAAAAACCTACCTGAGAGAAAGGAAGAAGGCAGACCGCAGGTAAAGCACACAGTAAAAGTTTGTGAGTGAAAAGTGAATGGGAGAAATGTGAAAAAAGTGAAGTATATATAGAGGAATCCTCGAAAGGTGTGAGGGGGCATTAATGGGGAGTACATGTGGCAAGCGCAGGGACGTTTTGGGCTGATGAGTGCGCTCCACGTGGCAGGCGATAAAGCTGCCCCTGCAAAACGACAAACCCACCTTGGGCCCAATCCCATGACACCCCAAAGCCCGCCAAAACCCAAGCAAGTATAACGTCACCCTGCGGATAACATTATATTGGGGGGGACATATTCGTGTGTGGTCCCGGAAAGTGCCCGGAGACCAAGACATGTGTCACTCACCAGAACAAATACCGGAAGAGAATACCGGAACAGGAATCCACGTGGTGTGAACAGTACCATGACGTCAGCAATGATGTCATATGATCTTAGGCCCCACCTAGGATACTGGCATATGCTCAAAGGAGAAAGAAACAGTGTCAGGTCCCAAAGAGTACACAGACCCATTTTGGAAAACAAGACAAGGTATGAACTGTCACATCACAAGGTATCAACAGTACCATATATATAACCCTCATTTATATCTTTGTACACATTGAATATTCTGACAACACACACTTAATACCACATACCACATTTCGTACCATCACTCATCCTCACGCCGGAGCTTGGTCCTGGGATAACACCCGAGGCGAGTTAACGTGTGTTGCTTCTTGTGTGTAGGTGCTTCATCCGTTCATAGCTTACGTGGAAGGTCCCTGGTCCCGTAGGCCCTATCGAAAGATTTTAGCATCAACAAACCCGAAATGCATACTCCTTGTTCTTTATTCACTCAATTCATTAGAAAAACTCAAGCCTAAAAAGTCTTATACAAGAAAGAATTGTAATGCTTTTTTTTTATAAAATATAGAAAACTATATATATTTATATGAATTTGGTTTTCATTTTATTAAAAGATTTAATTCAAATCAAAAACTAAATATTTAATTCGGTTTGGTTTGATATTGATGAATTCAGTTCAGATATAAGTTGGGTCCCTTTTTTATTCAGTTCGGTTTTGGTGTTTTGTTTGTTTAGTTATCACGCGAACAATGAACACCACTATATGGGCTTGTAGTAGACATACATGGGCTTGTAAAATGAACCTAGTCTATTGCAACACAGGCTTGGCCCACTTGGCCTAACACTAAGATTGCCCCTTAGAGCAGGGGAGTCCATTAGATTGGCGAGGCGCCAAAGCCACAACGCAGGAAAAACCGACGCTGGAGGGTTTCATCCCTCCGCGCCATCGGGCTGGCGCCATGGTCACCAGCTCTCGCGGTTTTCCTTTTTTTTTTCCTTTTAATTATTAAAGTGGGTATATATGGGCCTCTTATACCACTTTTTACTCCTATGGCACCACTTTTTCCACGGGTCAAGGTTACCAGTGAAAACTGCTGCCGTGGAAAAAACTGGTGCCGTGGGAAAAATGATAACGTGGCAGCACTTTTTGTCCCACGGCACCAAGCCATGGTACCAGGATTTCCAGTGCTCTTAATATGGTTTGGCTCTGGTTGCTAAGTGCTAACCATGA
Organism: Glebionis coronaria; assembly: GCA_025667525.1. Taxonomy (NCBI): domain Eukaryota; kingdom Viridiplantae; phylum Streptophyta; class Magnoliopsida; order Asterales; family Asteraceae; genus Glebionis; species Glebionis coronaria. The sequence continues at coordinate 674,336,415 of CM046875.1, forward strand.
TATTCTATGAAACTATTATTGGAAAATAGATGAGAATGTAACTTAGTACATCTTATATCATATAGTTGTATCATCTACAATACAATCAAATAAACATGACGAAAACACAAAATTATTATGGTAGATACAAATTTTTCTTGTATCCTTATTCGAATGATCGACAACCGACAACCGACAAAAAGACAACAATAAGCTACAAAGACTAGCTAGTTGCTGATTTGGTTATGCTCATTTTTCTTAGAAAACTGGACATGAAATCCGTTTGGAAAATGAATGCCAGGAGTTCGTATAATTTCGCCTCCTTTAACTAGTTTCCACCTGAAATATCCAAAATTTTAGTTAGCATATCTTTGTTCTCGATCTCTAACATGATATAATCAATATATGTTTGTGATTTGTCTCAATACCGATATTTCGTCACTAAGTCATGAAGAGTGACAGCCATTTCAAGTCTAGCGAAATCTGCCCCGACACAAAACCTTTGGCCACCTCCGAAAGCCATGAAATCCTTCGATGCACCTTTGGAACCCATCCCCTAAGAGTTCAAAAGAATTTAGCATGTTTGTGGTATTTTATTGTATCTAGTATCAATGAACAAATGATTATTACCTCCCATCGCCATGGATTGAAGTCGAATGGATCCTTATAAGTGTCCGGGTTTAAATGAGTAGCAGGAGGAGATATCATAATCACCCAACCCGCTGGAATACTGTAGCCTGTTTCATACAAATTTTCAAAATCAGTACACAACGAAAAATCTAATTACTAACCTTCATGGATATATGTTTACCTTTGTACTCGAAATCTGTTATTATTTTTCGGAATAACACTGGAACTAAGTTAGCCAATCTTACAGACTCATTAATAACCTGGAAATGTAGTTTTTTAATGTTAGTACTTGTGAAGTAGTTTATATTGACACTAGTTATGATACTAAATGCATTTAGCACACCTGAAACATGAATGTCATGGACTTATATTCTTCCCAAGTAAGCCCAGAATCCGGATTTGCCCGCTGTTTCACGATCTTCTCTTGTTCTTCCTACATAAAATAAATAGCATAGGCTGTTCGGGTAATAGTTTTACAGGAGTAATGTTAATCATGTACTAGTTACTTGTCACTTACTGTTAATTCCTTCAAAGCTCTAGGATTTTCCATCAGAAGTTTGATAGCTATTGTTGTGGTGATAGAAGTTGTTTCATAGCTCGCAAACAGAAGGAGAAACATCAAGTCTAGAGCAATTGCTTCTGTAAGGAGTGTATCTTCTCGCTTCATTTCTTCGATAATATAATTGAAGAAATCTTTGTTGACATTATTAGGATTCCTTCGTCGTTCCTCTAACATGTTCTTAAGCATCCTCATCACCTTCTTTCTTCCCTGATTACATAGAATATGATGAGATAATAGAAGTATGTTTAGGAAGAATTGGTCATATGGTCCAAAATTACACGCATGTCAACTAATATAGGTTTTCCGATAGCTTTCCAATTCATTTTATGTGAGGTTACGAAAGTTGTACGACCTTTAGAGCATGAGCGGAGCTAGTAGGGGACTAGTGGGCGGTGATGCCACCCCTAATCAACCTATTTCACTCATTATTTATATGTTTTACAAGTCGTTTTTTTATAATAGTTTCTATCTCCCTCAACACTATAAATTTTTCTCTTGAGTATGGTCAGCCCCTTAACTAAAAATCCTGGCTCCGCCCCTACTTTAGAGATATGCATGGTGAGTCACTATGTATAATTTCGTGTACATAACTAAATCCTAATTATTTCGGTACCTGTTCGGGACTGAAATTAAACCAGTTATAAAAGTATCGAAGTTCTCCCTTATATTTTCAAGCGACTTCTCAAGATCATGACTAATTAGTTTCTTTGCAGTGAAATTAAATATCATCTGTTGAACAAAAAGAGGATCATAAGAATCAATTGGATTAATTGAAAAACTTACATAATACTAAATGACTTACATCCGCAGTCGCCACCTTTAACTCGACGGTTCCTTTATGAGCCCATCTCTCTATATGTGTTTTGGATACACATTCGATTTCGGAAAGCATATTTTTAAGGCTTTCATGACCAAATTGACTTAGCACCATGTTCTTGACAAACTTATGCAGGTAGCCATGCAAAGTGCTAAGATTCTTTTTCCCAAATACCTCTGTCATGCTATCTGGATACCAGCTTTGGAACACTTGATCCTCTTTCTTGAAGACCAACGAGTTCAGCTCGGAATCGGTTGAAACTATAACCTTAAGCCCAACCAAACTGGTTTTGAATACTGACCCGTATCTAAACAAAAGTTAACAGACAGTTTATTTAGGTACTAGAAACAAAAGAAGTTGAAAAACACACATAAATACATCACCTTTCCATCCTTTGCTTCATAAAGGTCGGGACGTCTTTGGTTCGATCAGGCGTAAAGAACTGGTAAGTTTCGCCGAGTAATGGCCAACCCATTGAGCCAGGTGGAAGATTGCCACTACATTTAGGGTTCCTCCACCTGTAAACCCAATGAGTGAAGCTTACTACAACAAAGGCCAAAACCAATAAACTAATAGGCCACATTTTTTGTGTATGAAGTTGAGATAGAAGGAGAATGATAATCTGAGAGAAATATATCGCGAAAATAATGTATATATAAGCAATTAAGCAGCTTAGGATTTTGGACAAGTGAAACAACAATAGTAGTTAAAAGGGCATGCAATTAAAACGTGCTCCATAGTAACTTTATGCCTGGGGGGCGGAGCTAGAGGTTCCGGAGATGCACGAAAACTCGATGAAAAATTGTCGTTTAATGTATATATTTGTTAAAAATATCTATTTCTTTAAAATGAAATCCGTCCCAATATTATTTACTATATATATACTCGGTTTCATAAGCATAGATTGTGGGATTGTTGGAGGCTCAACCTACACCGATAACGTATCATTCATAAACTACGTATCAGATGCTGGCTTCATAGACAGTGGTGAAACGCATAATATACTGCCTATCTACAACTTGTATGACGATGTTGATACACAGCTTACCACCCTCACAAGTTTTCCTCAAAAAATTAGAAATTGCTACACCCTAAAACCAACCCAAGGAAAGGGTAATAGGTATCTAATAAGGACAAGGTTTATGTATGGGGATTATGACTTCAAAAGTCAGCTTCCAGAATTTGATGTCTATCTTGGACCTGATTACTGGGATACAATAAAATTTAGATTGTCATCTATACCGGTAAGCATGGAGATTATGCATGTCTTGTCATCCGATTATGTACATGTTTGTCTTGTTAATACAGGCCATGGTACACCTTTCATATCAGCTATAGAGATACGGCTTCTGGGAAATGACATGTATAAACAAACTGTTTATGGATCGTTATACCTGTTTACACGTGTAAATTTTGGAACTGCGTTTGGGATAGACAGGTAAACCTTTAAATTCTACACATACTTTTTGTCTTCAATTAGTGAGACTTTTACTATCCTGATTATTGAGTTGATCTAGGTATAACGATGACAAATATGATCGACTCTGGGATCCAATAAATTTGGGTAACACTACATTCTTATTCACTTGGGAAAATATTTCTACACGGGATTTCACAACTATTTACCCACCGACATGGGTCATGCGTAGTGCCGTCACTCCAGATAATCCAAAGGATCCATTTAGCTTTGGATGGACTCCTGTTAAGGCAACTGATAGATTTTTCATCTATATGCACTATGCTGAAACTGAGATGTTGACTAGAAACCAGACCAGAGAATTCAATATTTACATGAATGGAAACCTCATGTATGGACCTTTCTCTCCATTAAATCACACAACCGTCACTGTTTATACCACAGAACCTTTCAGTCCAGATCAAACATATACTCTCACACTCAATAGAACCAAAAAGTCAACCCTCTTTCCACTCATCAATGCTCTCGAGGTTTATACTTTAAAGCAACTCCCACAACTGCAAACAAATGATCAAGATGGTAAGAACAGAATCTATTCTTTAAATTTTAACGAACAAGGTTTTAAATGTAACTTTTTTTGTTGTCTATACAACGGATATTAGCTGCTGCAATGTGGAGCATAAAGTCAATTTACGGATTAATAAAAAACTGGCAAGGAGATCCATGTGTTCCAAGGGAATATGTTTGGGATGGTATTGGATGAAGCTATAATGCTACCGATTTTCCTAGGATTGTGTTGTTGTAAGTATACAACTTCAAGAGCACTATAACTTTGATATTTTTTTTCCTGCTTGGAACAATTTATTAACATTTTACTTTTGATCTGAAATTAGAAACTTATCTGCCAGTGGGTTAAAAGGAGGACTAGATCCTGGATTAGCTAATCTCACAATGATGCATACCTTGTAAGTGAATACTCTTGTGAAGATAAACAAAACGAAGATACAAAAAAAAAATTCATTTAATTCTTTTGATTAACTATGTGTCTCTTACTTATCTCACTACAAAAAAACAGGTCTTTTAGGACCCTTTTGTGGGACCTTTTTTAAAACAGCGTCCTAAAAAACATTTTATAAAACCATTTCCTTTTTTAGTTCTATAATATTGGTATATAATAGGACGCTTAATTAGTGGATCCTAATAAACCTATTTATAAGACACTTTTTTTAGTAAAGTCTTATTAGCATTAAACATAATAGGACACTCAATATAAAAGTCCTATCAAACTAAGTTTATGGGACTCTTATTTCTTGTGGTCTTATTAATATATAACTTTATACGACACTCCATATTGTGTCCTATTACATGTATCTTAGAGGACGCTTATACCTTAGGGGTTTCATTATGATTAAACATAATAGGGCACTTGATACAAAGGTCCTATAATAATCATTATATGTTTGGCTTATTCGATATTCATCTTATTTGACGTGTTTGGTCACTTGTGTGAGGTCCTAACATCATAAGCTTTGTACTAGTATGTTAATTATCTTAGAATATGATACGTAAATGAAAACTAAATCATCTTATGTTTTTACATAAACTGGCAAGGTCGAAGAAAATGAGAAAGGTGGTTGTAACACCCCAAAAATTGATCAACGGAAACGGTAAAGCTCGGGGACTGTTACATCATAACACAAAAGTTCAAGGTACAAAATAACGACTCTAAATGAGATGTTTTATAAAAATACCTCCTTGAATTAATTAAAAACATTAAAATTTACAAAGATCCTAGTTCAAAAGATAATGCAGCGGAATAATAAAGTAAAAAGATGTAAATGAGATAATAGTTCAAAAGCATATGTAATAAATATCCGAAGATGGCCATGAAATGCATGCAGACTCCAAGTACTTCATATAGCAGTCAAGAAATCACATCAAATACCTAAGATAAATCCTAAATTGTCAACATAAAGTTGGTGAGAATATAGGTTTCAATTTAAAATCATAGCAAGTTGGACTGCAAATTCTATGTTCATGTACACATGCAACTATGAGAGATATTGTGTCAAGTGTAGGATAAATCAGGTGTACACAATATTTATGATAGCTAAGCTCGTGACATCGAAACTATTGATCCAGTAAGTACACCGCAATGCACATATAATAGCAAGTTGGCCCGCAAAAGTTCAGTTCATGTACACATACAACCATGGGTATATAGTGCCAAGTGTAGGATAAATCAGGTGTACACAATATTTATGATAGCTAAGCTCATGACATTGAAACTATTGATCCAGTGTGTACATCGCAATGTACATATAAATTGCCCCATGAAAAACACAATACCCAGAATTGGATCATGGGGTAAATGGGCAAAATGCTCAATTAACTCGACGTGTAAGTAGCAAATGACCAGTCGTATAAATTGTAAAGAAGACGCTAGATTTTATGATTTTTGGTGTGTTTTTATGGTTTTTTAGTTTGAGCTTCGATTACCATGATAAAATTGGTAAGTCTCCATGTTCATGTATTATTAGTAATCAAATATAAATATATCACCAATCTTGCACAATAAAATAATTAACATGTACTCGTAACTATGTAACCAATATGAATACGCTCATGCGTGAGCTTTATGCATAAACATTGATTAAGTTTACTGTAAACATATTTTTTTGCCCAATTACTGACTAAGCTAAATAAAAAGCCTCCTGTTAAAAATATATCCTAGTATGTTTTCTAAAAAAATTATATGATCTTTACCTTTTCTTACGTATTCAACCTACGTCTGATACCAATTTCAGTTCCACACCGTTAACCTATAACTCGCATGCTCTTGTTCTCATCCCAAATGATGATGAAGAGTTACCAAATGAGAATTCCCAAAAGTTATACAAAACGTTAAAAGCAATATCACTATAAAACCTCGTCACTGTTCACGAGTAGACACCGTTAGGGTTGAGCAAATTTCAAAATTAGACCAAACCAAATAGACCGGGTCGCACCAAAAACCCAATTGTTCCACATTTGGGACGAAGGACTAGACACGAATGTTATGTCCAAACTCGGGTCTGTTTGAAACGGTCCCGACTGTCGGTGGATCCGGTCCAACAAGGCAATATAGTCGGTTGTGTGTAATATCAAACTGGAGTAATGACCATATATTAGAAAGAATGGATCAAAAACCGGACCGGAATATGCATGATATGGTCTGATCGGTTCAATTTCTCAGTTTGATTCGATCTGCGATCAATGATACCGAGCCTTTCAAATATTGTTTAGACATATATCTATATCCATATCTACCTGTACTATTATATTTTTATATTATATAAAAGGTGTATCTTTTTGTTGAAATTTTGAATTTTCAACATTCCTAATATATTAGATATTCAACATTTTCTTTTTTAATATTATCCGGTAACGAGTTCGATCATTGGGAAACCAATCAAGTTAGAAGTCAACCCGGTCGAGTCATCGGGTCACCGGATTGGCCAATAGGTCAAACAATCGAGTTACCGGGTCACGGGATCGATCATCGAGTCAACCCGATCATGTTACCGTGACCCGGGTTCGACCACCGGGTCAACCCGGTCGAGTCACTGATGCATGGGTTCGACCATCGGGTCAATTCAATCAAACCCATCGAGTTATGAGGTTACCGATTCGATCATCAGAGCAATTAATATATCATCAATTATTTGTCGCTAGACAACATCTGCACCTATGCGCATAGTAACGTCTAGTTTATATCTTAAGCTTAAACAATTGTAACCAATGTTTCTAGACTCGGGTCGACTCGGCGGTTTTGGAAAAAAACGAGTTATATTGACCAGGATTTTACATTTTAAAAACCTGGCTAGATCCGTCGGGTTTGGGATGACCCGGTTCTCGAGACCCGGTCGGGTTTTATTTTTCGGTTTTTTATAAAAAAAAATATGTAATTTTATGTATTTGCGATAAAAATTTTTTATTTTTACATATATTGATTGGTAAACAATTTATATATATAAATTATATATATATTGTTAATTATTAAAAATATAAAAAAAATATCTTTTAAAAAAAAATCGTGTTAACTCATTGATTGTATCAAGTCTAAAAAACAGGACTTATTTCGTACTATATATTATCCTGTGACTCACCCAAATTGGGGGGAATGTGAACCCGCCAATTAATTTAGGGAAAATTAGAACATGCTTCTTGAAGAGAGTATGATTTTGGCGCTACTAAATTTAAGGGCTCCACGTTCTTCATCCACCTTCAATTTTAGGTTTAATTAATTAAATCAAAATGCCAAAATAAAAAAGGGTTCAAGGTTCACAAGTTGAATCGGAACTTGAAGTTAGGGTTTCACTTTGTCTTCAAATTCGAAGGTAAACTTTTATTTTTTTGAGATTAAATGCTTAGTATAGTACTCATAGTCTTATAATCTTTGTCAATTTGTTAAGAATTGACACCATTTTGTGTGTGAAGTTAGTGTCGGGCGTGTGAGAGATTTAATCAGACAATCTTTGTTTTTTTAATATTACTGTAAGTAGTAATCTATCCATTGTGTTAGTAAGTGTTTTTATCTGCAAAAATGGTTTGCATTGACATTTAAAATCCATAAATCATTGTCAAATCAGTAATCCGGATCAATAGTTTATGTTTTGGTAAAGTAACCGCGTCATGTCTTCTTGTTTCCATCTAATGATTTGTTGTCTTTTCATCTACATATCACAACTTAGGAATGCCGTCAAGGAGTACTCGAGTTAGCACCAGAGGTCGTAACAATAGCCACCATGCTAAAGATGCGACTGAATTTGGCTCTACCAAACAACGCTCATGGTATGCTTTTTTTTTACAAAACCAATAACCAAGAATCTAAAATTATAATCTTTTACTTTTATAGCATTACAACTTATGAGACAAAAGTAATCTTAAGAAAAAAGAAACACAGTAAGTGGTAACATGTTTAGGAATTGAATCACAAAGGAAAGGCTTTTTGAATTCTTCCTTATATAGCACAGAGTGAAAAAAAACAACCTTGTATTTACAGTTTGCAGTAGAGGTGGCAAAATGCGCGGGCCGGGCGGAGCAAAACGGGCAACGGGCTAAACGGGTAAATCCAAAATTTGAGCTAAACGGGCGCGAGCTAAACGGGCGACGGGCTAAACGGACGCGGGCCAAATGGACAACGGGCCAAACGGGCACGGACCAAACGGGCGCGAACCAAACGTAAAGTGAAACTCAGCTCTGGCCAGAACTTGGTGTTGTTTCAACTAGTCCAAATTCAGAACCAGGTATAGTGTTCCCTCGATATATTAGTAACAGGCTTTGGCGTTTGGCACTACAAAATCGAAAGTTACATCTTTATCAAAACCATACCACTGAGCATAAAAAATCCACATGATTAGTTAAATGATTAATGTTAATATGAAGTTGGTTCTCATATGAAGTTGGCACACAACAAATAGTTGTAAACTTGTAATAACCTTTCCAGAAATATTTTGTTGAGTTTGAAAAAGGGGAAAGCATTGTCTGGTCATTTTCTTTCTTGATTGGAACCTATATATTTAAATTGTTAAACTTATGGGCTTGTAGTTGTAGCATGAGCATATCAAACAGTTAAGCTAACTAAATCCGGTGTATACACCCGAAATAGTTGGTCGATGTAACGAAAGATACAATAGAGAAACCAAGATTGAATTATACTATCAGTAACTCAATGATATGCTGCTATTTTATACCCGATTTCTAAACGCCGAAAACACAGCAAGTTTGCAATATGTATATAGAAATTTGCAATTAGCCCCAACAGTCCAATTCAAGCTAATTACTATAAGAATATCTATATAGATGATTATTAAAAGTATAAAAAATAAAAAATCAACATAAAGAAAAAAATCCAAGATTGAATAATAATAGTAATACTTTGATGAGAAATTGAGCAAAAGAATCAAAAATTTAAGACCGATTGTTGAAGGAGTTTAAGAATTTAGGTACCCATGGTGATTTATGGTTGGGGCAAAAAATACCCGCTTCTCTTTTTTGTCCGACCATTATGCCCGATCTTTCTTTTTTCATCACTTTACGAAAGTCCATTAAGACCTATACAAATAAAAGAAGATGTCCCCATTTCACCCCTTAGACTTAAAAAAAGGCCCATCTGACCAAATTTTAATTGATGGGTATATTTTCCCATCTCTAGGGTGCAGTCTGGCTTTATATTGGCATTTTCATGCTTTTACAGTTAAGGTTGTTAGGCTTGTGGGTCGGCAATTCTGTCTGCAGCAGCATAGCATAATCTGCATATATGTGCCTTGATGCTGCAATTCTTTGGTTGGTTCTTGTTGTATCTCGGGGGTCCGTCATGATTCTTGTGTTAGTGATGTCTTAGTATAGTCAATACATTAGGATATACTGATGATCATTTAATTAATGTTGCATCCTAATTTTAGTTTTTAATTTCAAGCTCTGTTTACTGTTTACAATCCAGGGAATGCGTGGAAAAGAGTTAGAGGGCCAATGTATATGGCAATAGTTTGGTGGAAAACAGAAGAGAATCGTGTTATTGTTCAATTTAATGAATATGGGCAACCCGTTGAGAAAATAGCTAACACATTGAGCCATTTCATAGGATCTCTCACAAGGAGTGGTAAGTATTGCAAGCTTCATAAACCATGGAATAAGTTAAGAATGCCATGAAACAGATCTTGCTAGACAGCGTGAATGTATGTTATAAATAATTACATATCTAACTAATTAAGATAAATATTTCTTCATGTGATGACAAATTTCTTTTATCAGGATACATTTGATCTCTTCCCGGGTTCTAATGATTGGATTTTGACATCTTTTGGCAGGAAAAAGAAAAATTGTGGGTCAAGAGTTAAAAAAGAACCACTATGATCTGACTTTGCCATTTCATGAACAAAGTATCTTCAAGCCAAAACAAGTTCTCGCATTTCAGTGGAAGAGACTCGTCAAGTCTTGGAATAAGGGAAAATCTAAGATATGTAATAATTTTTCACCTTTCAGTAACAAATTTTTAATCTTTGATTTAACTCCTTTTCTTTTACATCAGTAACAAAAATAAGGCTAAAAGGACAGAAAAGAAGACAACACAAGTCACGGGTAAAACAAGTTATGCTCAAGTTCTTGAAAAACGAAAGGTAATTTAATATTTTTCGTGCAACTATTTATGCAACATTTACGAGGGTTTTCTGCTGTTATTTTATTTTAAATGCTTTTGACTATCGTTGTCGATTTTTGAATTCAAGTGCTTAAGAACTGGGAGTATTCCTACACTATTTGTTATTAGGTTTCATTAATTTACGTATAAACATTACATAAGCCATGTTCTATTATACTAGGAACTACGAATGGCAGAACTGATGCTATGTGCTACTGTGCTAGTATGTGAGTATGAAATCTTATATATGTGAAAACGAAACTGTAACATTACTTTTTTGCCGTCAACTTCTAGTTCAAACATAATGATGGTTGTATATTAATGATTCCTTATGTTGTTATCATCAATCTGCTATTGCTATTATTTGTATAAATGATTCGAAACACCTTTATTCCTTATATATTCCTTTTCATTTAATCTATGAACATCAATGAAAGATTATTAAAATATTATTACCTCACATATTTTAGCATTACCTTTTCAAGGTTGTTGGGCAGTTGTAATCACCAGCATGTTCCTTGTTATTTTTTTGTTATTAATTGTATATGACAGTGGTATTTTGATAATGTACAACCATAAGCGTGTTTGAGACATAGTCATGAAAAACACCTTCTGGGTATGAGAATTGATATTGGTCTAACTAGTTTGCTCATGTCTCCATAGCTATTTTGTATGTTGTGGTTACATTGTATTGTTGTAAATTTTCATCTTTTTATTATAAGCTTTGAGTTACTTTTTTCTTCTAATATTGATATGTTGAGTAATTTAATGTTAAAGATGGAGAACTGACGTGGCATTGATCACGGATTTACACATCCACCACGGGTAAATTTCAAAAACCAACATATTGACTGTTTGATGTGGTTAGATATGGAGTCGAGCCTAAGTAGACGTTTGATTATTGTGTGATTTGTTGCGTCATCTAAAATAGATTCGACTAGGAAATGATCCCCGTATGAATTCAAGCCTGGCTGCCTGAGTATCTGTTTATTTGAAATAAAATTGGATGCTCTTACGAGTTAAACTATGTCATGTTTATGCAAATTATAATTGTTCAAGTTTACCTTAGGAGGATTTCAAACTCTCAGATTGTAGCAAATGGCTGATTAAGGGGAGTGAAGAGATTGGATCAAATTGATGCCATGTAGATATCCAAGTCGCTATAAAGAAGGAAGAATATTTGGTGAGGAGGTATGGATTATTTGTCACAAATCAAGATGCTATTGGCGCGCTCTTGTTTCGGTATGCTACCCTGATATACTTGTCATTATTAAAGTATTACTTAGAGTAAACTTTATTACACCATATTAAACATGAGCTGTTAATTTGTAGGTGGTGTGCTAGGATGATTGATGATGGATGCTGACTTAAAAGATGAGTTTATTGTTTTCCTTTTGTTACATCTTCTTCTTGTTTTTCATTTTCTGTTATTTTCGCCTTATGGCTCAAGACTATCTTTGATTTCCTTCTTTGACATTTATGTTGAACTCTGTAAGACTTTTATGTTGGATGTTATTTCAACGTGGTTGAAAGTTCATTTATGGAATGAAATCTTTCTTGCTTATCGAATTATATTCCTTGTGTTCACTTGCTTCAAATTTATTTTTGTTAATTGTTTGTGTTTTTGTTATTGAATTAAGTAGTGTTAAATATGCTTATTAGAAATGAAATGTATTAGGAAACCAATGCTATTAACAACATGTCATGTGAGAAAATGTCTGTTGTAACAGCAAATTTGGTTCTAATAAAGCACCTATGTATGAGGACCCTTTTATTAGTACTAAAATAGGACATTATCTAAATGTGTGTTAGGAATGTGTTAGGACTCCGGAAAGTGTTCCAAAACATATCAGTTTGGTAAGCATATATTAGAACACCCGATAGCATCTTATTATGTGCACTGTTAGAACGCCATTTTGGTCCCATAAACATCTTTAAAGGACCAAATAGTTAGTTTTAAAATTTTCCGACTTGATAGGACGCCGATAAATGTCCTAGATATCTATTACAACTCCTTCCTATGGGACACTCTTATTTTGGTTTTATTAGGTTAAAGGTCCTATAAACTTAGTTTATAGAACACTAACCGGTGTCCTATAAGACCATTTTTCTTGTAGTGTGAAGTGATCATAACAATATCAATATCATGACTTCTTGGGGTTAGCTAAATAAGCTTTCTTCAATCTTTATTGGGAAGGCTCAAACAACCAACTTTAACCTACTGACCTCATTACTTTTTCTACTTCATAAAGTACAAGTCCTTCATGCATGTGGTGGATTAGGGTAAATCTGTTGATGTGGTAGTAAAAAATGTGTCTGCATGGGAAATGGTACACCTAATGTTACATTAGGGTTAATATTTTGTATCACTTGACTTGTACTCTGTGCATGAGTAGTTGTACCACAGCTCATGAAGTCATATTTTTGACCCATATGTTCCAATTCTTTCACTTGTGACCTCAAAAACTTCAAGTAATTAGCAGCTTCGTCTAGCATTGAAGCTGTATCCATTTTATTACCACCCGGAACTAGCTTTTGCAACGCCCGGATTCTGTCGCTAATTCTTTCTCTTCGTTGCCGCGCAGCGACAGTTTGTGGATCACTTGATATTTTAACGTTTTTTCTACGACGTTTTTCCGCGACCTCATCTTCGGCGAAACTTACCGGCCGGAAAGCTTCTGCTCGGTATATCATCTCCTTCATGTGTGCTATTGCTTCAGAATCCGTCTCGTCGCACTCTGAAGTTTGCCGAAAGTTTATATTTGATGAAACGGGTCGACCCGGATCTGATCTTGGTCTCTTTAGTCTTCTTTCATTTGAGGTTTGTGACACAATGCCGTCGTCGGTGTCTTTAGTGACAGAAGTAGATGAACCGTCACTAATGTTGTTTGTAACATTGTTGTTGCACAAGTTATTGTAATCCGAGAAAATAACGGAAATACCATCCAATGAAGTGTCAACATTGCTATTTTTGTCGGAAAATAAACAGTTGAGCGACTCTAGAGAGGTAACCCTATCCGCATGTGTTGGAGCAGTAATAGGAATGACGGTTTTACCCTTAGCTAACGTTGTTTGAGACCAATACTGACTAGCTGAACCGTTACTTGAGGGTAACGGATTAGAACATGTTGGTGGATCAGGTTTTCGAAGGTCTTGGATTGGATTTAAGAAGATATTTTCCGAGCCGAAAACGAAGGTTTCTTCGTAATCTTGATTCTGATGGTGATTGATGTTGCTCCATGGGAATGATATGTTTCTTTCCCAACTTAAATCTTCCATAACTGTTGTACTTATAAACGAAACGAAAGGTTTACGCGAAATGATCGATGAATCGGGATCAAATGCTTATATAATTTGAGGAAAATGAAGGATGTTTTATGAACAAAAGTGCATGCACTTGGGAAAATAATGGTAAAGGCTTATGTAATGTATGAATTATAGGAGGAGCATTGTTTTTCAACATGGATGCTCATTGATGATGTATAGTTTATATAGGTAGGTTGGTACACATAAAGAAAAAAGAAAGCAATTGGGACAACTTGAAAGTACAACTAAATGTTAGTTACAAAACAAGTAAAAAATAAAAAAGATAATGTTTTTCCTATGTGGACCTACATTAATTTGGTTTATGTCTGTAAAATATGTATACTTGTTATATAATACGAATACACGATTTTAACATAGGAGTGAATAATATGGTCACACGCGAATTACCACCACCACGCATGACTATGCGCCAACCCAATAGTGTGGTGCACCACCACGTGCGGTGGTTTCTTTTTCGTCCCAATTTGTTGTTTTCACCGTCGAACGGAATTTAAAAAAAGCTAATTACTATGTATTTTAGTTAGTTTGTGAGTGGAGCTGAGCATCAATTCAAAATTAAATTGAACTGGATTGACAATCGATTATGAAATAAAGATAAACCGGAAACGAACCAAAGTAAACCGAATAAAATCAAAACAGAATGTACCGCATCTAACCGAGAGAAATCAAAAACGTTTTTTTTTTGGTTTTAACCTGAAACCGAACCGAATCAAGAAAAACCGAAATGTATATGCAAAACTGAAAACTGAACCAAAAATGATTGATTTAGTTTTGGTAGGTTCGACTCGACTCAATTTGTCAGTTTGTTCGATTTTTTATTAGTTTTGCTCGGCCTTATTCTTGAGTGTGTGTATTATAAAATGAAGTATTTTAATGTTTTTGCTTCTCTGAAGAGTTTAGTGGTGACCATATCACTTAAAAAGGATGTGTATTTGATAGTGTGTTCATTGATAATGTACCGATAACGTTAAAATAATGAGTTGAGCGCCCATAGTATTTAATGGTGATGCGATATTTAGTATTCTTCCTTGCATATATGGACATCTCTAATCGGAGGTAGTGGGTTGACTAGTGGGTACGAAGCCATCTCTAATCAACATACTTCCTTCATTACTTATGTTTAATACAAATCTTTTTTTACTAGTTTTTAATATTCAACCCTCTTGTGACTATGACTTTATGCGTTAAGCTAACACAATCGATCCCGTAACTAAAAATTCTGACTCCGCCGATATATTATGACTAAGCCAAGCTTTTATAATGAAAATTCAACAAGTTCTATATATATACTTGATCGACACCATCCAAAGTGTAATGAAGAGATTAAATAGTCGATGTTACACATTTATGTCTTGTAACATTGCTGCTAAAACTTAAGAACTAATCTTAAATTAGTGATGCAACACTAATATTTCAGTTAACATCTTTCATGATTGATTTAAACTCTGAAAACATTAAGGGACTAACAGTGTCAAGTGTTGAAAGTTGTTTTACAGGTTTTAGCTCTTGTGGAATGATATGGGAAGTTGAGGGACTAAAAATGTTATGGAAAGTTGAAGTCAAGAGGTTTATATACACGTCAACGTCGCATATCTTCTCACTTTTTGTTTTTGTTTCATTCTATACGATTCACATAGTTCTCTTGTTTCTTGTTTCTTGTTCTTGGTGATTGAGATTATCTTTATCTTGTTGTTATTAGTTTCTGCTGATTGTAAAACTATTATCAATTTAGATAATAACCCTTCACCTGAATAGCAGTGGAAGGGTTTAAGGCTTTGAATTATGTGAATTGGATTGATATTCAAGTTAGTTCATCTGGTTTAATAATTGTTTTCATGGTAAGAGTCACTAATGGGTAAATGCAATAAATAAAGAGATGGATGCTTTATATGAGAACAATACTTGGGATATTACTAATTTACATAGTGATAGAAAGGTTATTAATGATAAATGAGTGTATAAGAGTAAATATAAATTTAGTGGTGAAATTTAAAGGTACAAAGTTAGATATATGATTAAGGGATATAATCAAAAGGAGGGTATTAATTTTGATGAAACTTTTCTCATGTTGTTAAAATTGTTACTGTTAGATGTTTGATTAATTTGGCTGTGTAAAATGATTTGTCTTTGTTTCAGCTTGATATTAACATGCTTTTGTATATGGTGATCTTAATGAAGTTGTTTACATGACTCTACCTGATGGTTATTTTGATAAAGATGATAAAAGAGTTTGTAGACTTAATAAGTATTTATATGGGTTGAAACAAGCACTTAGGCAGTGGAATGCCAAATTAACTTAGGCTCTTATTGAACATAGGTTTGTATAGAGTAAAAGTGATTATTCTTTGTTTCTAAGAATGAGTCTTGTGATTTTCTTGCATTGGTCTATGTGGATGATATTGTTCTTACCAGTAATAATGTTGAGCATGTTGATGAGTTTAAGCCGTTTTTAAAAAGTAAGTTTCAAATCATAGATCTAGGAAATTGAAATATTTATTAGGTATTGAAGTTATTGATACTGAACATGGTTTATGCCTAAGTCAAAGAAAATATTTTCTTGATCTTTTTTCTAATTTTGGCTTATTGGCTTGTAAACCTTCTACTACCCCTCTTAAGCAAAATCTTGTTATTACTAGTAAACCTTCTTATAGTGACTCAATGCTTGATAATATTACAAAGTATCAAAAACTTATTGGTAAACTTATCTATCTTACACACACTAAGCCTGATATATCTTATGTTGTGCGTTGTCTTATTAAATTGATGCATAAGACTCTCAGATCTCATTTTAAGATTGCTCTTAAGGTTTTGAGATACCTGAAAGGCTCTCCTAGTAGAGGAGTTTATATTATCAAGTGTCCTAGTGTTTCTCTTGACATTTGTAGATGTTGACTGGGTCAAGTGTCTTGTAACTAAAAAGTTTGTTACTGGATATTGTCTATATTGAATGGTTCATTGGTTTCTTGGAAAAGCAAAAAGCAAAAAGAAAAATACCCTTTCTAAGTCTAGTGGTGAAGCTGAATATAGAGCTATGGCTTTAGCTATTTTAGAAATTGTTTGGGTTCCTAAATTTTTATAGGACTTAAACTGGGAATAATTTTTGCTTATGAAAATATTTTGTGATAGTCAAGCAACTATTAAGATAGCTTCTAGTCCTGAGTTTCATGAAGGGACAGAACATCTTGAGATTGACTTACATATTGTAAGAGATAAAATTTTGGCTCGTGTAATTAAAACTCAAAAGGTTGGATCAGCAGATCAAACTGCTGATACTTTTACTAAGGGAGTGGATAAACTTCAACATGAGAAACTTGTTGGTCGGTTTGGGTTATTTGATTGTTTCTAGATTTAGGTAAAGGGGGGATGTTGAAATGATTGATCTAAACTCTGGAAACATTAAGGGACTAGTAGTGTCAGGTTTTGAAAGTTTTTTGCACATGTTTATAGGTTTTGGCTCTTACTAAAAGATGGGAAGTTGAGGGACTGAAAGTGGCATATTGCGTAAAGTTGAACTCAAGGGGTTTATATACCCGTCAACGTCTCATATCTTCTCACTTTTTCTTTTTGTTTCATTCTATATGATTCACACAGGTCTCTTGTTTCTTATTCTTGGTGATTGAGATTATCTTGATCTTGTTGTTATTAGTTTCTAGTGATTTTAAAACTAAAATCAATTTTGATAATAGCCCTTCACCTAATTAGCATTGGAAGGGTTTAAGGGTTTGAATTATTGTTATGATGGAGTGAGATTCAAGTTAGATCATCTGGTTTTGTTGATCTTTTCAATGATATTATACGCTTGCCAGACTAAACTCATTTTATAGCATAGCAAAAATGGTTCTTTGATGATGTTGTTCAAATCACAATGTCGTACTTATGGAGATTTAAAAATAACATTATCTTTGGCATAACGAAGATCTCCTATTTAATAAAAATAGTATTTTGTCTTTTAATTAGATTATTTTTAGATGTGAAAATTCTTGTTACGATCGGATATGGTGGTTTTATTACCACGTGAGTACTCTATCATACCTTTTACAACTGATCTTCTAGCTACTTTCTAGTTTCTAAATCATCCGCCCTTCTAAGAAAAAATAGTCAATACTAATAATCAAACATCTCAAAACTGTGTTTAGGTAAAAAAAAAATTGTTTCTCAATATTTCTTGCGATTATATTAACATTTTTAGGGTTTTTACGCATAGTGAAGAGTAGGCGCTTTGATTCTTCATGAATCGGTTGTCTTGTATAATTTAATGTTAAAAGTTGGTTTTTCTATCCGGGTGGAAGTGGTGGAAAAAAGAAGACGGGTAACATTATGGCTCTGGCGGGATTTGGGTTGGATCCTAGGTATGCGACGTTGGTTGATATTATGGGTATTGTTCATATTCAGCATGGTGGTTTGAATGATAGGAATATAATGGATACAAGTAATTCATGTCCGACGTTAGTTACTAATTTTTCGTTGTACGCATGTAAGCTTAGTCCTACACCGTTAACAAAGGTTATCCTTTGTAAATTGGATGATGATGTACCTAATGATGTTAATTATGATATTTGGATACCTATAGTTTTGGTTAATGAGGTAAGTGATCGAATGAAAATTTTACTTTACAGGTTCTTTATTGGTTAAAGACTTGTTTTTCATGTTGTGGAATGCCTCACTCCTTCCTTTTTATGTTGTTGTGATGGTTATCGGCGAAATCTCTCGGCGGGATAGCGTCTCATTTCGGAACCATTCATAATCTTTCATTTGACTAATATAAAAGTAAAAGCAACTATTTGGAGAATTTTGGGTCGAAGGCTTCACAAGATCGAGAGGAGCCATCTTGATTTGGACTATAGGAGGATGGAACCTGAGCTATAAGATCGATTCCCTATGAGCTTCTTCTCTAGCAGGCGATTTAGCCCATTTTCTCTTTCCTAGTAATAAGGAAAGACCTTTCCCTATCACGACCACCTTCCTTTATTTGAAATTCAATGGTCTTAAAAGAAAGAGTTAGCAAACCACACCAGTTCCATTCCAATTATCTATGGCAAAGTAGGATAGATGTCCTCAACCCTGTAGAGTGAGGGCACTCCGAGACCAATTAAGAAGGAATTAGAGCCTTTATGCCGTGAGACTTGATAAAAATATGGCTTAAAGAAAGTAATATTGGTGAAAGGTTCTTTCTTTCCTAATATTATTTTAGAGAGGATGTTGATCGGTGCTTAGAGATGGTCCATGGATGATTCGTGAGTCCTTATATTTCTTTATGGATGGTCTCTATCGGAAAGTCTCCTTAAGAAGCGATTGTATCATGTTCCTATTTGGGTTAAGTTTCATGATGAACCGATGGTTTCATATACGTCGGATGGGTTAAGCTTGATCGCATCAAAATTTAAGACCCAAATGATGCTTGATTCATATAAGAACTCCATGTTTTTGGATTCATGGGGTAGGAATAGTTATGCAAGAATTTTGATTGAAATTGATACTTGTAATGATTTATCAGATATTATGTTTATGGTTGTTCCTAATGTTAATTTTCCTTGTTTCATAAAGAAACCATTGGTGTTCAATACGAGCGGAAATGTTACATTGCAGTACGTGCTTATGATTTAGTCATGTGATGGTTGTCCTAGAGATCCTAAACAGGTGGTGAATATGGCGGAAAAGGGTAAGGATGGATCATCTAGGGCTGACAATCAAGGATTTACTGAAGTAAAACAAAATCAGGTAGTAATAATTAAGGCAACAATAACTTCAAATCCGTTTCGATTAAACCAAAAACTACATTCATACAAAGATTAAATCAACCAATTGCTAAAGGTGATTCCTAAGACGACTTTGACAATTGGTAATAAGAATGTCTCGACATCAGGTAATTCATTAAAGACGATAAGTAAGACACTTTTTTGACATCAAAATCATATGTTTTCTTTAGTAACTCGTTTGATGCATTAAATGGTGATAACTTGGTTATTGTGTAAGTTGAATCGGTTCGTAAGGTTTCTACATTTGGCATAAATTTGAAAGGGAAAATTTCTACCCTTATAGTGGGTAAGACTAATATCATTGAAAAACATTTAGTGAAGCGGAAATGTGTGCTTGTGACTGATGATGGAAAATCTTTAGAAAAAGTTGATTATTCTAGTGATCATGATAATGACGACGAAGTTGCACCTGCTGATAATTATATGGCGAATAATCTGACGGCTAAAACTTAAGGGGTTGGATATTGTACTTATCTCTTGTTGGAATGATGGTGGGATACTTACGGTAATGCTCATCTTGACCACAACCCATACAATGATAGATGAACTGTATGTAGGTCATGGCATTCTTGACCATATTCAGTAAGTTGGTCATAACTCAGATATCAAGCTTCTAGGCCACTCGAAGAAATATGTTAATTATTGTTTATTGAGTCGCTTGTTGTCTAGTCTCTATATGTAACTTCCTCTAAAGAAGAATGTTACCTATGTAATAGGCTGAGATATTAGATTCACCCACAATTATTTTTTGGAGGGTAACAAATTTACCGAGAAAATCCTTTACCAAAAAAATATATAAACATTTAATAGTGTTCTCTTAGGAGTCGTAAGTTTTTCACTGCTCTTGAGAAATAGTCCTTGGGTTATGGGCCCGTTGCAAAGTTAGTCCTTCATGACTAACATTGAAATGAAACGATAACCCCAAGACTATTTCATTAATAAAATTCAGAAACAATTTAGAGAAATAAACCTTTTGGTTATTGTTCCATTGCAAAGTTATTCCGCAACAATGACACTATACATAAATAGTCTTTGGGTTATTATTTCGTTGCAAAGTTGGTCCTTAACGTAATATCATGCGCTCCTCGATGAAGCGCGAGTTAAAAACCCTCTTACCAGTTACCATTTAATCGAAGTCTATCGATGGTGACAGACCACATACGTATAACGTGTTCACGGGTTTTGATGGTTCATGACATAATTGTATGCAAAATAGGAAACTCGCGGCGCAAGTGCTTTTTTTATAGACATATATATGTTTAAAAACAACATATATATCATTTATGTCTTTCCATGCTTAGGTACTTTGATTCTCTACTAGCGGCTTAAACAATGACCTTAACTCTGTCTATGGGTGTGTGTAAGAGACGATTTATTTGAAATTAATTGCACAACACATAAAATGAAATCTTTTCGTGAACACATAATACAACTATGAACCTTATCGACCATGTTCATGAATATTTTTTATAGAAACCGGTTAAGAGTAAAAAAAATACCACTCCACAACTAAGATCGACCATAGCGTTCAAGTTTCTACATAAACCAACGTGTTGATTTGTTAGTTTTTGGAGTCGTGGGTGTTCGTATATTTTTTAGTTGTGTCTGGTTTCTCGAATGTGAATCTTTAGGTTCATGATATTCATATGTGTTAGTTCTTTCAATCATGTGAGGTAATCATTAGAATGTATCTATAGGCTTCTCTTAGGAGAACTCGGTATGTTGCCATTTGAGGTTTTCTTGCTTTTTTCGAACGACATATTTATATAAAAAACTAAAAAGAAGCTAGACATTAAAAACCACAAAGGAACACTCATAGGTAACCAAATAAAAGCAAAGACAACCACATCAAAAGACCACGAAAAAAAATCTAAAAACTTTGGAAACCTAAGCGTAACGTCCCTCGATAAACCAAAAAACACCTAAAACCAACACTGTCAAGGCACGATTTTAAAACAAAACAAAACTACGCCACCAATCCCCGTAGCAACTCGAGCGTATCGGATGACCTTAATGGCAGAGAAGCTTTTCTCAATTCTTGGTTTTTCATGAATGTTCATGTGAACTACTAGGGCTGTAAACAAACTCAACATTCAGCGAATCGTTTGCCGATAGTTCGACAAAAAACTCGTTTATGTTCCTTTATTTAATAATGAACAAACATGAACAAGATTTTCGGTCCGTTTAGTTAAATGAACGAACATGAACAACTGCTTCGTTAGTTTATTTACGTTCCTGAACGGTCGATTATGTTCGTTCGATTAAGTTCAATTAGTATGTCCGTTTATGCTCGATTATTTTTGTTCGATTAACATCTCAAAAACAAAAAAAAAGTTAATAAATAATATATTGAGTATGTCAAAGTTCTCTAACAATAATATAAACTATATACTAAGTATTTTAAAGACCATATGGATCGCTTAAAGTAAACCTTTAGTTCCATGCTCGTTTATGTCTGTTTACGTCTATTCTTTATGTTCGTTTAACTTATTAATAAACGAACATGAACAAGATCAAATATAAATAAACGAACATGAACAAATATTTTGGTTCGATTACACGTTGTTTTCGTTTATTTATTCGGCTAAAACTAAATAAATGAACATGAACATACCTATATTCACGTTCGTCCGGTTCATTTACAGCTCTAGGAACTACATTTTTTTTGCTAGTTTTGAATATATATTGCCGCTATAAAGGATAAAAGTTTCAATATTGCGTGATATTATTAACTGTTTTTAATTTTGTTTTTGAAAAGTTAGTTAGTAGTTAGTGATTCGAGCTTAAAGTAATATCTAATTAGCAGTATGCAAGCTCGAATCTTTCGCCTTAGGAGATAAACCTCACGCGTGCTTCTATTTTATTAATCCTTTGAAGATATATGATGAAAATCGAACCTGAAACATTTCCAAAAATACTTTCTCAAAGTTATTTTGATGTCCAACTTTGCTAGTTGGTTTGGTTAAACGTGTTATTGAAATGGAGATGATTTGTTGATCCTTTCCATGAAAACGGTCTTTGCTTTTTGCTTTATCTAATTCTTACCATGGTCTCACATATCATCACACAGGGACGGAACCTGGGTGGGTTTCGGGGGTCTCGGGACACCCATAAATTTTATTGCGTAATGTTAAATTTGTTACAAAATTTTGATTTTTGTTTGATTTGTGTTAAATGCACGTGGTCTTTAAATACGTTGTTTGTAGCATTATACATTTTAATATAAGTGCACCTGGTCGTTTTGTGTCTTGATTCTGTCCCGGCCACCACGTGAACTCGATTTTCTCACGGTAAAATTCATGTAAAAGGCCGTTAGTTTCACACGGCTTGCAAGGCTTAATTGATTTCTGGTAAAAATTCATGTGTTAGAAAGTGACATATTTGTTTGTTTCTTAGCTTGTCTCTTCATGTGATCGAGGGGTGCCCTTGGATTTGTCCTTGTGCACATCAGCCTTCAATATGCGATCCATCCCTGGATCAATAAGTTTCTTACATGCTTATTGGAAGATTTATAAGATTTGAATCTTGTTCTTGTACGACCAAAAGTACATATAAGTATGACAATCTTGTAATAAAAGAATAAATGTGTGTAGTGGTGTTTTTTTGGAGTTTTGGGGATGTTAGTGGCATGTTTTATGCTCTCTGTAAATTTCAGGGATGTTCAGTTAGAATTCGGCACTATGATTATTTACTTATCATTACTACTCTTTTTTTTAAAACACAAACCAAAAAACACACAGTAACTAATATATAAATTACTTGTATATTTTTATTATTCACTTTCTCTTTCTTAATTTCTATTAATCATTATTTAAAATTAACCCATCAAATCATTAGACATATATATGTAAGCTCACTTGTTAAGCATAACAATTATTTTTCAATATATTGTATATTTTCAAAAAATAAAAACACACATTAAGAAAACATAACTATTAAAACTATTTTTTTTTACTTTATATCAAGACAAAGTTACACAGATGGTTCTTGTGGTTTGGTCAAAATTACAACTTCAGTCCCTCGACTTTAAAAGTTGCATTGATAGTCCCTAACTTCGTAAAAAGTAACATGCATGGTCCCTCCACTTAACTAGTGCTAAGTGGACTCCATTATTATTTACACTTTAGTCCTTTTTTTGTTAATAATAATTGCATCGTTCATCCTTTTATAAATAAATTAATAAAAATTCACGAAAAGATAATTTGTATATGAAAAAAAATTAATTTAGAATAAAATAAGTCATAAAATTATTTCGTACAAAAATTTGTAGTTAAAAAATTGTTTTATTTTCGAAAAAAAATTAATTTCAAAAATAAGTAATTTCGAAAAAATATTTAAAAAGGTATTAAGTAAAAAAATTTAATTTATTTTCTAAAAAATTTCATTCTGTTTTGAAAAGAAATAATTTTGAAAAAAAGTTCGAAAGAACATTATTTAAGAAAAAAAGATTTGAAAAAATATTTTCCAAAAAATGTATCAAAAAAAATAATTTCAAAAAAATATATAAAAAAAATATTTCGAAAAAATATTTGTAGTTAAAAAAGTTGTTTTATTTTCGAAAAAAATGTAATTTAAAAAAAAATACAATTTCGAAAAAAATTCAAGTTAAAAAATCTAATTTATTTTTAAAAACAGTGAATTTTAGAAAATCGAAATTTTTAAGTTCTAAAAGTGTTTTGAAATTAATTTTTTTTCGATATTAATTATTCCCAGAAATAAGTTAAATTTTTTTAATTTTTGAATTTTTTTTTTCGAAAATTATATTTTTCAAAATTATTTTTCTCAAAAAAAAAAAGTTTCTAAGTTAGACTGAATCTTTTTCGAAATTAATTTTTTTGATATATTATTTCGAAATTAAAATAAATATTTTCAAAATTATTTTTTTAAATAATTTTAGCCTTTTTTTTCTAAGTAGTTTTTTGTTGAAACTTTTTTTCCGAAATTATTTTCTTTTCGGAACAAAATGTAATTTTTTCGAAAATAAATTAGTTTTTTTAGTTTTAACTTTATTAAATATTTTTACGAGTTTTCTTTTCGAAAATAAAACATATTTTTTTAACTATAAAACTTTTTCCGACTTTTTTAATTAATTATATTTTTCTAAATTAAATTTTGTCATAAACTAAATATCAATTTTTAGATTTTTATTAATTTATTCCGAAAAGGATGAACGATGCAATGCTTATTAACAAAAAAGGACTAAAGTTTAAATAATAATGGAGTCCATTTAACACTAGTTTAGTGGAGGTGAAAGTTTATGGACTTTAAAATCGATAGTCGTGTGATAGGATCGAACTTGAGATCACGGGATTGCACACATTACGTGAAGAGTTAATTTATTTATTAAATATATTTATTATATTTATTAAATCAAACTGTAGCTAACGATCGTTATGTAATTAAGAGTTAAGTATTAAACAATCGTTATAGGATATTAAAGAAGCTAAAAGAAGGTGTCGAAAAGTTCCGGAAACCCCCTTTTGAGCACATGTATATCCGGCCAAATAAGAGGCAAAGGATAGGGATGAAAAGTTTAGGCTTTATCTTGTTTAAACCTTGGAAGATAAGTTTCCAAGGTGTATATAAACAAACCTTAAGGCCTCATAATTTTTCACTCCATATTCTTCTTTTTTTACCTATACCGCCGGCCATATATACACCCTTTTAGGGTTCATCTTTGATTTTCTAAAAGCTATTTTAGATCTAGTCCTAGCCCCTCTCTAGGGTTGTTGGGTAGATCTTCTATAGGCTTGGAAGGCTCGGTTCTGTTCGTGCTAGACTCACGATTAGCTCATTGTATCACGTGTGTACAAGATCGTGGTGTGATCTTATTTTAGATTACATCCTGGTGGTGTTCTTGATCTATCTTTACTGGTGATCGTTCTGCTAAGATAAAGGTATGTAACCCTAGCCTTGATTAATTATAATTGTGTTATATATAAAGATCTTGTTAATCTGCTTCCGCTGTATGCTCTTTGATCTATGTTAGGGTTTTTATAATTGTTATGATCATAAACCATCAGTGGCATCGAGAGCCATTTTAACATGATTATAATTATCAAGATCTAAAGTTTTTTAACAAATATTGATTTGTGTTAAAATTACATGTTGTTTTTTAGGTTTTATAAAAATTAGTGTTTTGTTTTGTTTTTTTTTATTGTTTTAAAAACGGCTTTGCCGATTTTTATAAAAAAAAAAATAAAAAAAAAAATATTGTAAACCCTAAAATTACATGGTAATTAACTTTAGATGTATGCATGAATTAATTGTTATGTCATGTGTGGTTACGATCCGTAGTAGTTTTTTTAATTGTTAAGAGAATATGGAAGATCCGTAATAAACATGCATGTTTTTACGGATAATATAATTTTGATTGCTATTTGCTTCATTTGATTCAAAGTTTTAAAATTAGGGAAGACTTTTTATGTTCATAAAAACCCTAGATTTGATGTTCTTTGAATAAATTGTTTGCATGTGGCTATTTGATTTAGTTTTTTTTGTACTACTTGTTTTCATGCGTTTTTTTTAATTGTATGTTGTAAACAAGGGTAATTTTTTTTAAGAAAAAATAATATGGACTAAATCTTATCAAAATTAATGAATTGTTTTGAGGTCTAAATTACATATGATTTGTGTTGATTAGAATTGCAATAGCAACTTAACGGCCTACTCAATTTTGACAAACTATAAAGTGGGTATAACGCACCGCTGGTCAAGTACCCGGTTAAGGAAGGAGGTGTTATGCTTCAGCGCTGACCAAATTCCCGGCTCGCCTGTGCGTCAAAATTGGAATTACCTACGGTTGTTATTGGTATAATTCTTTAAGGTTGTTTGGTTTAACCAATACCTCAACTTGCAAATATATGATGAACTTTTAGTCTCATCAAAAAGTTTACTAAACATTTTATTAAACTTATGCTATGGAGATGTATGCATGCTTCTCCATACATGATTTTGACACCAAAATCTATACCCTAAAATTTAAGTCATATGCCCTCTAATTGACGAACACTTGAAGTTACAATTGTCGTCATATAAGATATCGGACGATGTTGTAATGGAGAGAAAACTTCATGACTGAATAAGATTGCACATGAAGGTTTTACGTTCTTTAGATTAGTCGACTTAATTGAGTTACTCAGTGAGAACTGGAAACTTAAGGCATAAAGAAGGGATAAAACATGTTTACAATGCAAAAGTTTTTGGCAATGTAAATCCCTGACATATCTAGAAATTGCAATACGATTTGGCAATTATTGTTCGACAAGTTACTGTGTTGAATACATTTGTCACTAGCAGATCAACTGATGTGATAAATCTATGTCAATTTGGGTTCTAGTCTTTTCAAGGAAATACTATGGTTTTATTACCGGGGTAATTTTATTTTCTTGAATTGTATTATCGAAAATACTAATGTTTGAACTTATTTCTGTAGAAATGGCTCAACCCGAAAGCAATCTGACAATAAGCTCGGCGTTCAAAGCTTTCTTTGAACGGCCTGAACTTACTGGCCCGAATTTCAATGATTGGTACCGCTCGCTAAGAATTGTTCTGAGAGCAGCGGGTACTATCAATATCTTGGAAACTCCTTTTCCGGAGGATCTTGCTGAAGATGCATCTGATGCGGAAAGGCTTCAACACGCTGCTAACGTTAAGAAGCACCATGAGGTGGCTGCTGTAATGTTAGGGAGAATGGCTCCATCACTTCAAAGGAAGTATGAGCTATTTCCTCCTAAGCAAATGCTTGATGAACTCAAGGCAGTGTATGAAACGCCACAAGCTGTAGAGATCTATGATCTGGTTGATGCTCTACATAGCTGCAAGCAAGCTCCTGGAAAGTCCGTAAGTGCACATTACATGGAGATGAGGGGTTATATGGAACAACTCATCGCACTAGGACAACCCTTCGATCATAATATGGCTATTAACTTGATCAATAGGTCCCTTAATAAGGACTTTGGTGATTTCGTTCGTAACTATAATATGCATTGCACGGGGAAGACAGTTAATGATTTGCATGCAATGCTCATTGACTTCGAAAAGGGTTTGAAAGATAAGGCATCCACTGCTACGCCTCAAGTACTTTATGTACAAAAGGGTAGAGTGTCTAAACCTAAACCGCAAGGGAATAAGAAGCAGAAAGGCAAAGGCAAGGCTGATAAGAGCAAGCAAGTTGCGACTACATCTAAGCCGAAGCAGAACTTTGCTAAGAAATCTCAGAAAGATGAGACTTGCCACTACTGCAAGATGACTGGACACTGGAAGAGGAATTGCTCTCTCTATCTCCATGAAATGGCAGAACATAAGAAGAAGGCTGAGCAAGTTGCTGTAGCACCATCTTCAGGTAACTTATTTATGATAGAGTTATTTAATTTTTCATACAAATCAAACTCCTGGGTATATGATACGGGATGTGGTATTAATATTTGTAATACCCTGCAGGGATTTGAGTTGAAGAGGAGACTTACCTATGGGGAACAATTTCTGCAAGTGGGCAATGGCGCACAAGCAGCAGTTGAAGCTATAGGAATATTTAAATTAGTTTTACCTTCGGGTTTAGTACTGTCTTTAAATAATTGTCATTATGCACCTACAATTGTTAGGGTGTTATTTCCTTTTCTAGTATGTTGGATCTTGGATTTACTCACACGATTGATATTAATAGAATTTCTGTTTTCAAAGATGGTTTATTCTATTTTGATGCAATTTCTGTGAATGGTGTTTTTGAAATTAACATGCATGATAAAAATCCCAAGAGGAAAAATACTTCTGTTTTTAGCATGAATAAGAAGAGTAAGTTAGACAAGAACTCTTCTTATCTTTGGCATTGTAGACTTGCCCACATTGGGAAGACTCGCATACAAAAGCTTCAACGTGATGGGCTTTTGGAAAGTATCAATGATGAATCATTTGATAAATGTGAATCTTGTATCTCTGGGAAGATGACCAAGAAACCTTTTAATAGCAATATTGAAAGGGCTACTGAACTACTTGGTTTAATACACATTGATGTGTGTGGACCACTTAGACATGTGTTAAGGAAAGGTGCTGGCTACTTCTTGACGTTTACGGATGATTATAGCACTTATGGTTATGTTTATTTGCTTAAACATAAACATGAGGTATTTGAAACATTCATAACATTTAAAGCCGAAGTAGAGTTACAACTAGGAAAGAAGATTAAAGCTCTTCGTTCTGACCGTGGTGGTGAATATTTAAGTCAAGAGTTTAAAGATTATTTAAGTAAGAATGGAATTGTTCAGAAACTTACTTCTCCATATACTCCACAACAAAATGGTGTATCTGAAAGGAGAAATCGTACATTATTGGATATGGTACGATCTATGTTTAATCTTACAACTTTACCATTATCTTTTTGGGATTATGCTCTTGAAACTGCTGTTCGTATTCTGAATATGGTTCCCACAAAGAAGGTTGATAAGACACCATATGAACTATGGCATGGCAAGAAGCCATATTTGTCTTATTTGAAAGTCTGGGGTTGTGAGGCGTATGTGAAACGTGACTCTGGAGATAAACTCCAACAACGCTCAGTAAAATGTATCTTTGTAGGTTACCCTAAGGAAACTATGGGTTACTACTTTTATTATCCGGCTGAGAACAAAATAGTTGTGGCTCGGTATGGAGACTTCCTTGAAAATGATCTTGTAAATCAAGAATTCAGTGGGAGAAATTATGATCTTAAAGAAATTCAAGAAGATACATTGCCTTCTGAAAATACTAGCGATGAAATTCTTGTAGAACCAGAAAGTCTGAGTGTTCCGCCGGAATTAATTCCTCCACGTAGGTCACAAAGGACTATACGTGCGCCGGACAAACTATGTCTTTACATAGATGATGATGAGGAGGAAGTAAGGGATCTTGGTGAACCTGCTAACTATCGATCCGCAATGTCTGATCCAGAAAAGTCAAAATGGATAGTTGCGATGAATGAGGAAATGAAATCCATGGAAATCAATGATGTTTGGATTCTTGTAGACGCACCTAAAAATGCTAAAGTAGTGAAAAATAGGTGGATCTATAAGAAGAAAACTGACATGGATGGTGATGTACAATCCTATAAAGCACGTTTAGTGGCTAAAGGTTTTACTCTAACTTTTGGCATAGACTACGAGGAGACATTCTCTCCTGTGGCAGACTTGCGAGCTATTAGGATTCTCATAGCTATAGCAGCATACTATGACTATGAGATATGGCAAATGGATGTTAAAACTGCCTTCTTGAATGGTCGCTTAGATGAAGACATCTATATGCAACAACCGGAAGGGTATGTTGATCCTAAATATCCAAAACGCGTGTGCAAACTTCAAAGGTCTATTTATGGCCTGAAGCAAGCATCACGTCTATGGAATAAGCGATTTGATGAAGAAATCAAAAAGTTTGGATTTATTCAAAATCGTGATGAGCCATGTGTATACCGCAAAGCTAGTGGGAGTAATGTAGTGTTCCTAATTTTATATGTCGATGACATATTGATCATGGGAAGTAACATTCCAAGACTTAAGGAAGTTAAGGATTATCTTGGTAAATGTTTTTCTATGAAAGATTTGGGAGATGCTGCATATATTCTGGGAATTAAGATCTATCGAGATAGGAGTAGACGGTTAATTGGTCTTAGCCAAGATGCTTATATTGATAAGATATTGAAGAAATATAACATGCATAACTCTAAGAAAGGTTTCTTACCGATGGAGGTTAAGCATGAGTTAAGTCATGAGAAAGATGCATCATCACCTGAAGAGGTGGCTTACATGAAAAAGGTACCTTATGCTTCGGCTGTAGGATCTATTATGTATGCTGTAAGATGCACAAGGCCTGATGTGGCATTTTCTCAGAACTTGGTCAGTAGATACCAACAGAATCCAGGTAAGTCTCAATGGACTGCTGTTAAGCATATTCTGAAGTATTTAAGAAGTACGAAAGATATGTTTTTGGTATTCGGGGGTAAACCAGACACATAATTGAATGTAACAGGATTCTGTGATGCGTCCTGACAATGTGATAAAGACGATACGAAGTCTCAGACGGGTTACGTGTTTGTCATCAATGGAGGAGCAGTTGACTGGAAGAGCAGTAAGCAGAAAACCATTACTATGCATGCGACTCAATCTGAGTACATGGCCGCTTCAGAAGCTGCAATGGAAGCTGTTTGGATTAGGAAGTTTATTGGAGATCTTGGAGTGATGCCTTCAATTAAAGAACCTATTGATATATATTGCGACAACTCTGCGGCAATAATATTCGCCAATGACCCTGGAGTCATGAAGGGCGCCAGACACTTTAAACGTAGATATCACTACGTTCGAGAACAAGTGGAAGCTCGAGAAATAAAATTAATAAAAGTTCACACAGATGATAACGTAGCTGATCCTTTTACTAAGGCTTTGTCTAGGCCAAAGGTAGTTAAGCATGCCAAGGCAATTGGGCTGCAACTAGCTAGCGAATTCATGCAATAAATCTGTTGATTAGTATTTGGATAAAGGATGTAAGACATTATTGAATTGATGAAATAAAGTTTGGATTTCGTTTATTTTTCTGTTATTTGATTTTGTATCCTATTTTACATGTTTTAATCCGTGAGCATTATGATGTTTCTAAATGTCCGTTGTCGATTAATAATATGGGAGTATTATTAAATTAAGACAATTCAAAATAGTAACAGAGTATACTTGAAAGTATATTGGTCAATTTTGGATGATATTTGATGGATCAAATATTGGACTTATCCCAACTATGTGATTTTACTTTATGGATCTTTGTCATTAAGTAAATCATAAATAGTTATCCTTAGACCTGAGATGCCAGAAAACTGCATTGAATATAGTGCATTTCTGTAAGGTAACCTAACGCTAAACGTAACTGGTAGTCATAAGGGTTATTTTCAGAGGTGTTGCAAAGTTCATGTGTTTTGCTTGTAGTCGAAATGGGATTCGTTTCCTTCAAATTATTATTTGAAGTATAAATACAACTGGGCCCCTCGGGGGAATAGTAAGATGTTTGTGTGGCCACACCCAAATGTGTTTTGGTAATCTTGCTATATCCGTAAATGAGAAACAGAATAGTTAGTGAAGGAATGACTAAGATCCATATCCTTATTAACAATGTATTTGAAATGAGAGGATAATAATAATGATTATATATCATTAAAAGGTTTTGTCCAGGAAGCCTTACTCGAGTTGTACTAGTGACATTGTTAGTGTAACTAGACGCTAATCAATGTGATCACGATATTCGAATTTTGTCCAAGTGGGAGCTGAAAGTTTATGGACTTTAAAATCGATAGTCGTGTGATAGGATCGAACTCGAGATCACGGGATTGCACACATTACGTGAAGAGTTAATTTATTTATTAAATATATTTATTATATTTATTAAATCAAACTGTAGCTAACGATCGTTATGTAATTAAGAGTTAAGTATTAAACAATCGTTATAGAATATTAAAGAAGCTAAAAGAAGGTGTCGAAAAGTTCCGGAAACCCCCTTTTGAGCACATGTATATCCGGCCAAATAAGAGGTAAAGGATAGGGATGAAAAGTTTAGGCTTTATCTTGTTTAAACCTTGGAAGATAAGTTTCCAAGGTGTATATAAACAAACCTTAAGGCCTCATAATTTTTCACTCCATATTCTTCTTTTTTTACCTATACCGCCGGCCATATATACACCCTTTTAGGGTTCATCTTTGATTTTCTAAAATCTATTTTAAATCTAGTCCTAGCCCCTCTCTAGGGTTGTTGGGTAGATCTTCCATAGGCTTGGAAGGCTCGGTTCTATTCGTGCTAGACTCACGATTAGCTCATCGTATCACGTGTGTACAAGATCGTGGTGTGATCTTATTTTAGATTACATCCTGGTGGTGTTCTTGATCTATCTTTACTGGTGATCGTTCTGCTAAGATAAAGGTATGTAACCCTAGCCTTGATTAATTATAATTGTGTTATATATAAAGATCTTGTTAATCTGCTTCCGCTGTATGCTCTTTGATCTATGTTAGGGTTTTTATAATTGTTATGATCATAAACCATCAGGAGGGACCATGCATGTTATTCTTTTCAAAGTTAGGGACTATCCATACAACTTTTAAAGTCGAGGGACTGAAGTTGTAATTTCGAACAAACCGCATAGACCATCTATGTAATTTAGTCTTATATCAAAGACTGTAATAATTCATTATTCATCTACAGTAGTAAAAAATTAAATAAGATATCTAAAAAAAAACATGAACTATTAATTTAAAAAAAAATACAATACGGGGTACTACTCGAATAAGATTTGGCAAGTTTTACTTTTTAAAATTGCGATAACTAGAATTTTAGCAAGATACTCCTTCCGTTTCAAGATACTTTACTATAACTAAAACTACGTAATTTAATAAAAACATAACTATTATCATTTTTACTTTTTTGTAGAATCACATTTTCACCATTAATTAATTAATTTTAAAAAAAATTGTAATAATAAACTAATAACCTAAAATATGATAATATGATAAGCTCGATTAACTTTTTTCTACTTTTAATAGTTGATAATTAATTCGAGACAACTCATAAAAACGTGAACAATAAATATAACATTATGAAAATACATGTTCAAGTAATGGGATATATATATATATATATATATATATATATATATATATATATATATATATATATATATATATATATATATATATATATATATATATATATATATATACATATATATATATAGGGGGACTTTATTTACAGAACCCATCTTAGTAACAGAACTTGTAGAACTCTTGTTTTTAAAAGCAAACATGTATGTTTGAAGGCTTACATGTATGTTTATGAAAGCGAACATGTATGTTTTTATATCGGTGCACATACATGCATGCGCACTTTCAAAAATGTATGTTTTTGAATGCGTGCACATACATGCATGCACGCCCTCAAACATGTAAGTTTTTGGATATGTTTTTTTTAATTTTATTTAATTTTGACAAAAGGAACTTCAAATATACTTCGTGAATACATATATTCTCTAAAAACATACATGTACTCCTTCAAACATACATGTTTGCCTTCAAAAACAAGAGTTCTGCAAGTTCTGTCACTAAGATGGGTTCTGTAAATAAAGTTACACCACTATATATATATATATATATATATATATATATATATATATATATATATATATATATATATATATATATATATATATATATATATATATATATATATATATATATATATATATATATATATAGGGGGACGTTATCGTGTTCAACACTTTAAAATGCATTATAATAAGCACAGATCTAGATCGTGGGATCTATAGATGATGATGTCACTAGCATTAATGATGATGTTTTTAGATTAAAATAAAGAAAATGGCAATTTGGTAAATAATTGTAACTTAAGTGTCAAATTGTGAAGCGCTTACCAGCGATTAAGCGACTTGACCCTTTTTTTTCTTCTAATTTCATTCGTCTTTTTACCATGATACATAGTTAATTCAAATTCGATTTTTTATTTTGTTTCCTAACAGTTTATGATAAACACAAAATTCTTATATAAACATTAATAGATTGATACATGAAAAAAATCTTGGGTAGCCTATCAATTGAAGAAGTAAAATCACCTATCAATGAAAATATAGAACATTGAAAAATGAGGAACAAAAGAAAATTGAAAATTATCAAAAACACTCATTTATTTCACAAATCCTTTGATACATATACTCGAACTCATACACAACAACCAAAATAACTGATACATAATTCGGTACCCAAACTGATACACAGTAAAAAAATAATTAATCACGCCAAACTTGTTGGACACCTGTACCAAAGTAATCCTAGAAACCTTGATGTCTTCTTCATAAATCTCTATGTGTTCCTTGACTTATTCTGATACAATGCGTACCCTGGTACATGAATATGAGTGAGTATTCTTCTTCTATACGAGAAAAATAGCAACCTACCATTATTTAAACGAAACTATACTCGTGATATTCGAACAAGTTCATTCAAATTCTCTATCATTACTTAAGCATAATCAATCTATTCTTATAACTTATTTATATTCCCTACGGTCTAGGTACTCACTCGGATGACATTTGGGGTCTTGTTTAGTGCAGATCCATATAGCTTCTCAATAAATTCTCCACCACGAGCAATGCTTAAGAGAATTGATTTCTGGAAGTTTCCATCAACCATTAATGGGTCAGATGAGTAATCATGTACCACATGTTCCTCCATTTATTGGTACACTACATGAAAAGGGTGGCAATTAGGATATTTGTATTTCAAATCATTCAAGTTGAACATAAAACTTTTACCTAAATTATGATACTTTGGCCATTGGGGATAGAAAACTTTTAAAATAATTTTATTCGAAATCAGAATTGTTAGAACTGATGGTAATGAATATGTAAAATTGGTATAATACTATGATTTATGAATGCATGAATAACTTACCTATCATAACGTCCTGTGCCGGTAAAACCTTCTAGATCTTAACCCTTAGAATCAGATCCATGGATAATGGATATTCTTACGAAATGGCCAATTGCTTTGCTAGGGTAACCCATAACCTGAAGAAATTAACATTTCTATAAGCAAATAGCATTTCACTATGATAAAACGCATGATGACAGTAGCACAAAAACGAAAATTTTGAAATAAATTTACAAGGCTGAGCTATGCGTCTGCAGCCAATGACATTGACATGACTTTATCAATGGATAGTAGGAAAAAAGGGCTAGTGAAAGATATATGCACATTATTTAATTCAAATTTTTGTTCTCGATTCGGTTCTTAACCGCGGTTTCGGTTCGGAACCGAAGAACCGCTTAATTTTCATAATCTAATCCATAGATGTCATCTAATTGTAATTTGTCACCTTGATTTGAAGCTTTGGCCAAGTATAATAGACTATTAACATGCGGAAAAAAAGAAACCAACACTCCACGTGATCTACAATAGCATACGAAAAAAACATAACAACATGTTGGGAAGTCACATGATACAAAATATGTAGTTAAGAAAGAGTTCATGTTTTTATAGAGAATAAGGAAAAAATTCATGTCTTTTGAAAATATTCAATTTAATAGAACCTTAGGCACAAACTTTTATTAAAAAGTTTCCTCGTAAAAGAATATAATACATCTAAAGTCAGATTATATGTAGGAAACCTCGCATGCTAGTAGCTCACAAGGCAGGGAATCTAAGAGTAGTCTTAGTCTGAAGAAAACAATTAGTGCCCTCACCCATTAACATTGGACAACTTAGGATCGATCTTCAGTGTGGTTTTTAGATGTTTTAAAGAATTATCGGTTCCAATCGGGTAGAACCGAAATACCCGAATCGGGCCTGAGAACTGAAGCGGACCCGAAACATGCTCTTCGGTCCGGTACTCGGTTCCTAAAATATATGTTCTCGGTTCTCAGTTCCGGATCAGTTCAGTGCGATTGCGGAACCGAACTCACCCTATATTAAGTAAACACTAATAATCTTATATCTCAACTTTTAATTGATACGTTTAATTATGAGATGACTATAACGCACCCTACAATTTCTTGCAAACAAAATTGCCATCACAACAAACAATTATTTAATTGATACAGTTCAGAAAACCTCCTGATATAACACAGAAATCTAAATAAAGCAACATAAAAAAAACAAAAAACAATCCATGAGAAGAACGAATAACGTCAAAAAGCTTTACTACATACATCGGGAAATCAGCTAGATGCCTATGCAACACGCAAAGCATTAGGCTCTAAGTAGAAACTCTAGACTAACCTTGTGCCCCTAAAGAATTTCTATCCGGTCTCCGTTACGTTTCACCTTTTTCTAAGCATAGTAGTATAACCTGTATAACAAATATTTCGATGTGAGTAACAGACTCATGTAAATCCACTGAGTGACTCGAATAACACATTAATATACCATTCAACGTTTCTTAGTACAGTATAAGAATACTAGATATCCACTTCTTAAATATTTTAGTTTTTATCACAAGCCTATCCTCATTTATCTCATCTGGGTCACTTTTGAATCACCTTAACCCATTTTATATAAAGGTTTCGCTAAACAATTTTTATGTAAAAGTATCAGTTTTTAGGAATATGTATCACCGAATATTTTTTTTATAAAAAGTATAAAATTTTATTTTTAACCAAATTTTATATAAAATATCCACCTTTTAACCAAATTTTATATAAAATATATCCGGTTTTGTAACCCCAAAATTTATATAAATGAATAAGTACCAATAGAATTATATGTATGAGGCGGGGGATCTCGAAACCGTGATGGAATCAATGCAAATAATTGAAACTTCTTGTTTTCATAAAAATGATAGCCTTCTCTAATAAAAAGTTTTGGTAAATCCAGTGTACATTGTAATAGACTATAATGCAAATAAAAAATTAGTCTCAAATACCATGAAGATAGATAAAAAAGTATCAGTATGTATCACCTTACTTCGTGGATTTTGTTTGGAAGTTCCCCTCAACGATCGGATCGGAAAACAGTCACCCGTGAAATCGTGTACCTCTTAAATCTCATAGACATGGCGATAGTTTTATCGAGGATAGAAAAATGGGCCGATTGATTTTAGGTAGATGAGAATATGCTTTCTGATGAGATTTAAGATAATTAGGTTTTGATGGATCTAAAAAATTGGGGAAGACATACGTGATTTTACAATGAGAGAGAAAGACGAGATGGTCAAAAGAAATAGTCTAAAAAAATACCTATTCTGCCCTTCTTTTTTTTATTTACATTTTAACTTTTTTGTTTTAACAAAATACACTTGTCAACCTCTTATTGGTGCTTATGATAACGTATTTTAAGACCGTTCACCACTTGAACGCAAATCTATATATATATATATATATATATATATAAGTGATACTTACGTGATTGTGATTGATTGAATTGGATTATTATAAATAGTAGTAATAAAGTAAATACATTTAACGATAACCTAATTATGATTGTCATTAGCAAAAATCTTAAACTCGGGATGAGCATAATACCGGTACTGTATCGATCTCGTACGGAATTAGTGGTACTGAACTTTTTCCGAAATAAACTAGTGGTATCGGTAACGGGATTCAGATATCGGTACCGATACTGGGAAATCGGGTTTTCCTCGTTTTTTTCAGGAATTTCCCGATTTGATATCGGTCTCGTACTGAATTAGTGGTACCGGTTTTTTCACCTTATTTCGTAGTGCCAGTACCGTACCGAACGAGATTCAAATACCGAGAATTAGTAAGTTTCCAGTATGGTTCCGATTCAGTTACGAAATTCAGATCAAAATGACCATCTTACCCTAAACTAATTGAGATATATTTTAATATATAAGATGATTGATTAAAATGCTCAATTATAGAAATCTGTGACACATAAAAGCTATGGAAATGATAAAGGTGGGTAAGGAAAAAACATGCATTCAGGAGATGTGCATGTGAGTTTTAGAGATGGTGGGGGAGCTTTTCAGATTTCAAAAAAATTGCAAGCAACTGGCCGGCAGGTAACGCCTAACTTGGTCAAGCAAGATTTGATATTGATTTATAGACAGTTTTCATTGGCATTGTGTTGTATTGGTAACACGATTAGTACCTAACCAGGTAGGGGTTTTCGCAAGTACTCGAGAACATCATGGATTTTTCTGTTGTAATATTAATTTTTGAGAAAAAAACATCGATTTTTTATAAATGTATGTTACGTGCATTTAATTTATCAAAATATGTTTTAAATATTACGATTCAAGTATTTTTGTTTTAGTTATGGTATCTGACTAATCCATAGCCGATCAACCTGAACCTTGAATAACTCGAATCTTTATTGGATTCAGATGCATGTAAGATTTTAAATCTCAAAACACAAATAATCCAACTCGAACTAGATTTATTCGAGATGGATTAACTTTATACAATATATATTTTTTCATACCATATTGAAAACCAGGTGATATTGGGCCCAGAGTGGCTCCATGGGCTTCCCCGTAATCACACTATGACACTAACGTTTATTACTTTATCTATACAATAATAATATATGATGTCTCCTTGATTTGCCTTTTTTAAACGTGACATTTAATCAAAGTTTTATAGGTGAGAGTTCATGGAAATTTCATGACGTATCCGTAAACTAACTCCATGAAACTTTTGATTGTTTCATAAGTCAGTTTATACTAAATTAGCTTAAATATAACTTTTATTTGACAAAACAATGTAAAAATCGATAACTATTTTTATAATCGAATAAAGTAATGTTTAGTGTTCTTATTTAACGATTAGGGTTTGATCACTTGAAAAACTGAGGTTCAATCCTTACTACTCTCTAAAAAAAATGCTGAAAATTCTGAAAATAGTCTCTCTATTTTAGGTAGAGGTAAGGTCGTATATATTTCACCTTTTTCATATCCTGCGAAAACGGACAACTTAGAGCATGACATATGGTGTGAATGAGGTAAGCAAACACTTTCAATTTGGTTCATTAATTTACATATCGCTGCACACATTTTACCGGAGGTTTTTCTGTAAGCAAGCATTTCATTTATCCTCATGTATCAGGTAGGGATGTGACGGACTGACGGTCTACATCCCATCTCTCCCATTTTTAACTGGCCGAGATTGGATATTATTGTTGTTGTGTAATTTATATGTACCAAAAAAAACTAAATGGAAATATCATTTTCGATTCGCATAACTCGAAGATAATAAACATTTGAATGAAGGTTTGAGTGCATAGTATAGTTGTTTGGGTTCTGAATCCTAAACAAAGGGCAACCCATCACGACAGCTCAATCAGACAATGAATGGTTCATTTCCATTGTCAACTCTTTTGTTTTTCATCAAACTTATATTGTTCTTCTAATACAAATGTATTTATAAAAATAATTTGCACTGATTTCTTGGAGATATGTCATATAAACAACCATATCTGCAGGTCATAAAAATAGAATCAAATCCTGTGTATTGCTTAATTTGGCTATTTTGGCATGAAATTAGTTGTACCAAAATTGTTCTTTATCCAAAGATGTAAACCAATACGGTGTTTTTTAAACATTCTATATTTAAAAAATTAACAATTAATAAACCTCAAATATATCATGCTTAATATACTTAGTATTAATATATATCATATTAAAACTTACTTACTTTAATTTATTATATGTTAGAATCATGCATTTATGAAAATAATTAGTTCACATTTAGAATTATAATTAATTATAAAAGTTAAAAAAACACCAAACGTGTTTGTTAGCAAAACCCAAACATAAATAGTATATTATACAATTCTAATCTGATAGTATAGTATGAGAAGAGTTGTTTTGAATAATTAAGAGAGTTATTTCTCATCATTCATCTAAAAAAATCAACGGTTGTGAATAAAACAATTTAATATTTTACATACTAATTATAAAATTTGCGAAAAATGAAAAATGAAATTTTAAATTTTTATTTAAGGAAATATAAGATAATATAGGAAATGTTGAAAAGCAAATTCATAGTTATGGAAACAGATGTATTAGTTATGTTATGAGTTAGACGAACGGGTCAAGTGATCGAGACACCGAGTCACGAGTTTAATCATTTGGTCACGGGTTCGATCATCGGGTCACGCGTTTGACCACTAGATCGATCTGATCGAGTCACCTAGTCACGGGTTTGACCACCGAGTCAACTCGATCGAGTCAGCGAGTCACAGGTTCGACAACCAGGTTAACTCGATTGAGTCACAGGATTACCGGTTCGACCATCGAGTCAATTAGTATATCGTTAACTATCAGCCGATACGTAATTCCGCAACTATGCGCAGTTATACGTCTATTAGTTTATATGAATTGTGGATTTCAATCATTAAAAAACGATGATCATATTACCTTCCCTAGTCTTTACATTCTTCTGGTAAAAGAAAAAAGACAAGTATGAAGGTCCACAATCAATGATATCAAAATCTCAAAAATTAATGTATTGTTTTTTTAAACCCGTGTGTTTGCTAGGTTGTACATAATCCTTCACGATGGAGTTGTGTATCTCCATATGTTATGTCCCACTTTACATGTGAAACGCATGCTTTTATTACACGCGGCAGCATAATATTGGTTCATTTTGCAATCTAGTATCTATGTGGCATATCACAATTTCTTAGTTAATAATGGTAGTACTTGTTTATTAAGACAGATTACCGTTTTTTGTGCTGAGTCTGGGGACCAAACATCCTCTGCACCATTCCCCCATACTTGTACTCTATTATAGAATGAAGAGAAAACAACAATCACATTGGTGTCAAACAAATCGGTTAAAAGTAATGTTTTAAAACCCGGTTTTTCCATTGACCTGGTTAAATATCAGATCACAGTTTAACCGGCGGTTCAATCAGATTTTCGGTCAGAACCGGCTTCTGATCACGATTCAACTAGTTTAACCAACCGAGTCAACGTGAATTATAAAACACTGGTTAAACGTGTCTCACTACTTAGTAATAAAAAAAGTTGTACATGACATATAATTGCATAGTGGTGGAGGTTAAAAATGAGATTTAAAACCGCATTTGTTACTGTCACTAGAGTTTTCACTCTCTAAAATCAGTTTGACTACAAAACATACCACAACCGAACACAAACACACACACTAGAACACAACACGACTCGACTTTAGCATCGACCGATTCTTGCAAGTTGCTATGTTTAGACGTCTAGCGTGTGACCTTTGTAGCAATGAAGACACGTCTTCATGCGCCGGCCAAGGCTCACGGTCTTATTACCAAAGACGAATTCAGAACGAAATGTGACCAGATGCACAAACTTTTTTGAACTGTAATATAACAGATCTAAAAAAATGAATTATAACGTATACTAAAAACACATTTCGATTGATCGCGTGTATTTAAAATACATTTAAGAAAAATTGATGTTTTTTCGATAATTAATTACATAGAAAAAATTAATAGACGTCCCGGGCACCTGCATGAACACTTTAGCTCTGTCCCTACTTATTACGGGTCGCAAGGCCAATATACATAATAAGCTACGTAATAGTATGACAAATTTATTGACCAAGAGGGCTTTGAAATTGTGATACTTTGCTCATTGATATATAAAACCTTAGTAGCGATCGAGTTAGAGAGATGACTTAATAAGAAAGCATTACATTGATAGAACCCAAAATGCAACATATAAATTAGCTTACGATGCCTATAATCAATTTGAAATTTCACTTTAGACGGAGAGTGGTGTAAAACTTACACACCTTCATGTTAGCGCCACAACTTTTAAAAAACTCATTACAACTTATTCACACTTACTTTTGGAGTGTAATGGTACTTACTTAAACTTACTCACACTCACTTTTCATACTTATTTTTTTATTATTTAAACACAACTCACTCACAAAAAACAGCAAAAAAATAAACCTAACCCAAAAAATAAAATCAACCAAACCCACATATATAAAACTAATGCTGGTGAGTTTGAGGTAAATTTTTTGCTGAAGTGAGTAAATCATGCGTGAGAGAGTATATGAGAGAATGAAAGTCGCATGTGAGCTTATGCAAGTGGCTCGTAGGTTTTCACCCACTCCCATAAGCCTTAGGTCATGATCTTTTAATATTGAGGCTCCCATGCAATTCCAAAACTCACTTAAAACATCTATCTAGCATGCATGTGCGATCTTTAATCTCATCTTCGACAAAATCCATAAGTTTTAATCTTATCGATCGAATAGTACATGTATCTTTAATTAAACGGGGTCATAGCAATGGGCAAGTGGGCAAGTCTCAAACTCCATGAATGTGTCAATTGAGAATATTGCTGAATACCTTGTCGGTACCATATCAGGACAGTTCTTCGGAGATAATGCAAAGATCGCTATCATCCAGAACTATCGATCAAAGGTATTTACGACAATGTCAACGACGTTTCGATAATAAGACAAACGACTTATAATAGTTCCATGAATCTACAACGCTATATTTGCCATCTTCATGAACTCAATCGTTGAAAACATATGAATGTAGACCCGTCCTATGGGGACCTCGTCATCTTGTCACACGGGGATATAAATTGACGACAAAAATAATGTGTATGGGACAAAGAGACCAACTAATAATTCTGGTTCTTGATGTTGAAATTAAACTAGTCATTAAGTTTTGGGATTTAGGGTTGCAAAATAAGTTGGAAAATTAATGACGAAATTGTCAAACCATGCCAAAGTGTTTGTTTAACAATGGGTTAATGGCATATAAATAGCAACTTAATTTCGTGTTTTTTCTTTATAACCTAAACAAATATCTTAATAATATTCACACTACAAGAAAGTTGAGAACAGATGACGGGGGTTTCTCTGGCGACAAAATGTCGCCAGGGATAACCCCTTTTCCCTGGCGACAACGCTGACGTGGCGGTAAAGTAGGTTTACTTTTTGGTCAAAGTTTGACTAGGGTTTCCCTGGCGACATGTCGCCAGGGATAATCGGTCCAAAATCAGATACCAAGTGAAAGAGCGCGAAATTTTCCCTCCAAGGTTTCCCTGGCGACATGTCGCCAGGGAAAACCTAGTCAAACTTTGACCAACTTATCCCTGGCGACATGTCGCCAGGGAAAACTCGTCCAACGTATTTAACAAAAAGTATGTTTGCTAATTACATGTCAAGATTATCCCTGGCGACAAGTCGCCAGGGAAACCGTTGCCATTTGTGATTAGTTTCAAAATTAAACACAAATGTTTAATTACATGTCAAGAATGTGTGGCGGGCTTTTACCCGCCAAATCCCAAATGTTTCCCTGGCGACATGTCGCCAGGGAAACTCCCTGACATATATTTATTTTGTTTTTGCTTGTTAATTATTATTTTAACTATCGATCCGATGTTATTTAATTTTTGCGACGTTTATATAATAAAAATGAGACATTTATAAAACAAATATTTATTTATTCCAAATAATTATTATATTAACTATCGATCCGATGTTATTTAATTTTTGCGACGTTTATATAATAAAAATGAGACATTTATAAAACAAACATTTATTTATTCATAATATTATACATAGCCCTTGTGGAATCAAATGGAAAACTTAAAAACAGACATTACTAATCAACTTAAAGTTCGTGAAGTAATGCAGCCGATTACTACTCAACGCTAAGATTTTCCATTTCATTTAAAAGCTCATGAAGTATTGCAGCCGATTGACATGCGTGGCCTTCAGGATGCGTTTCCATTTCTAGTCTTGCCTCTAACATCTTTATCTTTAGATCTTTGATCTTGCAATTTGAGCACTCAGTGGGTGCAGATTGAGAAGGACCTGTAGAAGAACTTGGATGTGAACCTTGAGGTGTTGAAGATCCAGGGGAAGATCTTATACGGAGTTCGAGATCAAAATCATCCTTCCATTTAAAATATTTACATCCATAATCATTTGTTTTTGGCTGTTACAAAGTAAACAAATAACATGACATGTCATTTAATAATCACACGTATTACATAACTAAAACATTTGATTGTTTACCTTCGAAAAAGGACATGCATAGTAGAGTTTACCAAAGCTATGAGGTTGATGTGACTGTCTCAACACAATATATCCCTTTCTACATGTACACTTATAAGCTTCACGGGGATCCATCTGCTACCAAATCAGGTGGTGGTGGTGGTGAGTTTGGTAGGAGATGATAAGTGTGTGTGTGTGTGTGTGTGATCTGCTGATGATAAGTGTGTGTGAATCCTTTTATGGTCAAAAAGTGAGGGAAATGGTTAACATTTTCCCGCCAATGTTTTCCCGCCAACGTTTTCCCGCCAATAGTTAAACGTTGGATGTTCAATGGATGACCCGGTTTGTTATGGTTATACGTTTGATGTTCAATGGATGATCCGGTTTGTTATGGTTATACGTTGGATGTTCAATGGACGACTCGACATGTGTTGGTTACACGTTAGATGTTCAATAATTGCTTCTCAGGTTGGTTGCCAGTTGTCTCAACTTTCACTCAGAACGTTATGACATATGCTTCTCAGTTTAGTGAAGTGATAGCGGACGGGATGTTGTGTGAGAATGAAGAACATGTAACCAAGCTTGGTTAGACGTTAGATGTTCAATGGACGACTCGACATGTGTTGGTTACATGTTAGATGTTCAATAATTGCTTAT
Source organism: Glebionis coronaria (assembly GCA_025667525.1). NCBI lineage: Eukaryota > Viridiplantae > Streptophyta > Magnoliopsida > Asterales > Asteraceae > Glebionis > Glebionis coronaria. Next base: position 674,381,233 of record CM046875.1, read on the forward strand.
CAGGTTGGTTGCCAGTTGTCTCAACTTTCACTCAGAACGTTATGACATATGCTTCTCAGTTTAGTGAAGTGATAGCGGACGGCATGTTGTGTGAGAATGAAAAACATGTAACCAAGCTTGGTTAGACGTTAGATGTTCAATGGACGACTCGACATGTGTTGGTTACACGTTAGATGTTCAATAATTGCTTATCAGGTTGGTTGCCAGTTGTCTCAACTTTCACTCAGAACGTTATGACATATGCTTCTCAGTTTAGTGAAGTGATAGCGGACGGGATGTTGTGTGAGAATGAAGAACATGTAACCAAGCTTGGTTAGACGTTAGATGTTCAATGGACGACTCGACATGTGTTGGTTACACGTTAGATGTTCAATAAATGAGTCGGCATGTCTTGGTTAGACGTTAGATGTTCAATGGATGAGTCGGTATGTCTTGGTTAGACGTTAGATGTTCAATGGATGAGTCGGTATGCATTTGTTAAACATTAGATGTTGAATGGATGAGTCGGCATGTCTTGGTTACACGTTAGATGTTCAATGGATGACCCGGCATGTCTTGGTTACACGTTAGATGTTCAATGGATGAGTCGGTATGCATTTGTTATACGTTGGATGTTCAATGGACGACTCGACATGTGTTGTTACACGTTAGATATTCAATAAATGGGTCGGCATGTCTTAGTTACACGTTAGATGTTAAATGGATGAGTCGGTATGCATTTGTTAAACGTTAGATGTTCAATGGATGAGTCGGTATGTGTTGGTTACACGTTAGATGTTCAATAAATGAGTCGGCATGTCTTTGTTACACGTTAGATGTTCAATGGATGACTCGCCATGTCTTGGTTACATGTTAGATGTTCAATGGATGAGTCGGTATGCATTTGTTAAACGTTAGATGTTAAATGGTTACCGAATTAGAATAAATCGAGAAACTAAACGGAATAAATCGGAATGAATTTAGAAATTAAACTGACCGGGATGATATAGTTATTTTATAAATAATAATAATTATTTTATAAATTGTAATAATAATAATTATTATTTCATAAATAATAATAATAATTATTATTATTTTATTACTAATTATAATAATACATAAGTAACAAGAAACTTTATTTTCACAAAAATTATCCCTTGCGACATCTTTGACTATCCCTGGCGACATGTCACCAGGGAATCTATCCCTGGCGACATGTCGCCAGGGAAATGTGTGCTCACTTGACTTTCTAAAAAGTCAGCCAAGTTTCCCTGGCGACATGTCGCCAGGGAAAATTGGGCTCACTTGACTTTCTAAAAAGTCAGCCAAGTTTCCCTGGCGACATGTCGCCAGGGAAGGTTTGGGAGACACGACAAAAGTTATAGGTACGTGAATATGCGTTGAAAAGTCAAAAGGATCCCTGGCGACATGTCGCCAGGGAAACTTCGTCACACCCCTCCAAAATTTTTCAATAACGCGCGCTTTTGGCTAAACGACAAAAGGCAAAAGTATCCCTGGCGACATGTCGCCAGGGATTGTCGCCGGGGAAAAAAAAGCACTTTATTGACCAGATACCTTATCTTTTCTCACAACACTTAACAAAAAAAAAACATCTCCTTCTTCTTCGCGTTGCTGCTGTATCACCACCACCACCACTCTCCTCCACATCCCGATCGCTGCCTTTTCACCACCACCACCACTCACCACCACCACTCACCATCACTCTCCTCCACACCTGCACACGTGCACTCACCACCACTCACCACCATCTCCAGTCGCCAACACCACCACCACGCCATCTACATTCACCGGCATCACCACCACCGCAATATATATTAAGGTATTTTATATAATTTATATTGTAATTGTTAAGGTTTTTTTTTATATAACTTTTTTTATAATTTATATTGTAATTGATTTTTTTATATAACTTATATTATAATTGATAGTATATTTGGTTTTGTTTTTACATATCCGGTCACCACAGTCGAGTCCCGACCGTAGCCGAGCCCGACCACAGCCGAGACCCGACCGCAGCCGAGCCCCGACCACACCCGCGCCCCGACCACAGCCGAGACCCGACCACTATTTAAAGGTATGTTTTTTTAACTTTTAATTGTAATTGATAATACATATTGTTTTTTTTAGTTTTTTTTAGATTCCCTGGCGACATGTCGTCCGGGATGTTTAAACTTGTTAATTTTTTTAAACGTAAATCCAAACACTCCTTATGTTACCTATTTGATGAGAATAAATTCTAATAATCTTTTTTGGATAAGCTGATTTCAAACAGGTTAACCTGGCATATCAGAATAAGCTGTTTGATAACAGCTTATCCTAATAAGCTTATCAGGATAAGCTGTTTGATAACAGCTTATCCTGATAAGCTTATCAGAATACGCTGTTTAAAAACAGCTTATCCTTATAAGCTTATCAGAATAAGTTGCTTATCCTTATAAGCTTATCAGAATAAGCTGTTTTCAAACAGCTTACTTTGATAAGCTTATCGGGATAAGCTGTTATCAAACAACTTATTCTAATAAGCTTATCAAAATAAGCTGTTTGAAAACAGCTTATTCTGATAAGCTTATCGGGATAAGCTGTTTTCAAACAGCTTATTCTGATAAGCTTATCAGAATAAGCTGTTTTTATTATATGATATAAATGTTTTATTGGACTAAGCCTTAGGAATGTTTTAGGATTTTAGCGATTAATTTCGGAAAATTCCCGTCTGAAATTGATCAACCTATAGAAAACCCGTCCGAAGTTAATTTATTAGGAATTAACTTCGGAAAGTCCCCTGTTTGGACTGCTTTTTGAATGTTTTGTCTCATTTAGGAAATGCATGCGTATAACCGATTTAGTATTTGAGATGATTTCGACAGTGTTTCTCCTTTACTCCTACGAATATGTCTTTAAACACATATTTGGGGAGTTGAGGGGAAATGCTGCCGAAATTTTCTCAAATAGTAAATCGGTTATACGCATTCATATATGAGACGAAACATTCAAAGGGTGGGTTAGGATTGCCTTCCATAGTTGCGCTAGGTGAACATACTATTTTCTATACTTGATAATTATATCTTTTAATAAATATTATTATATAATTATATACTTTATAAATAATAATTATATATTTTATAATTATTTTTTATAATTTGATATAATACATATTATTATTTATGAAATATATAATAATTATTTTTTAAAATTCCTTGTGTTAATTAAGTTGCATATAATAACTAAATGTATCGTTAAAACACAGTTATGGTACTCACTGATAAGAGTTGGACACGATTAGAGCGTCATCAGCCAGAATATATATTGGGTCTTGCCTATTTTGTCAAGCATTCTAGGAAGTTTGTGAATCGTTTGAATGAGATACCATGTCCATGCAAGCGTTGTCGAACAAGACTCCTGGTAGATATTGAACTTCTTTCGAACCACGTTATGAAGTCCGGGTTTGACAACAGTTATACAACATGGGTACACCATGGTGAACCGGCTCCTCCTACACCTACACCTCCTCCACCACCACCACCTCCTCCACCACCACCACCACCGCCACCACTGCCAATAATAGATAACACAAGACAACCTTTTATAACTGACATGACATCGTTACTTGATGACCTTACCTATATGCCTCCGGACTATATTCCTCCTCCACCTCCTCCCAACTCAAGTAACAGACGGACTCAAGCTAACGAGTTTGAAGAGTTATATCGCAGTGCCAATGAGCCGCTGTACCCTGGTTGTGTAGAAGCGACTCGATTAGACTTCATGGCAAAGTTTACACATTATAAGGCCAAAGGTAAAATCACCGATACCATATTCAATGATATTCTAGAGTGGTTCCAAACTATCTTTCCCCCAAGCAGAGGATTCAAGCTCCCACCGTCATACTATGCAATAAAGAAGACATTTAAAACGATCGGGTTAGGGTACGATTCGATACATGCTTGTGAACACGATTGTTGCTTATTTCGGGAAGGATACGCCGATTTGGATTTCTGTCCGGTGTGTAATACAAGTAGATGGAAAGACACTAACACGCCGGGGAAGAAAGTTCCTAAGAAGGTGCTGCGTTACTTTCCGATCATTCCTAGACTACAACGTTTGTACAAGTCTAGTAAAAGTGCAAAGGATATGATTTGGCATGCTACTGGAAAGTGTACGGAGCCCGGTAAGATGCAACACCCGTGTGATGGTGCGGCTTGGAAGAAATTTGATGCCAAGTATGGTGATTTTGCAGCAGAACCAAGAAATGTTCGATTAGGGTTGGCTGCTGATGGTTTCAATCCATTCGGCAACCTTAGTCAGACTTACAGCATGTGGCCGGTGATATTGACGACATACAACCTGCCTCCGTGGTTGTGTATGAAAGAGAGTTCTTTAATGCTGACGCTGTTAATTCTTGGCCCTAAATCCCCGGGCAAGGACATTGATGTTTACTTGAGACCTTTAATTGATGATCTAAAACTTTTATGGGATGGTGTGAGTACTATAGACCAAGCTACAGGCGAGGCATTCACCATGAGAGCGATGCTTTTATGGACCATCAATGATTTTCCGGCTCGAAGTAGTTTGTCTGGGTATAGTGGGCAAGGTTACAAGGCTTGCCCTACATGTAATGACGACACTCCATCTCTTCATGTGGCAAGCAAAATAGCTTATGTTGGCCACAGAAGATTCTTACCGCCCCGCCATAAATCCAGGACTTCACGTTTATTCAATGGTAAACCCGAACACCAGCCCCGTCCTAGAACATTTACCATGGACCAGATTGACGAGCAACACGCTTCACTGCCAAATCGACTGTCCGGTAAACATAAGAATTTTGGGGGTGTGAAGATAACACGCAATTTTCGTGTTGAGCCTAACTGGTCTAAACGGTCTATTTTTTACGAGCTTGAGTATTGGCCTTTTCTTTCACTAAGACACAATTTAGACATCATGCATATCGAAAAAAATGTGTTGGAGGCCATCCTGAACACTTTGTTGATGAATGACAAATCTAAAGACACTGTCAAGGCAAGACAATACTTGGAAAAGTTGGGCATTCGAAAAAGCTTGTGGCTCACCCAAAGTAAAAACGGGAAGTGCAAGAAGCCTCAGGCTTCGTATTCCTTCACACCAGAGAACAGGAAAAAGTTTTGTCAATACATCAAGAGTGTTAAACTACCAGATGGGTTCGGATCCAACTTCAAGCACAAAGTGACCGATAACGATACCAATATAACGGCCATGAAGTCTCATGACTGTCATATAATGATGCAACGTTTACTTCTTTTCGCACTTCAGGAATACTTGCCTGCTGAGATTGCAAGACCACTGATCGACCTATGTAACTTGTTTAAGCAACTCTGCTCTGAAACTTTAATGGTGGATGACATGTTGACTGCTGTAAAAAAGGTGGTTGACATTTTGTGCGATCTTGAGCTCATATATCCTCCTGATTTCTTTGACATTATGGTTCACTTGGTTATCCATTTACCTGATGAGGCCATTGAAGGCGGGCCTATCCGCCCCCGGTGGATGTATCCATTTGAAAGATACATGAAAGAGCTAAAAGGTTTTGTACGAAATAAAGCTAAGCCAGAAGGTTCGATTGCGGAGGGTTATGTTGCACAAGAAGCATTGACTTTCTGTTCTAAGTATTTTCGGGATGATGTTACCACTAAATTTAATCGTCTCGACCGTAATGTGGACCCCCCTCCCCCAACGTGTCAGTTTCAGGTGTTCCGATCGGTATGTAACCCGCTTGGGAAAAAGTCGTATATTCCGTTCCCTTATCAAGAGTTCAAGAAAGTGGAATAGTATGTACTAAACAACAGTCCTGAAATCGACAAGTATATTTCTGAGTTCAAGAGGTACGCGTTTTTTATTTTATTTTGAAACTTCTTTTTCTTAACAATAGCGACTTATTCTAATACCATGAACGTTTTTCAGATTATATCATGACAAAGACGAGAAAAAAGAATTCTCCGCGTGGTTTGGGAAAATGGTAAACTTAGACTTATCTTGTGTACTTACCTGTAAAAAAATAATATTATTATAAATAGTTTTCTGTACCTAATCCTTTATTCCTCATAGATCCGTCAACGTCACGTAGACAATGACAAAGACCCAGAGGTTATCCAGACCAACGAGTTATTCGCTTTGGCTTGTGGACCATCACCGCATCCAATCTCAATAAACTCTTGCATAGTCGACGGTGTGAGGTATGTCGTGCACAGTCGCGATGAACGTCGTACAACTCAAAACAGCGGCATTTGTGCGCCTGGCCTTGAGAACACAATGGCTTATGGTCAGCTTCAACAGATCCTCGTGTTTCGTTATTTTTCGTTCAGTGTTGTGTTGTTCAAAGTTAAGTGGTTCGACACTCGCCCCATGTTACGTAAAAAACGTCTTATCTATAGAAACAACATGACTCAACTCACCGACACAAGAGCTGAGTATTGGAAAGATGAACAATACATTCTCGCAACACAAGTCAAACAAGTCTTCTACATTGAAGATCAGAACAAACCCAACTGGAAGGTCGTTGAACATGTTAATCATAAAAAGTTTTCCAACGGGGGTGTCATAGTGTCAGATGCCGTTCCTGATATTATACATTTCGACAACTCATCTGATCTACCACTTTCCACTGATTTGAATGACTTGGGTGATGTGACCTTGAATATAGATGGCCACGAAACGGAGGTTGATGCACCGCCAAATATCATTGATGTTGATGATGAAGACGATGGTATTACTGATGATGAAGACGTCCCTCATGATTTAAGTGATGAAGAACGTGTGAATGATGATGATGGTGAAGACAGAG